>OZ023329.1:47141878-47486878 GCA_964007535.1 Brachyptera risi | reverse complement strand
GCACCATGCAAGCTACTATTTCAACAATTGAAGATCATGACAGCTCCGAGTCTGCACATCTAGAATACAACCATTACAACCATCACATAAAACCGGTCAGCATTTCGCTTTCGCTTAGAGGTGAACTTGGGCTGAGCTCAAGATTTTTCCAAGATGGTTGCTAAAATGACCGCCTGCGAATTACCGCGATGAATTGCTGGTTAGTGAATTCCGCGTTCTCTAATTGAAAATAATAATAAACTTTTTTCATATACGAACTAGAAATTACTGCAAGAGCGATGTATGCCGTTTCCTGCATTACCTCGCTGTCGTGCAGTGAAGCGGCTGTTGTAAAGGAGTGGCCGCAACCGAAAACGGTGGCCAGAGATTGACATTGGTCACCTCTCGATATTCCTGTGTCATTGTCGCAGTGTTGCCACCATTAATGTTCAAATTGTTCACGTTGTCAGTGATGGTGTTGCCAACTCCCGCAGACGAAATTCCACCGGGGTGAACCGTGTGCTTCGATACTTTACAGGGTTCACCCTCCAACGAGTTCGAACCACACCGTTTCAGACCCTGACATTGATCCTGAAAATATAGCAATCATTAATTTGAATTAAAATAATGAGAGTTACTTTGAAAACTGAAATATATATATATTTAAAGGTAGGATCGTTTGGACGGAGCACCACAAGGGCGATCTTACCATCCCATTTTAATTACTTAAAACCAATTAACTCTAACACCAGGACCCTTATTCTTGACATTTATGAAATGTGGAATGAGTGAAATTACGGGTGAGAAATTCCAATAATTCCTCTTGAAATGAGTGATGAAACTATCTATAATAATAATAATAATCATAATAATAAGTCTTTATTTCTTTCAAAACACAACACAGTTGGGTGTACATATAGTTACATTTAAAAGAAAATGGTGAGATTCGGTGGGATGCCACTCTTCCAACTAACCATGATTAATAATAGAGATAATAAGATATATAATAATAGAATAGTTGTGATAAAAAAAAACACTAAGAATATCTTGAAATAAGAAAATATAGAGATCATTCATTTTTAAAACTAAGAAAGTGAAGCTATAGAATTTAAACACTGACAAGTAATAATGAGTGACATGATTGAATAACTTATAGTGACAATCTTTTCATATGATTTCATATGATTTTCATCTCATGTTATTCCACAAACTTTAAGTCACACCTCATGAATATCGAGAATAAGGGTCCAGGACTACGCTGTTTGTGACCATAAGTTCATGCCTCTTATTTTGACCGGTTTTGACCTTCTCTCTTCTTGGATACCTGTTATCATCTATTGTCTAGTAAGTAAAGCTCACCTGGTTGGTGTTGTATGCACACTTCTTGTTCTTGCTTCCTCTGTCTCCTCCCTTGGATCGATGTTCTCTCACTTCTCGATGTTTCTGCACCATTCTCTTCTCCATGTCTTCATTATGCCTGGAAATTCATTTCACATGGATTATTATAAATACATATATATATATATATATATATATATATATATATATATATATATATATATATATATATATATATATATATATATATATATATATGTGTATATATATATATATAAATATATATATATATATATATATATATATATATATATATATATATATATATATATATATATATATATATATATATATATATATATATATATATATATATATATATATATATATATATATATATATATATATATATATATATATATATATATATATATATATATATATATATATATATATATATATATATATATATATATATATATATATATATATATATATATATATATATATATATATATATATATATATATATATATATGTATATATATATTATATATATCATATATATATAATATATATATATATATATATATATATATATATATATATATATATATATATATATATATATATATATATATATATATATATATATATATATATATATATATATATATATATATATATATATATATATATATATATATATATATATATATATATATATATATATGAATATATATATATATATATATATATATATATATATATCTCAGTCAGCTGAAGCACCGCTTCAGAAACTGAAGTCGTGGGTTCGAATCCCACCTAAGGCATGGATTTTCGTAAAGGTTTTTTCACCTATCATCACTTCATTGTTCATTGTCATCCGCTCAATCGTACCCCCGTATAACCTAGCTGTTGTTGGGGTCTTCAATTGAGCAGCACCCAAATAAATGAAGAGTTTCAATCATGCAATGGCGTTATTCTGTGTATACCTGTACAGCAGTGCCTCTGTAAGGTGATGTGATTTATAGTTTCCCTCGGTCGACATGTGTGTTCTAGACGCGGTACTGCCCAGCTGCCCGATGCTGCCCGAACTGTGCCCACTGCCGCTGCCACTGCCGCTGTCGTTGACGGCAGATCGGGACTTCCTGCAAACAAGACAGTCACGTTTTTAAGAATCTAAGGGGTTCAATTCAAGAGATATCACAACGGTGAAACTAGTATGATGAATAATGACGTTAATCATTCTCGAATACTAGAAATCATTCTCTGGCATTTATAAAAAAATAACACTTATAGAGCATGTTCAATTCTCGGCAATACCAGTACTGCGCTGTCAGGGACCATAATTTTCCGCCGCAGATAAAAGTCTTTCAGTTTCCAAAAATCCAGACATGAGTATTCTAGGTTCTAACATCAAAGACTCTAATAACTCTCGATGCTTTCTGAAATGTAGCGGACTGGTTCACTGCGATCATTTATATGTCACATTGACACTGAACATGTTACGCTACCTGTTTGTGGCCGAACTGGACCCTTGGCTGGAGTCAGCAACAGGTGTGCTCTTTCCCTCTTCGTCTGTGCTCTGTAACGACGAGTTAGCCTCTCTCTTTCCTTCCACAGACTCCTCCGACAAGGTCGTTTTCGGTTTACTCTCGAAGAACCTGAAGAGAGCACAGTTTAGTTGACCATCACAAGAGTCCAAACAACTTGGTGAGATTCGCACATGAATTGGGTGAAAGGAAAAGAAAGAACAGCAGCTTACCGAGATTTATGAGTAGAGAAAGGCCTACTCATAGCGGAGAGCCCGTTGATAGAACACAGAAATGAAAATATAATGAAAATATAATTATATAACATTTAATGTTATAAGCCACATTTATGAGTTAGTAAGCTGATAATTGTGAACTGCTAACCATTCCAATCTCCTCGGAAGAGGGTTGAAGGAATTATTGAATGAATGAATAAATATATGAATAAATGTACACACGAGATTCTAACGTTTCGGCTATTGCCTTGGTCACATACCATTCTACTATACTGTGACCAAAGCAATAGCCGAAACGTCAGAATCTCGTGTGTACTTTTACTCTCTGTGTTCTATCTATGGGCTCTCCACTATGAGTAGCCCTTTCTCTACTCATAAATTTGGTAAGTTGCTGTTCTTTCTTTCTCTTTCACCCAATTCATAAACTCAAACTCAGACTATTTTCCTTTACACACCAAGTCATTTGGTAAGATTATTAGATATTGATAATTAGAGTGGGTATAGGTTTTTACATTTTTATCAAAGTAAATGAAGGCCTCGGATAATATTGGTATCACACCCCCGACCCAAATAATTTGATTATACGTATACTATATATATATATATATACTGTATATGCGTATACTGTATATTATATATATATGAAAATCAGTATACGTGCTGAATTTTCCTACAGTGTAATAATATCACAGTACAGTGTAGAATGAACCCACTTGGGCGCCTGAAGAGCGAATACTGGAATAAAGACACTACCAAGAGTGAACTTAGCTTGGTGTGTTTACTTGGAAAGAGGATGTGCCTATTCGAGGAAACGATCATAACCTAACCCAAAAACCCTAACACAGCTCATCTGTGCTCCAACCAATTTCCCGGAAAAGTAACTTGTCCATGGCATTCCTACACGCCAAGCTCTCCTCCACTCTCAGTAGAACGCTATTCCAGTATTCGCTCTTCAGCGCCTCCAACTCAGTAGCGTCTCTTCTATACATACACAATAGAACAACTTACTGCAATTTTGAAATAAGTTTCGACTAAGGATTTTTTTTTAATAAAAGAACATAGAACATACATATAAATATATGACCAGTCACGTGATGTCCACAAAGCCCTAAAGACCTTGACTGTGGATTATATATTGAAAAATAATGGGAAAGAATATTGTGTAATGCGGTGATTGAAACAAAAGTATGCTATGCTGGTCTGTGCTTTGACATTGAGTCCTCGATAATGCCAAGACGACGGCAGCGCTTTTGTCACTGCGGTGTTCATGCTTCGTATCACGTTGCTATCACCATGGTTACAGCAGACGCTCGCGACCCCCAAATGATACAATGTAAGCACGTTTTCATACAACGTGTTGGAGAAGGTGTAAACGATAAGGTTTCTCTGATTACTTCATTACCTACCTTTGTATGTTTTCATTGTAGTTGAGCTGATTATAACTAGGCGGCGTTTCAGTCGACGACTTGGACTTGTTGTCAAAGTAATCGTGGTGTGGCGATATTTCACCGAGCATGACCGAGTCACGTTCGGAGAAACTCGGATCGTCGTGAGTGAGTTCGATTTTCAAATTAGGTTTCGTGGCGCCATCCATGAGGGTGTCCATGAAGTCGGCTAGGTCTTTGCATCGTTTGGACACTTGTTGTTTGGCAGAGTCCGTTGAACAAATGATGATCTTTTGCAATAGGCTTTGAATTTCTCCTTCGATTATTTTACCTGTTAAGAGAAAATAGAGAAAACTGGGTTGAATTCTTTTATCGGAAAGTGTGTCTGGATAGTTGACTGGAGTCCGGTATTACCAGGTTCAGTTAGTAGCCTACTTTTCAATATTTCAGGCCAGTATACTCATCTCATTCTTATTTCCAGTTTTAATAAAAAAAATATATCAATCAAACGAATTAATTTGATTACTCCTAAAGTCACGAAAATTTAGTCCGTGACCATGAGGTTTCGAATTTTGAGACTTATTGTCTTTCATTTCATACCCATCTTGTCTATTTTCTGGAATATTCACACTTTCGATTACAAATTGATTGATTATTCCAAATAATCTGATCACTCTGGAAAAGCACAATAATTAGGGCAACAAAGTTTTGGATTTCCCATGATGCATACGAGCCAATTTCATCCATCTTGACCATTCGCATATGACATTTACACTTTTGATTGCAATAGGATTGATTTTTCAAATTATTTCATCAGTCCTAAAGTCACAGTAACTCAGTTAGAGGCCATTCATTTTCTCATTTATTTTGTTTATATTAGTGATGTGAGCAAGTTTCCAGCGATAGTCACAATTCGCACAATTTATTTGCCGATTGACTCCACTATTGATAACATGAAAGATTCTTGGTGGTCGTAGATCCCCAAAATGTACTGCCCGTTGTAAAATGGTATATAACTTTCCGACTTTTATTGTCTATAAGGAGAACGAGTATTATGTTACCAATAATTGAATGAAAAAAATATATATTATCATTCAGTAATATTTAGTAATTGATATTTAGTATTTACACAATTCCATTCCATTAGTGTAAAAAAATAGTTATGGGATTCCGGTCGACTCACTCTCTTTGAGAATCTCTTCTGACAAATACAGCTCGTCCACAACTGTCGATACAGCAAACACATCGGGATTGGCAGGACCTTTCAGGACTCTGTGCTGTCCAGTCACAAACTCCAGCTTTCTCGTCCAGGGATTAATGAAACTGGACCATTCCGTCTCCAAGAGAACGTAGCCTCCATTCTGCGCTCGAAACCTGTACGGCTTACTGCGGTACATCGGCCCTTTCTCTCGTATCACTGCAACATGAAACAACATGCAACATGAAACTACATGCAACATGGAGCAACGAGCAACATGGAGCAACAAGCAACATGGAGCAACAAGCAACATGAAACAACATGCAACAACTCAGCCTTACTCAAGGATAAGTGAGTCACAAGTATTGTAGATGCATAGATGTCAACATATATGATCGTTTATAATATTATATATATTTTTGTATATATATATATATATATATATATATATATATATATATATATATATATATATATATATATATATATATATATATATATATATATATATATATATATATATATATATATATATATATATATATATATATATATATATATATATATATACGATACAACCTCGATAGTACGACGTTGAGGGGCGACCACTGAATCGTCGTAATATCGCAATCGTCGTTATGAATTGAAATGTATTACTTTTTTATTCTCAAAATATAGGAAGATAAGGGAGTCGGGAAAATGAATTACAATGAGATATTGTCGTCAACAATTAGCATCCAAGTTGTATAAAATACAGTTACGCATGTACATACCGTATTTACTCGCATATAAGTCACATGTATATTTAGAAATCTGAAAGTCGTTTATGTCATTTATAAGCATGTTATTACAGTCATATTTCTTTTCTCACTCTCTTCTTGATATTGTTTTTCTCTCTCACACAATTATTACCTGTCTCATAAACCTCCTTCAAGTACGGCAAGTCCTCGGGATGATAGAACTCCATGATCGAGTGACCAATCATGTCCTGAGGGAGATATCCCAAATGTGCCACCACTTCCGGGTCCACGTGGCTCAGTTGGCACGTGGGCAAGTGCCGAATCTGGAACTTCGGCGACACTCGGGTCTCTTCGGGATCTAGGGGTGAAACAATACATTCCATTGAAACTATGTGGCCAATCAGACAAATATCTCAAGTTTTCAATGTGTTATCGTCCAATTGTTACTCATCATAGAGCTAGATGATGAGGAACTTTGAAAAAACGACGATCGACTGGAGTATATTTTCAATCATCATTATGTAATGTCTTATCATTGAAGAAAATAAAAAATTTGTTTGAATAACAAAAATGTAGAAAAAAAATTCACGTGGACTTGAAAAAATTGTTGAAGGGATTGAACTGGATTTCACATAGTTAAACTTCATTCGTTGAATCCGTAAAAAATGTGTCTCCCATTTTTTTAATATCATCGAAACTTTATACAAAAACATTGTTCCCCAATTAATTGGCTATGGATGAAAGATAGGATCGTTTGGACAAGACACGACAAGGGCGATCTTAGAACCCAATTTTAATTATTTGAAAACAATTGAACTTCAACACCAGGACTGCGCTGTCTGTTACCATGAAAAGTGGTTATTATTATACAAGTTTTCATCAAAAAGTCTTCTATACAAGTTATCTGAAGTGTTTGCCTAAAAATATGTTCAAATGGTATTTTTTTAAATACTTTTAGAAAATGCATCATTTATCCAAACATTTTAGTCTTGCATCAACCTACACGTTAGCTACTTCTCATCATCCGTCTCTTTCTATCCACTCACTTCTTCATTCGGAGAGACAATTATCACTTTTAAAAACATAAAATAATATATTGTCCTTACTTGTGTATACAGTTTTGACCAGTTTGGCCGATATGACGAGGAACGTGGTAGGCAACCCGCTCTCCTTGTCTGCAAGTGACACACGGTCCAGTTCCCGGAATGCAATGTTCATCTTGAACGGCAGATATTGAACCGCTTTGCTTGTCACGCTGAACCCAGCAGACTTCAGGCCGCGGTAACAACGGAGACGACAGAAGAAAGACGTGTTCTTGGGTGCTAGAGTGGGAGAGCATGATTGTGAGGTTACCATAGCAACTTCGGACAAGTCTGAAAAGGGGCACCTGATGATTAGGAAATAGAGATGCTACCAAGAGTGAACTTAGCTTGGCGTGTTCACTAAATAAAAAAAGGATGTGCTTATTCAAGGAAACGATTGAAACCTGACCCCAAAACCCTAATCACAGTGCATCTGTGCTCCAACCAATTTCCGAAATAGTAGCTCCATCGGCATTGTTACACTCCAAGTCCATCTTCACTGTTGGTAGTATCTCTAGACTAGTCCAGTATTCGCACTTCAGCGCAACCCGTCTGAAGTTGTCAAAACAAGAGTCGTCAAGACTTGTCAGACAAGTTCCACGACTGTACGTTTACAGCGAGCCACAGCAGGAATAAGACTTTGCCCTCAGGACGATATACTTCAAACATGTTTATGACTGTTTATATCCACCACTATAAGTACGAGTGTCTTCATCTAACGCGTCTGATTACTACGCTAGAATTCGGGGCTCGATGTTCACTATCGACTACTTTCTTCTTCATAATTTTATATAAATGCATGAGCTTTTTTCATCCACATTCATTCCCGGTTCTATTGTTGATGTGCCCCACTCGTAAATGTTCTACCAATTGTGAGTCAATCGAGGTTTAGAAAATCGTTTAGTGATGGCACAAGTCGATCAGATTAAATTAATTGATTGATCTTCTTGACGTTATTCACCTTTAGCATCAGCATCTGTTGTGTGCGTTACGGTCACGCCCGACGTGATGTTACTGGCGAACGCGACTCTGTCGTTATCGTGCACGAAGTCGATGAATGACCTGCCCAACCACATGTTGAGCGGGAACCCCAGGACTTGCGACAAGCTGGACGACGTGTGTATGACGACACCGTCTTGCATGGAGACGACAGCTGAGAAGTCTGTGCATTCCTGTGAAGAGCCAGCCAGCCAAGCGCCAGGAAGAGAAGTGTCATGACAGGGTCCTGAACCCTCTTCAGGCCTCCCTGTCCCACTTGTTTCTTCCCTGCCCTTCCTTCCTGACCCCTGTCCCATCATCTGGTAGTGCTATCTCGACAACACCTTGCTGAATTGTGACGAACCCCGTTGATGCCGAGCAGGAATACGTTGAATATTTTTGAAATCTGTGTTTTTATGCGGTTTCTGGTGGCGTATTTGTAAGTCGTGTGCTTTCGGTGCGACAAGGCTCAAATTTAAATCCAATCTACTATTTTTTTAATGACGAAAATCTTTTCCCAATTGCTATGGGAAGGCCCTCATAGCGGCTGATATTTTTGCTTCGATCGGATGTGAAGTCACCTTTGAGCAAGGTGTTGTCGTAATAGCACTACCCACCATCGTCCATTAATTCCTCCATTACCACCTGTACGATTCCAAAACACTTCAGATCATCAGAACCGTTAAATACAAAGTCAATTAGGAAAGTTGAAATTTTGTAAATAGACTCGAGCTCAATTTACATTCAATTCAGTTGTGAAGACCTGTTGGATTTTCAAGTTTCTTGATAATTTCTGGGACCTTCCCAGAACATGTTTTGACTTCTCTTCCAATTCTACAAAGTTATTTTAACGAACTATTTCGTTTCGGTATCGGAATATGAAGTGTTTTGAATAATTTATTCATTTCATAACATATAATATGTCATTAATCTTGATTCACTCACCATGTTTCGGCTCTCGTTCCCCTTTTAAATCCGAAACTACGCGACATTCTCAATCCCCCGGCATTGGATTGAGACTGTCCTATATACCTAGAGAGCATATGTCACCAAGTATATCACCTTCGCTGATTCCGATTCGAACCAGTTCTATCTGGACGACCGGAAGCTAAAAGCGTACTGAAAAAATGTGATATACGTAGTGCAAAGTGCTGGAAAGACTGAAATTAAAATAATCAGTATAAAAATATGATCAAATCATTATTATGAGAGCTTTATGTTCGTGAGTGGGCTTTCTAAAAAAAAGAAATCTAATTTCGAACATTTTGCATTCGCTAATCTAAACTGATGTGTAGTCAGTATAATTACAAAGTGAAACTAGTAGTGTATTATACATATTCAATATATATATATATATATATATATATATATATATATATATATATATATATATATATATATATATATATATATATATATATATATATATATATATATATATATATATATATATATATATATATATATATATATATATATATATATATATATATATATATATATATATATATATATATATATATATATATATATATATATATATATATATATATATATATATATATATATATATATATATATATATATATATATATATATATATATATATATATATATATATATATATATATATATATATATATATATATATATATATATATATATATATATATATATATATATATATATATATATATATATATATATATATATATATATATATATATATATATATATATATATATATATATATATATATATATATATATATATATATATATATATATATATATATATATATATATATATATATATATATATATATATATATATATATATATATATATATATATATATATATATATATATATATATATATATATATATATATATATATATATATATATATATATATATATATATATATATATATATATATATATATATATATATATATATATATATATATATATATATATATAGATAGATAGATAGATAGATAGATAGATAGATAGATAGATAGATAGATATATATATATATATATATATATATATATATATATATATATATATATATATATATATATATATATATATATATATATATATATATATATATATATATATATATATATATATATATATATATATATATATATATATATATATATATATATATATATATATATATATATATATATATATATATATATATATATATATATATATATATATATATATATATATATATATATATATATATATATATATATATATATATATACATATAATGAATGTTCACTTAAAATCTTCATGATGAAGATAGGGGTTGGGGGGGGGGGGGAGAAATATTCGTTGACTCAGAAAAAATATATTTTTCTGTTTTTCCGTAATAAAAATTAATCCAAACAAAGAGTGTATAGTGCGTTTTGTGAACAGGTAAAAAATGTCATGCTAATAACATGCTAAATAGTTACCGTTGCTTGTAAGTTCGAGACGTCTCCGCGAGGGGCGGTCACGACGATATCCTCTTTATCGACATCCGTTTCTACTGTCATGTTCTCAGGTGACTCGTTGTCTTGTTCTTGGGGAACAATATCTGTGTCTAACAGAGAACAATACGTTCACCACTTGTAATCACGATCGAAGAAGGTATACCAATCAAGTAATTGTGAAAACTCAGGTAATTACTCATTATTTCTGCAAGCTCAAAGGACATCGCAACTCTGATGAAATTGGATTCTAATGAATAATGAATACTCTATTGATATTCATTCCGTATTCATATAGAAGAAATGTAATAAATATTCTAACATTAGGCCCTATTAATTTCTCTAATTTTAGATAGAATCATCATCTTAATTTCAGAAATTATACTCAATTGACGACTAGTGATTGACCCGCCCACAAACGTCACAAAACAAAATATCCAATCAAATAGGCAATTGTTATGTGGAAAATTTGACATTTACCTATCAGAGTATCTCTAAATGCCCACATGAAGTATATTATATATTATTTTATTATGTATATATTATTATTATATTATATATATTTATATATATTATATTTATATTACATATTATTAATATTATATATATAATATATAATATATATATAATATATAATTATATATCATTATATATATATATATAAATTATAATTATATAATCGAAAATCATTTTGAATCTTGAACCGTTCAGATTTCATTTATTTTATTTATTCATTCATTTATTTATTTATCATCATTATTTTCAATACAATATGAATATAAATTATGCACAACCCAATTTAAATCATGAACATTGATATTAATGATACACAATAAGAATACACAAAGAAAAATTAATTATTTAAAAGTAAAATTGAAAGTATTCATCACACATGTAAATAGAAATTGAGTGTGATTAGGAATATATAGACCTAATGAAGTTGAAAAGAAAAAAAAATCTCAAATTATTGCAAGATGGGGTGAAAGAACATAGACCCAACGTTACAAACATAAAATAATACAGATGATACGATTATTCGAATTATTACAATTATTAATCAATTATTTGATTATTATTATTGTTAAACTGGTAAACAATATGTAAGTAACATTTTGAAAGATAATAGTTTTAATAATTATAATAATTACATTCATGATAATTATAATTGAATGATGATTATATCTGTGAAATCACCCTGGCGGAAACTTTTTGCGCTTTTTTTCTTTCACTTTTTTTGCCCTTTTTCTGCGCCCTTTTCCTCAATACAGAATATTTGGAATTTGTGATATATTGCAATTTCAAATGAATAATTGTTTCATTGAATTAATTAATTTTGATTATTGATTTAATTATTGATTATTTTATTAATGAGGTAATTTCAAATAATCAAATAAATATTTTTCTTTCATCGGTAACGGAAACTGGGGACGTCTTGAACCACACTCACCGTCCATTGTTTCTATGGTGAGCGACGACATGGCCGCCGCTTGCAGCGTCATATTCTCCGGTCCAGGCGTCGTGGCGCCCCCCAAACCCACCCCCTTCGCCCCCGACCCGCCCAGCGCCACATAGCTGCTACTGGCAGCACTGCATTCACTCCTCGGCGGCTCCGTCCTCAACTCTGTCTTCTCGTCGGAGGAGAAATCTTGCAACAGGGTGACTGTCGATAGTTTCTGTTTCTTCATTAGTTTATGATCAATGGTTTGATTACGCTTGAAGAGGGTTGGTTGCGGGAATGCATAATTACTGGAAATAAATGAAAAAATATCATCAAATAGTAATCTTATTTTCTTCATTGTTGCAAGCACTTTCATTGTTGTAACTAGGCAAACACGTTATGTCTTTCCGCGTTGATGGTTGAGCTGGAACATATCAAGTTATATCTTTGGATTGGTTATTTATATATATATCCACCTTGAGATCCAATTTTTTTGCCATCTCATTTCCTAATCAATTCCTACGATAATAAAGAAGTCTTTGTTTTAATCGTTTACAGTTGATTGGTGACACCTGTTGCTTGAATTTAATAGGTATCTTAATAGCTTTGATTGATTCACAAAAATTACATTATATATTTTTTTACATCAAAACGGCTGATCCGATTTGAGTGAAAATTCGAAATAAGGTGTATCATTATTGAATTGAAATTTTCTGATAATTCGAATTCTCTCGGATGAAATATTTTTAACGAATTGTTTCTTCTTGGTTATTCTCATGGGATTTTTGAAAACTTTCAAATGAGTTTTCTCAGAAGTGGTTGAACCGATTACGCATCAAAACTACATATTATCAAGTTAGATAAGGAAACTTGTGTATGCTAAGTTCCAACTGATTTTGAATTTTCGTTCGACCTGTGGAACGCGAACAATGAAAAAAAAATTTCGAGTATAGTGAAATTGAGTCTTCGCTTCGCTCATCCAATAAATGGTCGTAAATTTACTCTATAAATCAAATTCAACAATCACAACCAATATGCATTGAGGGATGCGTTGGTATGCCGGTCTCTTATGGTGACTTGACTCCCTATCCCACCAAAGTTGAAAATATATACCAATTTACTGGCAAAATCTATGGAAATACCGGTCTTGAGTAGTCCAGGAGAATACAAGGTACCAACTTTGTTCAACAAAATTACGTTTATACGTCGGCTCAGCTGGGGCGCTGAAGAGCATATACTGGAATAGAGATACTACCAAGAGTGAAGGTGGGCTTGTGGGAGTGTCCACTAAAAGAGAGGATGTGTATATTAGAAGAAAGGATGCAAGAATGGGTGGAGAGGTTCTAGGCCTACCTATATTCGAGGTATACCCACCTCTAAAGTACCGGTATGTTTCTTTCAGGATCTAGAACTTTTAGGTATTGTACTCATTTTTATTTCAAATTATATTCATATTTTTGTAATGTGAGCTCAATAAAGTATGAATTGATCAGGTATTCGCTCTTCAGAATCTGGGCAAATTTTTCCCGAAATTTCCAAGTCCTGAAGAATATATACACAGTAAAGAAATATACCGCACAACTGTTATATACGCATAGCACACACATGAGCGTGTATAATCCAGTATGGGTCTAATCACATAATTCATCTTGAAATAGAAGATGGCACAATTACCCGCTACTGAGGGTGGCAGGGTGGCCGCAATAACCGCTACTGCTGCCACTGGATCTGCTGTGGCGAGATTTGGAACTGCCTGTGCCACTGCCGCCACTGCCACTGAAAATAAATCACACTTGAATTACGTTCTAGAACTGGTATCCAGTTGAGTTATATATATATATATATATATATATATATATGAATATATATATATATATATATATATATATATATATATATATATATATATATATATATATATATATATATATATATATATATATATATATATATATATATATATATATATATATATATATATATATATATATATATATATATATATATATATATATATATATATATATATATATATATATATATATATATATATATATATATATATATATATATATATATATATATATATATATATATATATATATATATATATATATATATATATATATATATTCATATATATATATATATATATATATATATATATATATATATATATATATATATATATATATATATATATATATATATATATATATATATATACCGGTATATATATATATATATATATATATATATATATATATATATATATATATATATATATATATGTATATATATATATATATATATATATATATATATATATATATATATATATATATATATATATATATATATATATATATATGGCCGGCACAGTAGCTGAGTGGTCAGCGCATTTCCTTCGTGTGACCCGGGAGGTGAAAGGACATATCGGACCCGGTTCGATCCCCGCCACCGTCCATCTTTACAGGGGTTTTTCGTGGTTTCCCTCTGCAGTCTAGGCTAATGCCGGGATGGTTCCCACAATATAGGCCACGACCGCTTCCTTCCCACTACCCACTATCCTCCCCATTACTCATAAAACCTTCATCTCATCATCCCACCATCTCATTTATCATTCATCCGACGCCAATAGATCTAAGTCATCATTACAGTGCGTCGTTAAAACCCCATATAAAAAAATATATATATATATATATATATATATATATATATATATATATATATATATATATATATATATATATATATATATAACTGCCACAATTGCCCTGACTTTCTTCTTTGAGGAAGAAATTGACCATTTTAAGAGTCAAATACAGTATTCTATTTTATTGTAAATGGGTGGAAATTTAAATGAGGTAAATGAAATAGTTCTCAATTACCTAGAATTTTCATGAAAATTTTCAATTTTTTTAAAACATTTTTTTTTTTTTGTGGCATATAAGTCTTCTCAGAAGAAACTGGAGTTTTAATTCAGTCTTAATGATATTAAAACGATTGGTTGAACCACATCATTGAAGGCCGAAACAACACAGCATTTGCTTACAAAATTGCCAAGGCCCTTAATGAGTGGGTCCACATAAAATAATATCTTTTTTGAAGTTTTTGAACATTGATCATCACTAAATGTGTAGACTAGGCCTAAAGATGTTGAAAATTTGCACTGAAAATTTTCAATGAACTGAATTAATTCCGGTGATTTTTTTTTTTTTGAAAATCATTGAAAAAAATCAATGGAATGATTTGATTTGGCAGTTCTATCAGATTCACACAAAATGTTCAATGAATTGGAAATTTACTGAAAATTTTCATTGAAAATTCCAATAAATTTGCATTGAAAATTTTCAATGAATTGGACATTATCTGAAAATTTTCCTTGGAAATTCCAATAAATTTGCATTGAAAATTTTCAATGAATTGGACATTATCTGAAAATTTTCCTTGGAAATTCCAATAAATTTGCATTGAAAATTTTCAATGAACTTGAAATTATCTGAGAAGTTTCAATGAATTTGAAATTTTCTGAGAATTTTTTTCAATGAATTGGAAATTTTTAATGAACTTGCAATTTTCTGAGAATTTTCAATGAACTTGAAATTTTCTGAGAATTCTCAATGAATTGGAAATTTTCTGAAAATTTTCCTTGGAAATTCCAATAAATTTGCATTGAAAATTTTCAATGAACTTGAAATTATCTGAGAATTTTCAATGAACTTGAAATTTTCTGAGAATTTTCAATGAATTGGAAATTTTTAATGAACTTGAAATTTTCTGAGAACTCTTCAATGAATTGGAAATTTTCAATGAACTTGCAATTTTCTGAGAACTTTCAATGAACTTGAAATTTTTTGAGTATTTTCAATGAATTGGAAATTTTCTGAAAATTTTCATTGGAAATCCCAATAAATTTGCATTGAAAATTCTCAATGAACTGAAAATTTTCTGAAAATTCTCAATGAACTGAAAATTTTCTGAAAATTCTCACTGAATTGGAAATTTTCTGAAAATTTTCACTAGAAATTCCAATGAATTTGCATTGAAAATCTTCAATGAATTGAAAATTGTCTGAAAATTGTCCACTCCCCCATCACTACATAATAGGATTTCATCTCTTTCAATGTCTACATCAGGACAAAGGTATTCGCGTGGTACGACTCATCCTGTTATCGACTCCCTGATTGGTCAGACCAGTGATTGTTACCTGCGCCGTGATTGGCTGTTGCAGCTGGTCGAGTAGGCGGAGTCTGAAACTTCCTTGGCGTTGTGGGTCGTGGTTTCCTCCATGTTGAATAGAATCCTGGAAACAGAAACAGCGATATTTTCGATAAACCCAAACTTGATTATCACTAGGAAAACGCCATATTTGCGTTGTTAGACAAGCGGAGAGTAATAGTATGTCGACTTTTTTGCCAAACTTTTGCCTACATTCGCCAATTGGGTGACATTCAAGTTATAAATGGGTAAAAACTGCTTCGAATGGTACCAATTTAGCACATTTTATGTTTCTTCTTCGAAATGGCTGACCCGATCAAGATGAGAATTTCCAGAAATATGTATCAGAATGTAATTCAACTTCACACAAAATTTCATTTTTTTTTTTTTGAAAATAAAAATATGTTTTTTTTCCGCTGTGTTATTTTAACGGGTATTTTTGAAATTTCGAAAATTCATACAAAAAAAACGATATCACCCAATAATGCCACAAAACTATACAGATCTAAGTTAGATGAGGAACCATAATGAAAAATAGTTTGAAATTGATAGCTGTAGCCGTTTGACCTGTGGAGAACCGACAAAAAAACATGAAAAAAAAACATAAAAACGAACACCAATTTTTTTCAGTATCTCAAATTGAATCCTCGCTAAAGCTCGTCTAATAAATCACTATTATCATTATTCATTACTGATATTTTTAATATTTTCACTATTAAAATTTTAAGATTTTTAATGGCGCATGCATTTTATGATCTAGACGAATTGATTCAAGCTGCCAAGTATTGCAATTGTAACTATTGAACATTATAATGTCTTTCTTTTTTTTTTTTTTTTTTAATAACATCGAAACTTGATACAAAATCATTGTTTCCCAATTAGGGCTAAGGATGAAAGGTAGGATCGTTTGAACGGGGCACCACAAGGGCGATCTTAACACCCCAAACCTGAGGTTTCTTTTATCAACATGACACCTTAAATAATTTATATATTTGACAACAGTTTATAAACTACATCTAGCTTCTTTTATTTTCATATGTGTAACTTTTATTTAGGCAGATTCAAACGCTTTTCAGTAGTCCATGTATTTTATTTTCACACTTGAAATTTCACATTTTTTTAAATTTTAAATTAGAAAATTCAAATTTTTCAAATTTTATTTTTTTTCACTTTCTTAACGATACACAAAGTCGATCAATAAATTATTCCATATTATTGATCTCCATTTATAATGTATTGATTATTGAATTACTGGATTGACGTCTGATCAAACTCTGAAGATAGGCGTGGCTTATTAATCGGTCAGTTAGATCCATATAATTTAAAGTAATTCCAAAGAACCCTCATTGAATATTATTCTAGATTTATCACAGTTATCACAGCCTACTCGATGGGATATCATATGTTTTATGACGTAAGACAATTGGGCGAAAAACAAAAGTTATTTGTATTGTAATTTGTATCATTCATGCTCTGTAATTTTTCAATTAAAATAAAATTGTTATTGGATATCAGCCACAATAATAGACCTATTATCTGTAAAAACAATGCAGATTCCTAATGCAGCCGATAGCGACATATGCTCGTTCCGATCTTGGCAGCCATATTGGACATTTACAAGTATAGAATCTTAGCAAGGCCTTCTATATTATCACTAATATATGGCGAATATAGCGGAAACTTCCCGGTTTGCAAAGTGGTGTGAAGTTACCTTGGTAATATCTATGACTAGGCAAACGCGTTATGTGTTTCCGCGTTGATGGATGAGCTGGAACAATATATCATCATATCTTTGGATTGGTTATATATATTTCCACCTTGAGATCAAAACCATCATGTCCCTGCCACCAATTATTTCCTGATTGATTTATTTTATCATAAAGAAGGCTTTGTTCTAATCGTTTCCGATTAAATGGTGACACCTGTTGCTTGGATTTATTGGTTTAATAGCTCTGAGTGATTTAAAAAATTGGATTATATATTTGTTTACATCAAAACGGCTGATCTGATTTGACTGATAGTTTGGAATAATGTGTATAATTATTATATTGATATTCTCTGAGAATTTGAATTTTATCGGGAGAAATATTTTTTTACGAGTTTTTTCCACTGGGTTATTGTTATGAGGTTTTTGAAAAATTTGAAATGAGTTTTCTCAAAAGTGGTTCGACCGATTGTGCCTAAAAACTATACAGTACCGAATTAGATGAGGACACTTATGTGTGCCAAATTTCAATTGATTTTGAATTTTCGTTCGACCTGTAGAGCGCGAACAAAAACAAATAAAAAGTACTTTTTTTTCGGGTATGGTGAAATTGAGTCTTCGCTTCGCTCATCCAATAATTTATAATTCGAGTAAAACTCACAGGATCCTTGCGATAAATATATCATTATATAGAATAACATCTATATCTAGTGCCCGATAATGGAACCATACGTTCATAATTCAAATACAGTATAGGAGCAAATTCGAATTCAACTGACACAAAATAAACTAAACATATAAACATGATTCAAACTCACCAGTTTTGTTTCTTCCGATTATTACTTAAATATATATAAATATCTTATATTGCTATATAATATTCAACGTTATAAATATGAAATAATAGATTTTACATGATTAACATATATTATACGGGACAGTAAACTTAAACGTTGTTTCGCCGACAAGAATATCAGTCGACTGAAGTCGGAATGAAGACGCTGCCACGTACCTGAACACGTGAGTCGGAGGGGTGGGGGGGGGAAGGGGGGGACCTCTCTCTCTCTCGAGCAGTGGTGGTGTCGTAAAAATAATGGCTAAGGTATACCCCAAAATTGTGCCTAAGGATCGATATGTAACGGTAATTTAACCAGGCAAAAGCGTTATATGTTGCCGCGTTGATGGATGAGCTGGAGCATATCGACTTATCTTTGGATTGGTTATTATATATATATATATATATATATATATGTATATATATATATATATATATATATATATATATATATATATATATATATATATATATATATATATATATATATATATATATATATATACACCTTGAGATCCAAACCATTACATCACTGCCATCTTATTTTTCATTATTAATTTCTATGATAATGAAGAAGGCTTTGTTGGATGAGCGAAGCGAAGACTCAATTTCGCCATACCCGAAAAAATGTTACTGTTACTTTTTATTTTTTTCGCGCTCCACAGGTCAAACAAAAATTCAAAATCAGTTGAAACGTGGCATACACAAGTGTCATTATCTAATTCGATACTGTATAGTTTTGAGGCGCAATCGGTTGAACCACTTCTGAGAAAACTCAAAAAGAAATATAATATATTATATTATATATATATATATATATATATATATATATATATATATATATATATATATATATATATATATATATATATATATATATATATATATATATATATGTATATATATATATATATACATATATATATATATATATATATATATATATATATATATATATATATATATATATATATATATATATATAATATTTACATATACGATAAAAACTCATATTATATAAGTTTTTCTGAACAATCCCGAATAGTATTACAATCATCTCGTAATTCCAGTCGCTAGACGGCCTTCTCACGTGGAAGCAAGTATAGGTGTCTTTGACGGACGTCGTAGTCTTGTGCTAGGCAACGTGACACTAGCCGAGCGTCACGTGGCTCTAGCACCACGTCAATGTCACGAACAAGGCTCGTTGTTGCCACTTGCAGCTCGCGAGAAGAAAAGCTAGACAACACAAAGAGTTTGTTATATAATGTATACAGTCAATCCTCCGAAAGACGTAGGTTCGATTTTGGTTGTCATTTTTGTATTATTTTTATACTATTCTCATATTTCTGTTTACATTAATACTTTTTCATATTAGGCTACTGTTTATTATACTCTCTCATTATTTTGTACAATCATTTATTTTCCATCAATCATTCATGTGTGATTTATTATCATTGTGTGTTTTTCCATCTTCATTAATTTTGTATTTGATTATTAATAGGAAAACGCGTTATGTGTTTCCGCTTTGATGGATGAGCTGGAACATATCAATTTATCTTTGGATTGGTTATTATATATATATATACACCTTGAGATCCAAACCATTACATCACTGCCATCTTATTTTCCATCATTAATTTATATGATAATAACGAAGGCTTTGTTTTAATCGCTTACAATCAAGTGGTGACACTTTTTGCTTTGATTTAATAGGTATCGTAATAGCTTTGAATAATTAACACAAATTACATTATATTTTTTTTACAGCTTTTTTTTAAACGGCTGGTTCGATTTAAGTGAAAGTTCGGAATAATGTGTATCATTATCAGATTGAAATTCCCTGAGAATTTGAATCCTCTCAGATGAAATATTATTCACGAATTTTTTCCTCTGGCTTATTCTAACAGGATTTTTGAAAACTTTGGAATGAGTTTTCTCAGAAGTTGTTGAACCGATCGCGCCTCAAAACTATACAGCATCAAGTCAGATAGGGGTTCATGTGTGTGCCAAGTTTCAACTGATTTTGAATTTTTGTCTGACCTGTGGAGCGCGAACAAAAAAAAAAAAAAAAAAAAAAAAAAAAAACGGGCACTTTTTTTTCGGTATAGTGTAATTGAGTCTTCGCTTCGCTCATCCAATAATATTGAAATTCCACGAGAATTTGAATTCTCTCGAAGGAAATATTTTTGACGAATTTGTTCCTCCGGGTTATTCTTATGCGATTTTTGAAAATTTAGAAATGATGTTTATCAGAAGTGGTTCAACCTATTGCGCCTCAAAACTATACAGTATCGAGTTAGATGAGGGCACTTCTGTATGCCAAGTTTCAACTGATTTTGTTTTTTCGTTTGACCTGTGGAGCGCAAACAAAAAAAGACACTTTTGTTTGGGTATGGTGAAATTGAGTCTTCGCTTTGCTCATCCAATAATCGAAATACTGCCGTTTCAAACGAAGTTTGCCGTTTCAAAGCAGATTCAGAATGTAAATATGATATTAGGGCATATATAGCTCAAAACATAAAGGAAGGACAAAATTGGATACTGGCATGTCACTATACATGGAGAAATATTATCTTTATAGGCCTACTGTAGTATATATCTTTTCTCTTCTTTTTGGATGAGCGAAGCGAAGACTCAATTTCGCCATACCCGAAAAAGAAAGTGATTGTTTTATTTTTTTTTCGCGCTCTACAGGTCAAACTAAAATTCAAAATCAGTTGAAACTTGGCATACACAAGTGTCAATATCTAACTCGATACTGTATAGTTTTAAGGTGCAATCGGTTGAACCACTTTTGAGAAAACTCATTTTAAAGTTTTCAAAAATCCCATTAGAATAACCCAGAGGAAAATATTCGTGAAATAATTTTCATCCGAGACATTTCAAATTCTCAGAGAATTTCAATATAATAATTATTCACATTATTCCGAACTTTCACTCAAATCGGATCAGCCGTTTTGATGTAAAAAAATATACGATGTAATTTTTTCAAATCACTCAAAGCTTTTGAGATACCAATTAAATCCAAGCCACAGGTGTCACGTCTTAAATGTAAACGATTGAAACAAAGCCTTCTTTATTATCATAGAAATCAATAATGGAAAATAAGATGGCAGTGATGTAATGGTTTGGATCTCAAGGTATATATATATAATCACCAATCTAAAGATAAGGTGATATGTTCCAGCTCATCCATCAACGCGACAACACATAACGCGTTTGCCTAGTAGGTATCTTCATAGCTTTGAATGATTTATAAAAATTTTTACATCAAAATGGCTTATCCGATTTGAGTGGGAGCTCGGAATAATGTGCATCATTGTCAGATTAAAATTCCCTGAAAATTTGAATTCTCTCGGATGAAATATTTTTCCTGAATTTTTTTCTCTGGGTCATTCTCATGGGATTTTTGAAAACTTTGAAATGAGTTTTCTCAGAAGTGGTTCAACCGATCGCGCCTCAAAACTATACAGTATCGAATCAGTGAATGATACTTGTGTGTGCCAAGTTTCAATTGATTTTGAATTTTCGTTCGACCTGTGGAGCGCGAACAAGAAAAAAAAAGTACTTTTTTGGGGGTATGGTGAAATTGAGTCTTCGCTTCGCTCATCCAATAAGATTCTTATTCCTATATGTGCATGATCAATGGAAGGCAATTCTTTTTTATTGCTTTGTATGAACATGAGCACTTTGTATATATATATATATATATATATATATATATATATATATATATATATATATATATATATATATATATATATATATTTAAAACAGTTTTAAAAAATCATTAATTATAATAACCTACTGGTGGTCAACCAGGAAGCTATTGAAATCATCTATATATATATGTATATATATATATATATATATATATATATATATATATATATATATATTCAAATATATATATATATATATATATATATATATATATATATATATATATATATATATATATATATATATATATATGTCTATATATATATATATATATATATATATATATATATATATATATATATATATATATATATATATATATATATATATTTATATATATATTATATGAACGCCACAGTCATAATTTTTTACACATATCAATGTTATGTAGGCCCACTACTCTTTTCGACGAAAAATGAAAATAAATGAAATAAAATGAATGAATGAACGAATAAATATAATCCAACTGCAATGAACAACAATGCTCTAGCCAGGAAACCACTTTGCAGCTGCCAGTTCGATATTCTGTTCATATTGTTTTGTCTTTGTTACTATATCTCTATGATTGAGGCGCTCTTGTCAGCTGGCGCCGAGGGGGGTGGGACCGGGGGTGGGACCGGGGGTGGGACCGGGGGTGGAGACATACTTTGTTCATAGGATGACGTTCACAAAAGTCCGGTCGTCACAATCCCATTAACACATTGACAACTCACGTGTTATCAGTTTTCTTCTTTATTCACGTAAGTATAGTATTACATAGCCAGCTTATATATGATTGTGTCCAGTGGCGTAGCTCCAATACGCTGTGCCCTTGAGCAGTTATCACCTAGAGTGCCCCCCCCCCTCTCCCCCCACATTTCCTATTCAGTTCGTTTTCAAATTTTCACAATCAAAGTATAGAATAATAATGTATTAACTGTACTATTTATATATTTGTATCATTATGTTTACTATTTACGTATTTTTCCGATAGCTCCTTTCCCACACACTAACCCAGACTTGTTTTTTTTTTTAATAACATCGAAACTTGATAGAAAATCATTGTTCCCCAATTAAGGCTATGGATGAAAGATAGGATCGTTTGGACGGGGCACCACAAAGGCGATCTTACCACCCCATTTTGATTATATAAAACCAAGATGCATAGAGGGTTTGTTTGCGGGCAAACAAACCCTCTATGTTTTTCGCGGTTTCCCTCTGTCATTCAGGAGACCGGGGTTCGATTCCCGCCATGGTCGACAATCCTGACATGGGTTTTTCGTGGTTTCCCTCTGCCGTTCTTGTTGATACTGGGATGGTTACTTAGCAACAGGCCACGACCGAATCCTTCCCACTATCCAGAAACACCTTATACAAAATAACCTTTCATCTCATCATCCCATTAACCCATTCATCATCCACCGACGCCAATAGATCGTAGCTATCAATATAGTGCGTCGTTAAAACCCAATATTAAAAAAAAGGAATGGATACATTAATAAGTAAATAAAGAGTATTCGCTCTTCAGATAGTGTATTCCTGACGTCACTGAAATAACGAATCTTATTGGCTTAGCCGCGAACTATGAACGTCACAGCTGACGACGGCGGTGGGTAAAACGTAAGGTTTTGGTTAACCAAAAGCCTTGAGGAAGGTTAGGCTACCCTTGTCATTGAGTTATCAAACTCAATGCCCTTGTTTAGACTACTGCCATAGATAAGGCAGCCGTATGGATATTCATTTACTCAATGCTAGGCCTACTGTCAATACTTGAGTAGGCCTACTTAGTTCTCATGAAACGTCAAAGTGTACATTTAAAACGTCAAATTCGGGAAAATGGCGACAAGAACGAATATTACATACTTGTGTATTCAAGTTATAGTACTATATCTTTATAATGGTAAGGTTAAAAACACTAAATTAAAGTGTCATTATAACTTTAATTAGGGTCAATATTAGGTCATGTTTCACCGAAATGAGGTTATGTTTGAGAGACTCAGTCCAATCCCGGTAGCATTGAGTAAAGAAGTAGACTACTTCATCAATGCCGGTAGTGAGACCTCTAGTTGTTCCGTTGAAATTACATAACAATCATCATAACACGGATTATACCAATTTAAGATCTGTGAGCACCCAAGAAGGGTAGGACCTACTACAGTATATTTAGCATAGCTACGCTATTCTCCAGTAGTAGGGTGACTTAGACAGTCGTGCTTGCAGTAGAGATATAACCGCGCATATCAAGTCCCTCCTGGTGTTCAGTCACAGAAACGCACGTAGTGGCGCACGCATTTAGTGTGACCCTCACAACTGTTTGTGTATGTACATGTAAACAATTTTTAATCGGTCGAGAGTTGGCAATCTCTTTGTTCAGGACTGTCAACTGCATAATCATGTTGACTTATGTTAGTTTTGTCAAAGCACTCACAAAGTCCCTAGATAGTCGCAAATTGGCGGTCGTTTCAATATGACTGTCGACTTCGTAATCATGTTGGCTTACGTTTTTATTGTCAAAGCACAGACAAAGTCCTATCGAAACTCGTTTCACATTTGCAACAAGTCGTTCCATTGAGCCACCACTAGTGGATTCCACACCGGTAAGCGAGCGAGCCTCCTAAGCTTTGTCTATTGATAGTATCGTTCAGAATGTGTGAAATTGAATACCGGTAGCACTTTAAGGACATACCATACTAGGGCTACCAAAGCAGTTCATGCCTATGCTAGAACAAGAATACATTTCCTGTACACACCTCCAATTCCTTGCCTACGTCTGCAATCAGTTTGACTTTCCAGCCGTTACTCCCTACCGTGCTCGATTGCTAGCGGTAGTAAGCCTTAGTATGTTGGTCGCAATGTCGTCGACTGGTCGAGACTGCTTCTGTAGACCTACTACTAGTGCTCGAACAGCGAGCAACGGCGGGATATTCACACTATTTGCAGACGTAGGCGAGGAGTTGGAGTTGTGAACAGAAGATGTATTCTTGTTCCACCATAAGAGTGCACTGTCATGGTATTATAGAGCTATCAGTGATATAGTAAGGAAACCATACAGTGGTATTAGTTGCAATACTCGCCGTTGATGTCACACACTCGAATAGAACATTTGTGCTACGCCTAATCGCACGGTTTATCGGTTATCGACCCGAATTTTGTAATATTTTCTTCAGCCTAGAGCTCAGAGACTAATGTGTTTCAGTGACAATATTGATAAGTGTTGTTGTTAAGGCCAAGTGGATCAACAATTATATTTGAAACTTGAAACCTTTTAAACTATGTGATACTGATCCTATATCAATACCAATCATTCAAATACAGGTCAAGGCTTGTTGTGTGCACAGAGTCATTGTTAGGTTTATGTTCTATGTTTTATGTTTTGTGTTTTGTTTCATGTTCTAGTTTATATATGATGAACATTTTTTACTCTTAATACCAATGCTGATAATGTCCGGATATATATCACAGAAACGGTTTTTACTTATAATGTGTTCCGGACTTTCGGAAACTGAAAGACTGTTATCTGCGGCGGAAATTTATGGTCACCAACAGCACAGTCCTGGTGTTAAAGTTCATTGGTTATAAACATTTAAAATGAGGTGGTAAGATCGCCCTTGTGGTGCCCCGTCCAAACGATCCTATCTTTCATCCACAGCCTTAATTGGGGAACAATGATTTTGTATCAAGTTTTGATGTTATTGAAAAAAAAAAGAATCTAGGGTCTGATCTAGATTTTGAGTCAGGTTTTCTTGATGCTGAAACTTTTTATTGTACAGTGGAACCTCTTTTATACCTTTTTCCAGGGGACCAGACTGAAATAATGTATTAACGTGGAAAACTTATTAATGAAACTATTCAACATGTGGAGCATATTGGTTGGATCAAAAAATGAAACTTATAAATGTAGTAAATGTATAAATGAGAAACTTATACTCAGTACTGTATTACAGCTGTTCTAGACCCACGGATTGAAAGTTACCCAAAGAAACTGCGCCCGGAAACTGTTGAAGTGAATCGAAATGAAATAAGCCTGACAACTGCTCGTCTCTTCACTATAGGCGGTTTTGGATTGGTCTATAATTATGGTTCAGTTGACTTTTACGTCAACAGCGTTGGCGATCGAACGACTTGTCCAAATCCCTTGTATTCGCAGACATTACGTGATTACGTAAATCCAGATGAAAGTAAGTTAGAGTATGTTTGTAAAGGTAGGATATGTCTTGTGGGTAGCCTTGTCTTTTGTTTTTTAGATGAGCGTAAGCGAAGATTCCATCCCACTCTTATAGGGCTTTGTCTTTGTGTTTTATTTTTTCTGTGGGCACTGCACAGGTTGCAGGGGTTGACCGATCGACATGAAACTTTTTTAGTATTCGCAAACTTATCCAACTTAGAACTGTATAGTTTTTGGAATGAATCGGTTGGACCGATTTTGAGAAATATTATCTCAAAGTTTCTAAAAATCCTATGAGATTAGCCTGGGCAAGAAAATTTGAAAAAATAAAATCTCTTCAAATGAGATAAAATTTTCTGTGAATATGTACACATGAATGATTCACATCACGATTTTGCATGCAGTTCAAACCAGCCGTTTGAAAGAAAAAAATTAAATTAACTGCTTTCATTCATCAAATATATTATGGAAATGAATAAAGATGTAGGTTACCAATATTCACCGCTTTCTAGATTCAATATTTGACCAACAATCCTCTCTGAGATACCTAGTTGGAAAGCCCTGGACCCCTATTCACTAACTTTTCAAACAGTGAGATAAGACCGTCTCACTGTGAGATGAGATGAAATCTGATATCGCGATTCATCAACTTCTTTCTCACGTGAAATGTCAGTTTCATCTCATGTCACAGTGAGTTCGTCTCAATGCCGACTAAACTCGTGAGATCGACGTAAGACGGGCTATAGCTGATGAATATTGGCGGTAAATTGGAAATGTAATGGGCGATTGATGTGTATACTAGAGAGTCTAAAGGGTGTACCTAGTATAGTATATGATAATAAATATATAAATGTATTTAATATACATATCTATCCATATACCATATATATCAATATACATATATATCATATATCCTACATAGAATGAAGTAAAAGAATAGAAATACATGAAATGAAGGATTGGATCCTTCAAGTCGAAACAAGTCGAAACAGATTATAAAACCAAAGTATAGGCCCACATTGAATTATATAAGACTTACAGAAATATTAATTCATGTTGTCACTGATGTGTAGTGGGCCTAAGTCTTGAAATTCAGCAGATTTTGGTAGGATCATGTTTGTCATAACTATTTACTAAAATGTTAACCTAGAATTTTGTATGACTGTCTGTCAAAAAACATGTTTATAACCTCTAATTTCCCACCGCCTGAGTCGTTCACAGCCTTGTAAAAATGAATTTGACTCTCCGATTTGTTAAATTTTACCAAATACCGTTTTCCCTTGACAACAACACGTTTCCGGTGTTTGTTGATCTCACTTGGCGTTAGTGAATCGCGATGCGATCGAATTGTCATCTCACGTGAGATGAGTTGTCTCATCTCACTGTTTGAAAAGTTAGTGAATAGGGGTCCTGGTCTACAGTATTTGAATTTATGGTATTTATTTTTAACATCTATGCAAATCTACGAAACTTCTAGTTCTTATATTTGTGTCTATACTATATAGTATTAATTTTGTTTCAGCCATCAATAGTTTTGCATCTCCGTACAATCAGGGTTACGAGATATTCACTGCGTCTCTTTCTGATCAATGTCTGCTAAGCGAGTGCTCTAAAGCGGTTTCAATTGCCAAGTAAGATATACCGTAATTCAATCAAACTGGTGAACAGTTTTAAAGAGGTTCACATAAGAAAGGCATATGATGTTGCTCAATACAGCAAACCTTACAGTAAATTTATATTACGCCATGCCAATCTTTTTTACTCATTTAGGGTTAGATCTAGTATGTAAGTTCATCTTTTTTCTTTTTTTCACCATTATTCATGTTTTTCCTTTTTACAGTATCTTCAGTAGAGACGGGATTCAAACATAGCAGATTCAGATGTTTGAAGCACTTTGTCGCCTTTTCAAAAACATGATCAAACAATATCAAATATATTGAAACATGGAGAAATGTTAGAAAAATGCTTCAAGCACTTTTACATTTTCTCGCTTTTATAGCAATTGCTATTTTTACATGTCTCTAGTTATAACCTTATATGTATCCATAAAACAGAAAGTCAAAGATAGCTATTATTCAAGGTTAGATGCTAATATTGTAGTACTTATCCTGCGTGCGTCTTGTTTCATAACAGCTGTTCCGGTCAAACGTGTGACCCACTCAGCAGCGACGATGTCTACTACACGGCTCGGGATATGTTCCAGTCGGCAGCTGCGGGAATGGTGCCGTACTATGGTCAGTATCTTGTCGAGAAAACATATTTTGTATTCTGTCACCTATTAGGCCTATAATTCTTGTAATTTTACTATCTTGATTTTAACAAATTATTAAAGAATAACTGTATATATAAATCGTATTATAGTTTACTGGTAGGTAGTTTCTCATGTTTTACCCCAACAAAACTGCTGAATTAGGCACGGAATTCCCCCGAATAAATAATATAAGCTTTTGATTATTAAACCCAACTTTAGCTTTACCGGTACTAACATATACAATATAACATGTTGAATGTTAAGAGCCTGCATCTTAGCTGAGAATGTTTCTCTTCGAAATGCTCTGCCCAAGTTCGATGTACGTTTAAAAGTTTGATTGTGGGTGGAAAAGTGAAAAATGGATAATATTGGAAGAGTTCCAGTAACCACCGCTAGATGGAGGAGTTTTTCTTTTCATAATTTGGACAAAATCTAGTTACATTACACATTTTGGCCAAGGAAATTGGGAAAACTGTAGTATAAAAGACAAATCAGAATTTCAAATATTGATAAGCAAAGTTGAACTTAGAGATGTGCGTTTGTAATTTATTTCTACTATTATTCGGTAACCGGGAATTAAGCAATGAAAACCATCAAATTAGGCACATTTTGATTCAATCATTGCTCCATAATAGAATTATTCTTCAATTTTCGATCAGGCATATCTAATTGTGAGGGTATTATTCATGTATTGCATTTTACCGCAAATCCGTAGTGTTTGTAGTTCTTTAGATATATTTGTGGCGAAAGTGCACACTGTAAAACCGTTCAAGATGCGGGGCTCTTGAATAGGTTTGAACCAAAATTGCTATTTATTTACTAAGCTATCTATTCAAAGAATCATTTTCAAAGAGCTTGTATGCTGCTCATTTCAGTCATTTGGCATCTCTTGAAAATGGATCTACTAAATGATTTGAATCCTACTGCTATACATTCATGCGGACCTATTTCACGTGTTCGCAGATTTGAAGATCCCGAAAATAGATCTACCGAACCTGATCCCCGTCGATCCATGCTACCCCAAGGTCGGCTGCTTCTCCATGGCCTCGCCCTGGCTGAGCCTGCTCCGCCCCATTCCGCCCCCTCAGTCACCCGCCGACAACGACGTTCAGTTCTACCTCTACACGAACGGCCAGCCGAACAGGTTTACCGTCCGCAGCGACGGCGACATGTCAGTCGACGGCTCGGACTTTGACGGCAAGAGAACCACGTACTTCATTACGCACGGCTTTTCCAATACGGGTAACATGAGCTGGCAGAGCGATTTGAAGGACGCCATCTTGAGCCGGGTAAGCTGACGATTGTAAGATCTCTTTATCGCGTGACTAGAGGTAGGCCTACGTGTTTTTCACATTTACGAAAATATCAAGCGCTAAATGACCTCGCTGTCGATGCGCCTTAAAACCCTAATATTCAGTCATTCACGAAAAATTCGATTGAAAATTAATACTCTTGAGACATTATATTTCATGATTTCTTCATGTTTCATAGTGTTAAGATGCATTGGAAGTGGTTTTCTATTTCACGAATCTTCACGTAAAAGATCATTTTTAACCAAAATGAAGCGAATTTATTCTTTTCGACGAAATAGAAACAAAAAGAAAGATAATATCTATTTTTCAGTAAAAATACTATAATATTTTCCACGAAACCTTGACAAAAATATTGTATTACTCCGAAATATTCAAATATTGAAAGATAAAAAAGTCCAAAACAGAATGTTTACTTCACGTACCTCTACACATGACTAAAGAATTATGGATCTTATTTTAAAATATGTAACACATTAATTACTTTTTAATGAATACCAGTATTGTTTATTTACGTATATGTATAGTGTATATATACACAATACAAGAGGAGCAGAGCACCGTTAGAGGTGGTTACTCGGGAGCATCCGTAGATCGACTGCCCATTGGTCTTAACGGCGTTTACCGCAAAATCTCACTTTCCACTTCACCCTTTTTACCAAGACACCACTGTCAAAAAAGTGCAATAAGATTATAAAAATGGTGAGAAAATGAAAATCAACCAAAGTGGTTTCTATTGTATGGAGAAAGACTTGACTACCCCTATAAGAGAGGAACAGAAATAAGGGTTGTACCTAAGTGAATGTAGGGTGGTCAGGGATTGGCGTCATCACAAGATGACATTTTTTTCAACTACAGTAAACCCTCGTTGATCTGAAATGGAAAAGGTCCAAAAAAAAATTGAAGAGATTTATAAATATTCGGATTGACCCAAAAACTCCTTTTCTACAAAATCACCGTTATTTCCGATCAATACTGTAGAGACATGTAAACATGGCTTCCATTTTTTCTTTTCATAGCATTTAGAATGTGAAAAGTAGCATTTTGGTGCATCTATTATTTTGTAACATCGTGTTTTTTAGCGCAATAACGTTCTGTATGGTTACAACAGTATGGTACCTTCAAAGCCATTATATAATGCACGATAGGTATGAAAGTGGAACACTCAAATCGATAATTTTAGTAAAATGGTGTCCACCACCAGGTTAAACCTTCACCTCATCTGTCGCCATCATCTGCAGATGCGCTTTGGTTTTTGAAATTCCTCAACCAACTCTACCTGTTTACTTCCCAATTGATATATTCTGTAGAAAATAGCATCTAATGCTTGTAGTCCGAATATAGCGTCCATATTGCCAATACGTTGAAACAGTGGATTCAGATGTTTGTAGCGCTTTATCGCCTTTTCAAAAACATAACCAAACAACACCAAATGTATAGAAACATGAAGAAATTATACAAAAATATGCTTCAAAGCACTCTTAGATTTTGTCGTTTTTATAGCAATTGCTATTTTTACATGCCTCTACCGATTGGTATTTAGTTGATTTTGTATTGCGTGCGAGAGAAAGCTCTGCAACGGTCTGAAGAGAACGGTCTCAATGATTGTGTGTGCTCGACTCTCATTCAACGCGTACGATCATCGTGTGGCCCGCTTCTATTGACGTCTGGCCGTCCCGAGACTGACTGACTGAGGAGCAATTGTTTTGATTCCAGCAGAGTCTCATATTCTCACCAAGGAGAGTCAAGTCAGATGACGTATAATAATAATTCTACTTCATTCATTTTTGAGTAGTACAGTAGCAAAAAACACAGAAATATCAATTTTCATACAAGAATTCCAAAATGAGATGATTATTCAACAACAATGAAAGGGCGAGGTTCAGATACATGAGCATCTGCTCTTCCACCTAACTTTATGAGTTATGACTAAAATGCAAATGATAATGTACTAAAAAGAACTATAAATTTACAAATGGAAAAGGAACAGAAAGACCTGACAGATAAGAACTGAATTAAACATGATTTTTTAAAACTATCTCTGAATTTTGCTTCACCAAAAGTTGTTTTTTATATGATAATTGATAATTTAAATAGACCTAGGGATATCGCTTCTCTTTCCGCCGGTTTTGTCTCCATTAGTTAACATCTTTATTATTTGTTTACAGTATAACGGCAATGTGTTCCTGGTAGACTGGGGCAGTAGTGCCAACAATACAAACTATCTCCAAGCAGCAGCAAATACTCGAGTAGTGGCAGCAGTTTTTGCCAGGTAAGAATCCACTTCTGATACTGACAGTTGGCATCCAACTAGACTGGATCAACTGACATATTAATTATATTATATTATATATATATATATATATATATATATATATATATATATATATATATATATATATATATATATATATATATATATAGCTATTATAATTATATAGCTATTTTGAAACTAATCTTTTTGACCTGAAGTTTTCTCCTCCTCGTGTATCATGACTGTGAACTTAAGAATTTATTATGAATAATTGCAGATTGTCCCATTCAAAAAGCAGTAGCTCAATATATGTAAACAACTCACAGTTGACATTTTTAATTGACCAAACAGTTTCCTACAAGAATCATTATAATGTAATTTACCTATTATTCTAATTCAATTAGAATATTTCTAATATTTTTAGATCAAAAATCTTTTTTTTTTATTATTATTTTTTTATCTTTTTTGTATCAAATGGAGTATAAATGAAAGAATGGATAATGGAAGCAGGAAAACGGTGGAGCTGGAAAGATGTCGCTGAAACTTCATTTTGCTTGTTTGATATCGTGTGAACAGGTTTGGTAAACATCTTATCGCTAACGCCGGAGCTCATCCGTCCAGGTTTCATCTGATTGGCCACAGCCTCGGAGCGCAGATCTCGTCTTACGTCGCCAAGCGGATACCGAGCATTGCACATCTTACCGGTAAGAACAACTAGTGATAACATCGATTGTGAAGTGAGTGTGTGAAGTGATAATTTTCACTCGGAAAGTGAGTTTTTTTGGTTAATTCGAATTTTTATTTTATTTTATCAGCAGTCGTTTGTACAATTTACATTGTGTTGATGTCAGAAACTATATACTAAAACTTGAACATATATTTGAATCAAAATCATTTTTTCGCGGTCCCTTGTAAGGTATTTCGGATTAACAATGGTTTACGAGGGTTCAAATTACAAAAAATTGGTTTCATATCTTTTGATTATTTACTATTACTTCACTATTACTATTACCGTACTTGTTGTCATGTGGGATTATCTAAATAATTGACAAGATTATTAAATGGACTTGTTTTTCTCTATCTAGATGTACTTTTCTGACTAATGATTTCACTCAAGCAATTTCAATCTACTTTTAATCATACCTGACAATGTTTATGCAATTCTCGAATTGTGCTTTATTAGAAACGGCAATAAATACAAATACAAATACATCTGTGATTGCAGCGTTGGACCCAGCGCAACCAGGCTTCGAAGGCTACGACAAGGAAGTTCGGCTCGACCGGACGGACGCAGAGTTTGTGCAGGTCGTGCACACGACCGCGCGACCGTTTGTCCCGCTCGTTGGACTGGGGATGATCCAGGAGTGCGGACACGTCGACTTCTACATGAACGGAGGCGCCGATCAGCCGGGATGCAATCTGCAGCCGTCGCTCAACGTCACTTCCATCGTGGAGTTAGCGACAATGTCTTACGAAGGTACGTTGATTGCTTAGGCGTTGAATTTTTTCTCGACAAGTGACACCTGATTAATAGTTACTTGGTGTGTGGGTTGGTGTGTTGGTGGAAATAGCCCGAGGCTCAATATAGTGAAACCTCTACGCATCGTTCCCTATCCATCGTTTTCCTGCTTATATCATTCATTTTTTCTCATCCCACTCCCATTTAACCAATGTTGAATTTTCCTGGATGGATCGTTTTCCTGTACGGATGTTTTTATTTTCCTGGTTCCTTGAAAAACGATGGATAGAGTTTTCACTGTACTAGTACAATTTGTGACCAAGACAATAGCTGAAACGTCGAAACCTCATGTGTCTGTATATCATCACTGTGTTCTTTTAGCAACTCTCCACCGTGAATAGGTCTATCTACTCATAAATCTCAGTAAGCAGCTGCTCTTTCTTTCCCTTTTAAGTTTTAACCAATTCTCAGGCTATTTTCCTCTACGCACCTAGTTTTGTAATACGTTTCATATTAATTTCATTAGCATTATACACAATTTGTGATCACTTGGAATGTTTTTGGTTTGTCCTAGGTCCAAAAAAATATTCTGGAGAAAGTTTGCAATTCAAATTTTATGCATAGCCGTTGGAACTTCAGTAAAAGTACAACATTTTGATTTATTTTCTACAATAGACCATTTCCGAAATGAATGAGCCATCTAGCGGCAATCGTTTGAACTAGAACGGGATGTTATTAACCGAGTTCGAAAGCCCTATGCTGCCAATGCTATTCAACACGTTTGATTTATATTATTGTGTGTTACAGTGAATGTATTAGGTATAATATGATAGTAGTTTCAATATTTATATGTTTACCATAGGTCTATACTGAGAGATTTACACACTGTCAGAGTGAGTTATATGAGAGATAATGCAAGTTTTATATCTTGGTGTTTTGCCTTTAAACCTGTGGATAAGCAGGCCGACTTTTTGAACAGCACTAAAACTTCCAGAATGCAATACCAGCGATCTTGGCTGCTAGGAGGCGTGACGCGCCTGCGCATTGAATTATGGAAATGGTCTATTGAAATGATTGCTATGCTCAGTGTATTTTGCGATGTGCGTGTGTGTGGGGTGGGAGGAGGAAGGGAGGTACTGTATATGAAGTAGGGATAACATCGATTAATCGAGAATAGATTAAAAATCGATTCTGACTTAAAACAATTCTCAAATCAGAAAATCGATTTTTCAAAAAAAAAAAAAAAAATTTTTTTGGTTCAGTGCTGTACTTCTTTACGTCGTAATAAGTGCTCATTTCGCTGTCTATATTATTCTGTATTGTTGAGATATTACTATCTGGACAAAAGCTATCCCTTCGGTTACGTCTGACAGCCGAACGTTGACGGAAATACCCAAATGGTACAGTACAGTTCAAAGAAGTCTCTAGCAGCTATTTTTCACGTAAACGCCTTGCGAAGGTTGAAAAAAAAAAGTTTAAATCACACTACTTTTTAGAGAATAAACTTTTTTTTTTTTAATTTTGTTAAATTTTTTTTTTTTTTTTTTAATTTTTTTTTTTCAAAATCGATTTTTAATCGATTCTGGAGCTTGGAGAATCGATTCCCGATTTTGAGAATCGATGTCATCCCTAATATGAAGCGGACTAGATGTAGTCACACTGTCGTGGTTTTCCAGACATCACTCTGTGACGTATGGCAGTGCTGGTTCATCGTAGTTCAAATTATTTATAATGCAATACCAATATAACAAAATACAGTACCGGGACAGGTAGCTGAGTGGTTAACGCACTTGCTTCATATGACCCGGGAGGCAGTGGGCATATCAGACCTGGTTTGATCCCCGCTACCGTCCATCTTTACAGGGTTTTTTCGTGGATTTCCTCTGTAGTCTAGGCTAATGCCGGGATGGTTCCCACAATATGGGCCACGACCGCTTCCTTCCCACCATCCTTCCCATGACCCATGAAGTCTTCATCTCATCATCCCATCATCTCATTAATCATCCATACGACGCCAATAGATCTTGTCATCATTACAGTGCGTCGTTGAACTCAATATTTTTTTTTTTTAATAACATCGAAACTTGATACAAAATCATTGTTCCCCAATTAAGGCTATGGATGAAAGATAGGATCGTTTGGACGGGGCACCACAAGGGCGATCTTACCACCCCATATCATTACAACCATGATCTTTACAACCCAATATGAAAAAAATTTTAAAAAATACAGTGAAACCTCTATCCATTGTTTCTCAAGGGACCAGAAAAATAAAACCATCCATACAGGAAAACGATCCATCCAGAAAATTCAACATTGATTATATGGGCGTGAGGTGAGGGAAAATGAATGATACAAGCAGATAAACGATGGATCTGGGAACGATGCATAGAGGTCTCACTGTATTATTTTTTTAAATGACTATTAAATACTACAACGTAAATTTTACTTATATGTTGATAAAATGAACATCAAAGATACGATGTTCGAGGTAAATGATCCCTTTTGGCAGTGATAACCCTTGTATGTACTCAGGGCGGTATTTAGGTTTTGCGTCGCCCTAGGCAAATAATTTCCGGCCGCCCACCCTGTATATTACGTAGCAATTAATCTAGTTAATGCTGTTATTAAATCACTTGAAAGTATAGGCGTCCAAACTGCTGACGTCGCACGTTCCTCGCAGCAAAGTTGTCAATAGTCTCATTGTAATCTACTCTACGACTTTGTGATTGTGACGACTTGCATTTAGGCCCATGATACACAGGGAAATTTTGAAAATATGGACATTTTTCAAGTGATTTTTGCAATTCACAAGTGGTTTTTTGAGTCTCATAATTGCATCATTATGGACATTTTCGAAGTTATACTTTTTCGAATTACTTTTTCGATACTTTGTCAATTTTTTCCTTTTCATTTGCTGATGTTCGTACAAATATAGAAAATACATAGTCTCTAAAACATTTAGGAAATGCCGCCCTCCTGAACTTTGCCGCCCTAGGCAGCTGCCTTGGTTGCCTAGATGTAGATCTGGGCCTGTATGTACTTGTTGAAATGTTCCAGTTATCTACAACATGGTCGCTTGCCCGCACAGCCGAGCGTACGAGTATCTGACAGCCTCGCTGACTCACAACTGTACGTTCTGGGGACGCACCCAAGGCACAACAAAGTAAGTTGAACAAGTTCAAAAGTTAAGAATCAAAATTTAGAATCAAAAGTTGTATTTTATTGAACAGGTTTCTCTATTTTTTTTTATATCAACATCTAAAACTTACACAAAGTCATTGTTTTGTTATGAAGGCAAAGGATGATAGTTTAGGATCGTTTGAACGGGGCACCACGAGGGCGATCGCACCAGCCTAAAGAAGTACAGTAAAACTTCTATGCATCGTTCCCAGATCCATCGTTTTCCTGCTTGTATCATTCATTTTTTCTCACCCCACGCGCATTTAATCAATGTCAAATTTTCCTGGATGGATCGTTTTCCTGCATGGATGGTTTTATTTCCTTGGTCCTTTGAAAAGCAATGGTTTCATTGTAATTGGATATAATATATTTACAGTACAACCTCTGTTATAAGTCTCTCATTTATACATTTATTTACATTTATAAGTTTTATTATTTTGATCCAACCGATATGCTCCACATGGTTTCATTAATAAGTTTTTTCATTGATACATTTTTTCAGTCTGGTACCCTGGAAAACGTATAAAAGAGGTCCCACTATACTTTGTCGCAATGTTGTCGCAATGTTGTCGCAGCGTGACCCCGCCACGCCTACGTACCTGTACCACCAGCTAATCTTGTGTGTTGACAGCTGTTCGAGGTCAACGTGCTCTCCGTTGGGTCTGGAAAGCAGCCAATACCCGGCCAGAGGCTCTTTTCACGTCATCACAACAGGCGACGCCCCCTTCTGCGGTCAGTCAGTCAACCACCAGCTTACCTTGTGTGGTGTTTTCTTTTTCAAACGTAGTTGTACTCAGATCGTCATACTCGAATCGATCAGTTTTACGGTTCAAATGCACACCAAAGCCATGTGTTTTTCAACTTTTCTCATTTTTATAGGCCTATCTTTTGAATATGACATGTTTATTTGATATAATGTAGGGCTGTGAATAAATTTCAAATAATTACAAATACACAATTTATTACATTCTATCCAATTCAATTGTCTTTATTTTTGTACATAACACAAAAATGGTGAAATTCAGATTTGAATCAATTACATTACAATAACCGGCCTTACTCAATTACGATAATTTCTGCTCATCCAATTAAGGAATAAAATGAAATATAATTTGTAAATAAACAATACAGTAGAGTTAATAATGTGAGTGTAATAATAATAGTGATAATATGTTCAATAATAATGGGAATGATAGCTGCAATAACATGTTGAAATGAACAATAATAGTAAGGTATTTATTTTATATAGATTATTTTAGATACCATGAAATGACCTTGGGCCTACCCCTTACTAGTCTTGTAAGAACTGAAAATTTTAAAAATTCACTATTCTCTCTACAGTGTCAAATGGCCGTCATGTATAGTACAGTCAACTGTCACACTGCGCTAGGAACCGGAGTCAGGTCGGGCATGGGTCTTTGTAAACGTCCTTTCACCTACCATAATTATACCTTATCATTATCACCTGCTCATTCGTACCCGCGTAAAACTTGACTGTTTGTGGGGTCGTTAAGCATCGTTGAAAAAAATATCGAATAAGATCTACTTGATGAAATATCCAGAAGAGATAAGACTATAGTATATTTATTGGTGTGTCTAGGAAAATAGCCTGAGACTGAATATATGAATTGGATGAAAGGGAAAGAAAGAACAGCAGCTCACCGAGATTTATGATCAGAGAAATGCCCACTCACAGTGGAGAGCCCATTGATAGAACACAGAGATGAAAAGTACACTCAAGATTCTGACGTTTCGGCTATTGCCTTGGTCACACTAGCCTCCATCAGTTCATCACTCTCTACTCTACTGTGACCAAGGCAATAGCCGAATCGTCAGAATCTCGTGTGTACCTACTTTTGATGCGGGCTACATTTATCTACATTTATCTACATTTATCTTTATCTACAGGCTCTCCACTATGAGTAGGCCTTTTTTTACTTATAAATTTTGGTAATCTGCTGCTCTTTCATTCCCCTTCACCCAATTCATATGGTATATTTATTGTTTTTCTTAGTTCATATTTTATTTTCCAGTTCATGAACCGCGTGCAAACTCTGCAATGAGACGATTCCGAACACCTTCGTTTGACAGTTGGAAGAGAAGATCTCATTTCAGAAAGTTACGTAAAGTACAGCAGTCCCTCTACTCGGCAGCCGTCCAGGTATTGAAATGAACAATATTCACATACAATCTTGAGTGCATTTGACCTTGGATAAAGTAGCCTCTGGATAGGCAACGCCGTATGACAGAGCCCATGCTCAAAAACTGCTCATCAGCAATGAAAAAGTTGGCTGATCGCAGCGCTCCTAGCAGCATTCACTCGCAACAGTGCTCTAGCAAATGACATTTTCTTGGTGATCTACAACGCACCTAGCAGGATTACCAGGCGTAACGCTACCAGGGTCTGTAGATTGTTTAACCAGGGCTCTGCCACTCTATCCCGCAAGGATATTTATTTACTCAATGATTTGACGTAGTGGCAAGCATTTCTCAGTAGGACATATTGTAAGGGGATCCTAGGCCTACCTACCCACAGCGTAATGTTTTCAGTGCCAAAGCACGATGTAGTGATACCAACCTATTTTATCATAATATAAAGAAGGTGCTACAACTCATATACTGATAACATGGAAGGCATTTGTGGTTTCTTGCGGTCAGTCCAGAGCCAAAGGTCCCGATTGCCTGTCACGATTTAGCGGACTCCCTTGTGAACTAGATGTAGATAAGAGTGGCTAACCGAGACGCGTGGCCGAGTGGTAACACACTGAACCGTCATTCGGGAGACCGGGGTTCGATTCCCGCCATGGTCGACCATCCTGACAGGGGTTTTTCGTGGTTTCCCTCTGTCATTCAGGTTGATACTGAGATGGTTCCTTAACAACAGGCCACGACCGACTCCTTCCCACCATCCAAAACACCTGATAAAATAACCTTTCATCTCAGCATCCCACCATCTCATTCATCATCCACCGACGCCAATAGATCGTAGCCATCAGTATAGTGTGTCGTTGAAACCCAATAAAAAAAAAAAAGAGTGGCTACAGTACCAGTGGCATTGTTGAACTAACAAAATCTATCATTTTTAAAAAAAAGCAAATGCACAACTGCTAACATTATAATTCTACTGGGCCGTGTATAGCATTGTTGTTTTAGGTATATGGTTTGATATAAAAGCAATAGATGCGCAACAGGCAATCGGGACGCTGGACTCAGGAACTGACCCCGGAAATATTTCACTTTCAAGACCCGAGTTGAATCAACTTTATATTATGATAAAATAGGTTGGTATCACTACATCGTGGCCAAAGTTATATATAAACTGTCTGACTATCCGTTTGAACGTATCGTAGTGAAACTGCTTCATACCATTCCCAGAAGTATCGTCTGAATTACTGTCAATCCATAACAAACATTCCCTCGGGTTGCCTGCTGTTTTTATGTAACAGTCCGTGGTGAGGTAAAAATCGTTAACAAAAAAGTGTTCAGGAAGAATAAACCTATACAGAAGGTATACTAACATTCTTTTATATTTATTTTGACCCCCTTTTATTCTTTCACTTACCGTATTTCAATCATCCATCGCACAAAGAATCACTTTGTAGCTGTATTGATTATAATAAGCTGTTGTTTTTATTTTCAGGTCCAACGAATATTGACGCCTTAACGTAATTATACTGCCATTTTGTGATGAAAGTGGAATACGCTTCCAGCCTAGAAGAAGAAGAGAGAGAGAGAGAGAAAGTGTGAGAGAGAGAGAGAGAAAGTGTGAGAGAGAGAGAGAGAGAGAGATAACACATTCATAGTATAGTTTTGAGCTGAGCTATTTGGGGGTACAAATAAGCGGGTGGCAGATGAGTGATGGTTATAAAACCCCATGGCTTTTGCGGGACCGGAACCCACGCCCGACTGAACTTCAGTTTCTGAAGTGGTGCCTTACTTTTGATAGCTACGTGCAGTGGTTATATTAGTGAAAATTTAGAACTGCGCAAATGAAAAAATCAAGAGTTATAAAGAGGTAGGTTTTGCTTGGATGCTGGGGGGTGTGGGAGGAGGGCCCCCCACCACAGCCCCACAGGGAATTTTTTGAAATACTTTGTATTTTAGAGTATCATTGTTACTACGGTATTTGGGAATATGTAAGCCTAAGGCTGTTATTAGTGTTATTGTTACTATTAGTGTTATTGCGTGGTATTAATATTATTAGTGCATTATTATACATAGACAAAATTTCACAACTGCGCAAATTGAAATTAAGAGCTGCATTTTTGAAGTTTAGATTGCGCATATTAGGGTCAACTGCGCACTAATATAACCCCTAGCTACTTGATGACGACACATAGCAGAGCCACATTGATTTCTTAATTTTTAACTTGGGCTACGTTTCAGTTAGTACGACATATTAAAATCAAGAAGACCGTTTTCGGACATTTCTTGTCCGAAATGTGTCTGAAAATAGGTTTGTGGCTAATGCTTTAGACAGCTCACTTGATTGGTTGCTATGTTTCATAACGTCAAGCGGGCAATCAAGTTTTAAAAAATCATAACAAATCATTTTGCTCATTTTGTTATCATTATTTTATCTTGTAACCAATTAATTGTTTTCTCAAGTTTTCCTTTCAAAGTGCCTGTAGAGCTATAGATGTAAGCTGTACTTGCCATCACATAACCTAATGTGATATTAGGTTTAATTAGGATTACTTTCTTCGTTTCAGCTGTGGAAAGGATATACAAAATTCACGTAACTACATTTTTTCGGTGTGCTTTTTGACAGTGAAACCTTTGTCGTTTTTTAGGGACCCACGAAAAAACGATTCATCAGGAAAATTTGAAGTTAGTTTATGAGAGTAGGGTGAGAAAAAATGAAATGATTTTCAATTTTTTTCAATTTTTTTCCCCAAAAAACTTGAAAAATTTCTCGATGCTTGAAAAAAGGGAAACAAAAGAGCCAGTAGTGCATGGAGGTTCACTGTCTCATTATACTTATATTGTACTTGTAATAGTGTAGGCCCTACATTGTAGGGTATATAATAGAGATAACATCGATTAATCGAGAATCGATTAAGAATCGATTCTTATGTAAAACAATTCTCAAATCAAAAAATCGATTTTTCAGAAAAAAAATAGGTTTTTATTTCAATGGTTCATTTGATTTAGGCCCAGTATTACCACGGCCAGTTAGTATTTATCTGAGAGTTGGTGAAAACAAATACCACAGGTAACCATGGTGATTGATAACAAGTTTGAACTGTCAGATAAAGGCTAACTGGACTTGGTAATACCAGGCCTTAGTGCTGTACTTCTTTACGTCGCAATAAATGCTCATTTCGTTGTCCATATTATTCTGTATTGTTGAGATATTACTATCTCGACAGAAGGTATCCCTTCGGTTATGTCTGACAGCCGAACATAGACGGAAATACCCAAATGGTACTTTAAAGTGACTAGCAGCTATTTTTCACGTGAACGCCTTGGAGAGGTTGAAAAAAAGTTTCAAATTACACTACTTTTTTGAGAATAAACTTTTTTTTTTTTCCATCAAAATCGATTTTTAATCAATTCTGGAGCATAGAGAATCGATTCCCGATTTTGAGAATCGATGTCATCACTAGTATATAACATCAATTGATACTGTGCCCAAGATGTTTTTAAAGTGTTGGTTTGTTACTTAGTTTAAACTACCGGTATGTGTGCTGTAGACAGTTGAAAGCCTTACGTAGAGCTGTGATACGCTGGTGCTCACTATTAGTGTTAATAGAGGTATTGGTTTTATTAGTGTTAATATATTATCATCACATTGAGCTGCCTTTCCATAAACATGTTTGCAAAGCGAAACGAAACGAAAAAAATCAGTCAATAGCCAATCACAGGTCCAAAAACCACTAGGAGTCCATGTTGGAATTTCGCAACGTGGCGGCGAAGACGAGTTGAGCCAAAATCAACTTTTTTCGTTGCGATTTTCGTTGCGAATTGAATTCACAATTATAATAAAATAAATTGGAAGCACACGAGTACTTTTCGGGACTTCGCCAAATATGGAAAAGAGGGGGACGGCCCATTTATACATTTTGCACTCCTCTTTCGTCGTGCCTTGTAACGCCACTGGTTTTCGGACATTTCTTGTCCGAAGTGTGTTTAAAAATAGGTTTGTGGCTAATGCTTCAGACAGCTCACTTGATTGGTTGCTGTGTTTAAAATCGCTAGTGTCTACTTCCGTTTACGGCACATCGAGTGCTACTCAGTTAGAAATGAAATCACCAGGATGCGCTAGAATTGCGAAATTATTTCGCACATCATGGAAACAGCTTATGCGCATTTGTCACGCAAAGTTTCGCAGTCATTTTTTTGTATGGAAAGCTAGCTCTAGACATAATATAGTGTTTATATCAGTACAGTTTTGAACTTGGACATGATAATCTGTAGGCCCTGCCTACTTTTATTCACCTTTGAAATGCCAGGTGCGTTGATTATTCAGTATGGTTGTAGTTTGTTGATTATTTCTAAGAATAGTTATAAATAATGTTAGACATACGTAGTACGTACATAGACCTACACTGGCAATATGCATATTATCTTCACCATATAGGTCTTATAAGCAGGATTCCCAGTACGATTTTTTCTTGTCCTCCGTCACAATTTCAACCATTATTTTTTTTACAATCACAATTGAGAAGTCAACCAGAATAAGATAGTCCAGAAATTGTGTCGTCAAAGTTGGTTCAACTTCAATAAAAATTCGTGCGTATTTTGAAACTTTTTTCTCTAGTAAAAAGATATGTTTTCCTGACAACTGACGTCTGGTCACAGCCTTCCTGTTAGAAGGCTGTGGATGTGACATCCAAGGCATGTACTGCAGGTGGTATCAGTGAAAAAACCGGGGAAAGATGGATGAATAGATATTGTGATAGATGACACAACAAAATCGTACAGGGCTCCATACTTCAGACAATTTATAGTTTTGTATACGTAATTATAACTTACTGCTTATTACTGCTTTAGTAGACAAAAGTTGTGGTGATCTAATATTCAGCTTTCTAAGTCTGCTGACTCAGCAAATCTAGCAGTTAAAAAGATTGTTAAAACACTAACTCAGCGATAATAGCTTAGAACCATCTCGGTAAACTTCCAACAGAGTGCATGATTTTAACCGTCGTCTCAGCCATCTTGCCGTAACTATTCAAACTGTTCATCACGTCTGATTGGCTCGTCTGACGCACACCTTGTCTTGGTCCGAACGAAATTGAATTACGTTTGTACTACAAACTCGCAACCAAAACTAAAATTAATCATGATGGTTGTGAACTTGAGCATTCCATTTGTTTATTCGAATTGGTCAATCAAACTTTTGTTAACCGACTTTTATAGGAAAAGACCAAAGTTGCTTTTAGCTTCTAATAAAATATCATTTTCTTTGAAAGTTTGATAGTTAAATGCTGCAGATGATCCGTTAAAGAGTTGTTAGTTAGCATATCTAGGCCTATCTGGTGTGATGTCATCTCCCGCTAGCTTAGCATTCTCTGCCGCTGAATACTGGAAAGCCACTTATGTGTTGCATTGCCATTTAGCTACTCAAGTTTCTGGGTTCTTGCATTTATTTTTGCAATATAGTTACGACTTACGGGTAATAAGGTTTAATGAAGTTATGATCAAATCTCGGATCCGTTTTTATATACATTTTTGAATCCAGTACATATTCACTAAAAGATAGATTGTCCGTCATACTTTTAGACACATTCACTTCTGCATGATGACCTCTGTTTTCACTTTTTAATTAGATATGTTCAATTACAAGTATTAGTTGTACCTCAAGTATTATCATTTCAATTATGTACCTCAGATCTGTGACTACCTGTAACTTGATAGTAATGTTTGTTGAAAATATTTATTGTAATAGTTACTCCAGTTTATTGAAAATATATTTATAAATTATAATTATATCCAAGTACCTTCAACGCCCGCCTGAACCTTCGATCCACCTTGACACAATAACTTTTCACTCAATTATTTATAAACTTATTAGTTTCTTTTCTTTTATATTACTTTTATATATTATTACTTGTTAACTTTTAACAAATTGTTCACTTATAGCTCGTACAGTAGGACAATAGTATTACGGCATTAGGACAATCCACATTAAAATAAAAAATATTGATTAAGAAAGGTTCTTTGCCATTTTCATAAATAGCTTGATGTAAATAAATTATTATAATAGGATGAACGATGACAAAAATTTCCATCCCACTCTTACGAAGCCTTGTCTGTGTCTTTTCGTGTGTGTGTGTGCACTGTACAGTTTGCCTGATTAACATTAATTATTCTCTGGATATGTGTACAGTGAAACCTCTATGCATCGTTCCCGGATCCATCGTTTTCCTGCTTGTATCGTTCATTTTTTCTCACCCCACTCCCATATAATCAATGTTAAATTTTCCTGGATGGATTGTTTTCCTGCATGGATGGTTTTAATTTCTTGGTCCCTTGAAAAACGATGGATAGAGGTTTCACATTTATTTATTCATTTATTCTCCATTTGATTAATACAGTGTAACAATATAGGTACTGTACCTATCCGACTTGGAACTGTGTAGCTTTTGGGTCTTATTGGTTGAACCATTTTGAGAAACACCATCACAAGATTAGACCAGGTGAAAAGCTATGAAAAAATCTCTTTAATAAGCTTCCAAATTTCATTGACAGCCAAAACAAAAATGATTCACATTATTACACATTTTTACTATGGTTGGATAATTGCCTTTTTGAAGAACACAATTATGAAGCAATTTTCTTGAAATCGATTCTTTATCCAGTATCTTGTGCATGGTGATTCACGACATTGCATTTGTAGACTCGACAGTTTCACCCAAGGTGTGTAGAGTTCTCGAGTGTATATTCCATATGTCAAGGTGTGTATACTTTTTGAGGAGATTTCATATATCTCGCTCATCTTACAGCGCATATGCTGTGTTTACTTAGTTTAGTAGGCCTGTATAATACATGTTACATAGGCTACCAGTTGAATTTACATTATTCGATTTCTTTAAACTTCCATGTTTAATGTTATGATGAAACATTTCTTGCACAAATCAAATATAAAATAACTTTCAAGGTTGAGGTAAGCCTGCCGTTTCCAGAGTGCGTCACTCCCAAAGACTCGTCAATCTCCTTCTCAGAGAGATAAAAAAATGATGAGGGACAGTATGGTACTGGAAATGTCAGACTTATTGAAATTATAGAAAGATTTAATAATATTTATTGTATTTGTTCAAGTGTTCAATTATCAACACCCAAAGTCCGTAGAAAATATTTTTTCATTCATTTTGATGTAGAAAAGGCAGAAAGACATGAGCATCATTTTTACTTTTTACTTTTCCCAAGTCCCAATTTGCTGTCAAATGGTAAAAACGATATAAACGACATCTTGGTACTTTCTAGGTAGTAGTAGAAGTTGTTCATCATTAGCAAGTTCTGCTATTTTTTACAAAACTTCAGCAGCGAAAAGTTCAGCAGAATTTTAGCAACAATTATGTTGACTGATTTTTCACTTGAACCACATCTTGAATAATTTCAAAAATGGCGCTTCTATCGTCGGCATATTCGAAATAAATAACAAATGTTGGTTATGAAAAAATTGATCCAATGTGCTCGATGTAATTATGGTGTTATAATCAGCTCTTATAAGAAGAAAAACCACGTTGGATAATTAATTTAGACTATTATATAATTTCAATCATCAATTTTCAAGCATTTTGATTCGTCAATAAACCGCGAGCGACTAGTATTGGCGGGATTCTTCTTTGAAGCCTAATAGGTGTGCGAATTTCAATTTTCTTTGATAATATTTTTCTATTTCTGACTAGGTGTTGATTATGGCAGAAGGTGCACAAGGCTCTACTAAAGAAGCTGTGGAAGCTATAGTTGAATCAATGTTGTATTGTTCAAAATGGTGAGTTATTTCTCAGGACTATTTGACTAATTGTAACCTAAAAATGGCAATGCAAAGCCACCAGGAATAGGCATAATTCTTTACGAATATTTATGTATTCAGTGGCCTAGGATGGACCTAGGCCATTATGTTTATAGTGGCACTATTATCTCAATGCCCTGGCAGATCAATGGCCATAAGCCCAAACTCCATTCCCTATACATTGAGTTGGATAGGCCCTAGGCTATATCATTGAGTTTATAGTGTAACACTATAAACTCAATGCCTAGGCCTATGCTGTAGCCTAGGCATTGAGTGCAGTCTCGACAAGTCTCTACTTGCGTTGGTCTTCTCTTGCATCTGATGATGCTCGCTAGCTTGCCGCGAGAGGACGGTGATTGCAGGTGATACTAGTACAGTACCGGTATACTGATACAATATAGCGATACTACTGCCATGTATCCATCTTCCAAAGTTAGCATTACTAACTAGCGTGAAACAATTTTTTAAAACGGTTTCTACCAAGTACCTCTAGGGTAATCAGCTGCCTCTCTTACCCCGGTCAGCTAAGTCACTTCTTCAGAAACTGAATTCGTGAGTTCGAGTCATGAGTACCTAAGGCATTGATTTTTGTAGCCAGAAAACGTATTTCACTCGTCATCACTTCATTGTTCCATTATCTCCCGTTCATTCTTATAACCTTACTGTTGGTGGGGTCGTTTTAAAAGCGCCATTCAAAAACAAGTCGATGTCTACTGATATGTTGATCAAAATTATGTTTCAAAAGGATTATTTAGGCCTAGCCTAGATGCGTAATAGAACCTATTCTTTGCCACAAGAGTTGTACAAATCCATGTCCGTTACCACTTATAGTCGTTTGTTTCGATCCAGCTACACTTGTCAAAGCAAATACAGCGGCTAGCTTCTACGGGCCGGTTTTTCAATTGTTCACTTATAGTGGATCATCTGTTTTAAACTTGTCATCTCCCTTGGTTACCGAAGTTTTTATTCTATCGACTAATCGGTCGATTAACCAGAACAGACTTTGTAAAAGACTATTAAAAAACTGTGTCCAAGATCCAGTGTTTCTATAGTTTTGTTAAATCATTCGTTAGAATAACTAACTGATCAGTCGATAGATTAACTCCGATAACCAAAGAAGATGTAAATTTAATACTGTTAGTTGATCAACTTTGAATTAACCACTTGGAATCAAAATTGAAACATTACGTTTTTTTTTTCAGCGACAAATATTCTCTCAAGACGTTTGCGTATATTGCGTGCGACCATGTGATCTGCGATGAGTGTGCGCCACCGAATCAGCCCAGTACAACTTGCCCGCTGTGTGGTAAAAAATCCACCCAAATGAACGTCGCCGCTGACGCCAAGTTCTTGCGCCTGAGGAGTCTCACTACCCAACTGGCCGATTTAATGCAGATCAAGTGCGAGCAAAAGAGGTTGGCCACCAAGGACACTGGCGCTAAGGAATATATAAAGAAAGGAAAACCAAATGTGGGGAATGATTTGAAAGTCGCTGCACAGGAGCCTGGCGGGAAAGACGCAAGCGCTTCCGACGGTGTCAAAAAGCAGACGAGAGCAAGGGGTAATAATAAGAAAACACCCAATGAAATGGCTGTCCCAGCATCTGATTCAGACAAACTTATTTTAATGAAAAACTTGCGCAATAAGACGTCTACTGTGGAAACAAAGGGAGCCAATTTGGTTAGTGGCAATTCTAATCATTCGGACAAAATCGATACGGTAGAAACTTCCGAGTTGATCCAACCGAAAAGATCTTCAAAAAAAGTAACGGTAATTCCTACCGCCTCGGAAACAATACTTATTCCGGATGAGAATAATGACTTGCCCGGTGCTGGTCTTACATCCCCGAAACCAAAATCGAATGAGACAAGAAACGGTACACCAAAAGTGATAAAATTGAACAGAAGCAAGTTTCAAGCGCGTTTGGGTTCGGAGGCACCAGCGGACTATACCGCCGCTGAAAACCATCGGACTCCTCATCGAGTGCGACGACAAACGCCAAAGGCGGCTCAGAAAAAAACAGCCGATCAAGACGCGGAGCAAGCTGACGGAAAGAAGGATGTGGCGTCTCCAATGAAGTCTGTCAGAAATGTGAAGAGAATGTCGACTCTTCGGACGGAGAAACGCAATACTCGCGGTGAAACGCCTCTGCACGTTGCTTGTATTCGGGGCGATTTACGAAAGGTTCGAAGCCTGATTGCGGAAGGAGCTGACGTTAATTCGATTGACAACGCTCATTGGTCCCCATTGGTGAGTTTCTTACTGACGCAAGTGGCTAAGTGGCAGTGTTGGGAAAGTTCACTTATAAAAGGAACTTTTAAAAAGTTCAGGTCATGTCAAATAAATCAATCTTTCAAAAAGTGTAAAGTTCGTTTTCGTGGCTTTGCGGTAAAAGTTCAAGTTCAAATTAAAAAAAACATTCAAGTTAGTTCGAAAATTAACCTTGAAAATTATAGGGAAAAAACGGTTCCAAAGTAATATATGTGGGCCTACTCACACATTTTCTACAGTAAATGTCTCAAGTTGATTAGTGATTGATAACAACTACAAGTCACAACACGTCAACCTTGATCACACGTGGCTGTCAGCTTGCCTGGTGACAAGTGATCACATGGTGAAATACCGAACAGAGAATATTATACATTTGGGATGGACCGTAAAATGGTCAATCTCATTCGGAATTTGGACGGGAAAGTACGGATAGTGCGATCGTGTCTAATAGGATTAGGAGTGATCTAAAATGATGAACTTTCAAATGAACGTTTCATTCCGTTAAAGATCATCGAAAAATCGTACGTGAAGAAAGTTCAAGCTCGTCAACTGTAAATGTAACGCGTTCATTAAAAAGTTCAGAAAATACGAGCGCGTTCGCACGAACGCGTTCATATTAAAAGTTCATTACCCAACATTGCCGAGAGGTCAATACTTTGAACAGTCATTCAGGAGACCAGGGTTCGATTCACGCCACGGTCGACCATCCTGACAGGGGTTTTCCATGGTTCCCCTCTGTCATTCAGGTCAATACTGGGATGATTCCTTAACTTCTATCCAACGATCCCCACTATCCAAAAACACAGCTAATAAAATAACCTTTCATATCATCATCCCACCATCTCATATATCATTCATCGACGCCAATAGATCTTTGAAGCCATCAGTAGAATGCGTCGTTAAACCCAATATAAATAAATGATTTCCTTGAATAGTTTCATTTTCAAATATTTGAAAGAATTTATTTCAGTTCTTATTTTTTTATTTTTTTTATTGGGTTTTAACGACGCACTGTAATGATTACTAAGATCTATTGGCGTCGGATGAATGATTAATGAGATGATGGGACGATGAGATGAAGGTTTTTATGGGTAGTGGGAAGGATAGTGGGAAGGAAGCGGTCGTGGCCTATATTGTGGGAACCATCCCGGCATTAGCCTAGACTACAGAGGGAAACCACGAAAAACCCCTGTAAAGATGAACGGTGGCGGGGATCGAACCGGGTCCGATATGTCCCTTCACCTCCCGGATCACGAAGCAAGTGAGCTAACCACTCAGCTACTGTGCCGGTCAGTTCTTATTTACTAGGCCTATATTTTTTTTAAATTACCGCTCATTTTTTGCGGCATCTTCGGTGCCGATATTTTTTTTGGTCTATTTTGAGCATGACGTGAAGATTCTACGAAACAACACTAGGTAGAGTAGCAATCGGTTTACCCAAGAAGAGCTGTCGATGCATTTTTGTCTATACACTCCTCGTAGTGTCTTAACTGACGTTGTTTGTTCCCCAGCACGAAGCGGCGCAGCGCGGCTTTGTGGACATAGCGCGATGCCTGGTTGTGGCGGGCGGCCTGACCAACGTGCCCGGCGTGGGCAATACGACGCCCCTGCATGACGCCGTCACGCACGACCGCGTGGACATGGTCGAACTGTTGGTACAACTGGGAGCCGACACCGACGCCAGGAATTCAAACGGGAAAAAACCAATGTAACTATACACACCATTTCAATTATTAGACAACTAACTTGACCTCTCATGTTTGAAACGTGAGGGTCAACACCACTGCCCAGTTACGTTTCATTAGGGGTGGGCACTAAATCAATTTAGGCCTAATCGATTTGATTAATCGATTATGCAAAATATTCGATTAATCAACATAGCTATTAAAAAATCAATATCTTCGATCTGTACCATATTTTGATAAATGCCACTTTTCAAATTGCTTCACGCGCATGTGCAAGTTGGTAGGCCTACTGGTTAACGAGGTATTGATACTGGCCTGAAAAACAGAAGTTTGAGGCCATCAACATTTAGCGATCCAACTGTTTGTTAAAGGTGGCGTCTACATCTAGGAGTGGGAAGAAAACGCTGTTTAGGCCCACGCCTCCAAATTTAGGAAGTGATGTGTGGTTGAATTATGGGTTTTTAGCTGAGAATCAAGATTCAACTTCACCTCAAATCTTAAATAAAGATTTTGTGTAGGCCTACTGCGCCACTGTTAACGAGAGATAGCATACTGTTCTAATACATCTAACCTCAAACATCATATTACGCGATGCAATTATAGCATTAATAACGAGACCATTCAACAACCAATGAGAAGAAAGAATTCGAATTTTAAAACGTGAAATAAGCGGCAAACTACAAAAATACGAAAAACTAACTTTACCGAAACTTGATACGTAGTTTTAATCGATTTTTTAATCGATCTGACCATATAAAAAAAAATCGATGATCGATTTCGATTCTTTAATCGATGCCCATCGCCACGTTTTATCATTTTTACAAATCGCCAGTCTGCCGTGTTGAATGATTTCTTGGTACTCTGGTTGCAACAAACACAATTGCGCGCCAATTTCCTTGAACAACACGGATCAAATCTTCTAGAATAGCAAGTAATTCTGTATCAAATCCAATCTTGTAGAATAACAAGGCTCCCCGTTCCCCTCCACGCTCTGAAAAAGACATTTATAGAGAATAATAGTGAAAAACATTAGAATATATGCTACATGTAATATATACTGTAGTTCATCATATATTTATATATAGGCCTATATAAACATATATACCGGTATACAAACAATATATAAACGTGAAGAATTCAAAATCGATTTTTAATTGATTCTGGAGCTTAGAGAATCGATTCCCAATTTTGAGAATCAATGTCATCACTATCATAAAGGTACGTTTACTCTTCTGCTTTGTGCTAGGTGCAACATGCTTTGAGCAACAGGCAACATGCGCTCAGCGCACGAATACGTTTACTGTTGAGCGCCGTGACGACGCCATAGCTAGGCTCCAAATTGTGGTTATAATGTTACTACGAAAAAATATTCAAACTCACACCATATGTATCGAATCAATCTATATGAGCTTCTTAATACTGTTAGACCATTAATTACCCAAATAAGAGTGTCAAAAACTGTTATAATACCATCTCGTGCATGGTCGATAAGTTGGTTCTGACAGTTCAAAAAAACAAACCTGGCCGTAATGAATATCGTGACGTATTGTTGGTCTCAGCGCAGTTGCAAGAAGAAAAAGATAAAGCAAGCTGATCTCTTGGCGCATGTTGCACGTGTACATGCACCCGGGAGAAACTCGTTCTCTGATTGGTCAGCGCATGTTGTCGGTTGCACAAAGCACGTTGCTCGTAGCACACAAAGCTCGAGAGCAAACGTGCCTCAACACTCGGTTCGCTGTCCTCCCAGAGACTTGGCGACGACGGAAGTGATGCGAGCAGCGTTTGCCGTCAATGGCGTCGCTCGTCCGCCCGCCAAGCCCAAGCTGGCGCCCGTCGTCGACCGTCACATGGTCGTGTTTGCCGACAAGCCGATCTGGCTGGCCCACCAGGCGGAGCTGAGCGCGATCGCCAAGCTGCTCGACCAGAAGATCGCCATCAAGCTGGCGAGAGACGTTACTCACGTCGTCGCGGAGATGGGCAGAGACAACGCGTGCAAGCCGACCCCCAGTATTCTGCACGCCATGCTGCTGGGCGCAACCATCGTCAGCGAGTCGTGTGAGTCGAGACGAGATTCGAAAAATATAAATACAGTAGAACCTCTTCAACCACTTGAAAGTTGGTTTACAAAATGGCTACTGGTAAAGTGGGGTGGCTTTAACCCACTGGTGTGACTTTGCCCTTTTGTTGGAAAAAGTTTCAAATTGCTACAAATGAGAAAGTTTCAATTTCATCGTATCTATTCTTTTTTTTTTTTTTTAATTTTTTAATAACATCGAAACTTGATACAAAATCATTGTTCCCCAATTAAGGCTAATCTATTCTATTCTGATAGATATTTATCTATTCTGATGCATATTTTGATTTTGATACGTAGGCCTATCTATTGAGATCCAAAAAAATGGATACGATAAAATTGAAACTTTTTTATTTGTAGCAGTTTGAAACTTTTTCCAACAAAAGGGCAAAGTCACACCAGTGGGTTAAAGTCGCCCCACTTCTCGGTATGTAATTATATACATTTTCAAGAGTTCTGCAAAGGTATTATCAATGGAAGATTTCAAATGATGACGTAGGCTAATCGACTCAATATTATGGTGAAAAGCGTCATTACCAACGTTTCAGTTACTCTACCGTATTATAATACTAGGAGAACGCGAGATGCGCGTTGTTAGACGAGCTTAGGGGTATAGAAATCTAGAATGAAAAATAATTTGTCAACCCAATCTACATCTACAGACCTTGGATCACTCCAAACGTTCAAAAACCTTACGAGAATCAGTTATGTCACGGCCTTCCTCTTCATTCATTTCAATCGTTTTGAATTAATTGGTGACACTTGTTGCTATAGATTTAATTGGTTCCCGTAATAGCCTAAATTGATGGGAAAATGCTTTATAAATGCGTTTTCTTCGTTATTTCTCATCCGATTGATGCGAAAAATCTCTCAAAATGTGCTTAATAGTTTCCTTTATATTTGGCGAAAATTTGAGAGGTCTTGAAAAATTTTGATTTTTCAAGAACCGACAAAAACAGAAAAACGAACACCAATTTTTTTCAGTATGTCAAATTGAATCCTCGCTAAAGCTCGTCTAATTATTATATTATATTATAGTATTATATTATATATAACCATCTTTTATAACGGTCTATATTTGACCGTGTATAGGGTCAAATTCAATTTGTTTGGGTCCCTTCCATTTGGGATTAACAAGTGCTCAGTTTAGTGCGTTGACGCGCGGATCGACGTGTAAAGTGACGTGAACGCGTTTGTGTTTTCCAGGGGTCTTGAAGTGCGCCGAGAGCGGGTGCATCATCGACCCGCTGTTGTTTGAAGTCGGCGGCACGACCAACTTTCCGACGAGCAACGCCCCCTCTCGGGCCCGTCTCAACGCTCGCAACCAGGTATAATATCAACGGGTGGACATTGCTCTTGCTCTGTTTTGACAGCGTCTGACGTCACTGGGAAAACTAAAGCCCTCCCTCGAAGAAACATTGCATAAACCGAGACGAGTGGCCGAGTGGTAACACACTGAACCGTCATTCGGGAGACCCGAGGTTCGACCCGCCATGGTCGACCATCCTGACAGGGGTTTTTCGTGGTTTCCTTCTGTCGTTCAGGTTGATACTGGGATGGTTCTTTAAGAACAGGCCACGACCGACTCCTTCCCACTATCCAAAAAAACCTAATAAAATAACCTTTCACCTCATCATCCCATCATCTCATTCATCATCCACTGACGCCAATAGATCGTAGCCATCAGTATAGTGCGTCGTTAAAACCCAATATAAAAAAAGCATCGCAGAAATGCAAACAATACTTTTTTTAAATAGAATCGAAACTTGAAACAAAATCATTGTTCCCCAATTAAGGCAATAGATGAAAGAATATATACTTGAAAATATATTAATATTATAATATACAAACAATACTGATTGATTCTTTATTGTTTATTGTTAGTTCACAATTTTTATAGGACACAAATACATTGTATAAACCAGGTCGAAATATAAAATTAAAACTTGAAGTGTGGTGCTTGGTGAAAAATTAAGAGGAGGTACAGAACGTTGGGGAGAGAACATGATTTAAACAAGAGAGTAGTCCTTAATGAACAAATAGAATATGTATGAAACATCGGAAATTAATAAAATTATAGGCCTACCTAAAATATGAAGTAATTATCAAATTAAGATTACGGTATATGATTGATTGAAAACATCGATTATATAGGAGTGGGATGAGAAAAACTGAATGATAGAAGCAGGGATCTGGGAACAATGCATAGAGCTTTCACTGTAGTTATAGTGTTGTAAATATTGTTTTATTGTACAGGGTTGATATATTATTATACTTGATATGTAAATCATTGATCAATACATTTGCCGTTATCACTGTCATTTAGCATTCAGAAGTTTGTCAATTTCGAAGAAAAGTGTTCAAAAAATATAATGTCAAATAACAGTAAAACCTCTTTATTAAGTTTCTCGTTAGTATATTTTTCACCTTGGTAAGTTTTATTCTTTGATCCCATCCATATGCTCCTAGATGTTGAATAGTTTCGTTAGTAAGTTTCACTTTAGTAAGTCTTTTCAGTCTGGTCCCCTGAAAAACATACTGAAGAGATACCACTGTATATAGGTTCCACTGTATAATAAACAAAATATATAATAAAATCCCTGCAAATGGGAATTTATTTTACCACGGGAAATATTAGCCGGGGAATATTTCCATGGGCTCATCACATCACGTCAGACTCTGATTGGTCCTTGTGCCTCTCTTGTTCCAGCTTCCCAGCTTGTTTGACAACTGCAGCTTCTTCCTACGTCACATGACTGCGGACTACGTCAGCGGCGACCTGTCGCTCACCAAGACGGAACTGGTCAGCTTGATCAAGGTCGGGGGCGGCACGGTCTTGCTGCGAGAGCCCAATCCGGAAAACATATCGAAAAAAGAAGTGGTACGTTGTCCAATCGTTCACCTATCATTCCAGCAGCGTTTCCACCAACATGTGTTGCGTTGGCTTGCCGGTCTCAAATGGGGGCTTGAAGAGTCCATGGGAGCCGATTTAGCGAAATACAGTCGAGCCCGCATATAACGAATTTCAAGGGGAATAAGAATCTGTTCGTAAAAACAGAATTTCATTATAGAGATTTATTGCTTTTTCATAACAGCACTTGAATTTTAGAAATTTATAAAGATGGGCCTACATTTACGACTTAGGCCCTAGTATAGTACTTTATTAGGTGACATATTATCATCGCATCGTATCATCACTTAGTATGTTCGTAGAAAGTAATAGAAAACAACAATGTCCTTTCATAAAGAACTCATCATCTGCCATCACATGACATCACCACTCCTCACTTCTCGTGTTTTATTTCCTAGGTAACAGGACACTATCACGAATGGAAATGAAGGGATGTAAACAAAAAATAGATAAACAAAGTCATTGAAGATGTCACCATCAGGTTATTATTTAGCGCGCGTTGAGCGAATGTTTCGTTATCGGCCGTTCCACTGTGCGTGGGACGGGGAGGGAGGGGGGTGCAGCAAGAGTTATGACTACGTGCTGTACGCGTCACCAGCTGCTACGATGTAGCCTACAGTCCGTTCAAAATAAATGTAACCTGAAAATAAATTCACGCAAAATGCTCCGATTTTCGAATATTTTGTTGGAAATAGCTGAAAATAATGAGCAAAATATGCTGTAAAGTGACAAAAAATTCGTAATAACCGAATTTTGAAATATAAATCACTTCGTTAAAGGTCTTTATTCAACATTGTAAGGATAGGAGATTTGAATGGGAATGGTAATTAATTCGTAAAAACCGAAATTTCGTTAAAACCGAGTTCGTTATATGTGGGCTCGACTGTATCAGTTTTTTGGTGATAACTTTTGAACGGTATGGAATATCAAAATTCTGATACGGAGGAAACATAGACTCTCTACTCTACTGTGACCAAAGCAATAGCCGAAACGTCAGAATCTCGTGTGTACTTTTCATCTCTGTGTTCTATCCATCTACAGGCTCTCCCTCATGAGTAGACCTTTCTCTACTCATAAATCTTGAGTATTTTGTAAACATTCTTGTAGATGTGCTAGATGCATGGTGGCAAGATATTATTATTCTAGTGGATCATTTTCTTGAATTCTAATAATTTCTTGGTAAGCTGCTCTTCTTTCTTTCCCTTTCACCCAATTCATATTGAATTCAGCCTCCAAGGCTATTTTCCTATACAGTGAAACCTCTATGCATCATTCCCGGATTCATCGTTTTCCTGCTTGTATCAATCATTTTTTCTCACCCCACTCTCATATAACCAGTTGAATTTTCCTGGATGGATCGTTTTCCTGCATGGATGGTTTTATTTTCCTGGTCCCTTGAAAAACGATGGATAGAGGTTTCACTGTATATGGGAGTGGAGCAAGAAAAAATTAATATAACAAGCAGGAAAATGATGGATCCGGGAACGATGCATAGAGGTTTCACTATATTGCGCCTCAGGCTATTTCCCTGTCCACACCTTTCCATTTTACGTTATAGATTAGTGATGTCATCGATTCTTAAAATCAGGAATCGATTCTCCAAGATCCAGAATAGATTTTGAAAAAAAAAATTGAAAAAAGTTCACCCTCAAAAAAGTTGTGTAATTTTGAACATTTTTCTTTCAACCTTCCCAAGGCGTTCACGTAAAAAATATCTGCTAGAGACTTCTTTGAACTGTACTGTACCATTCGGGTATTTCTGTCAACGTTCGGCTGTCAGACGTAACCGAAGGGATAGCTTGTGTCCAGAAAGTAAAATCTCAACAATACAAAATAATATAGACAACGAAATGAGCACGTATTGCAACGTGAAGAAGTACAGCACTGACCCCCCCCCCCCCCCCCCAAAAAAAAAAATAGGATTTTTTTTAAAATACAGATAGTAAAATCTCAACAATACAGAATAATATGGACAACGATGTGAGCACGAATTGTGACGTGAAAAAGTACAGCACTGACTCAAAAAAAATCGAAATGATTTTTTTTCTGAAAAATCGAAATGATTTTTTTTCTGAAAAATCGATTTTTTGATTTGAGAATCGTTAACATCAGAATCGATTTTTAATCGATTCTCGATCAATCGATGTTACCCCTATTATAGATACATGAATGGAATGGATTGTTTCAGCTGTGCCCATATCACGCCCGTGCCGGCGGCCCGCTGGAACACTGCACGCAATACATCATCTACCAGCCGGGTGACGACAAGATCAAGTACAACATGCAGCACATCAAGGCGCTGCCGCTGGAGTGGCTCGTCGACTGCCTCGAGTCGTTTGCCCTCCTCGATCACGTGCCCTACCTGCAAATCACCGTGGACTGAGCGAACGTCACAAACGCGCGTTGCTCTGTACCTCTGTTCTTAAGAGTCCGCGGGAATCGATTTTGCGAAATATCAGTTTTTTGATGATAACTTTTGAACGGTATTTGAGATGTTGAAATTCTAATACGCGAGAAACGCAGATAATTATAATAGCTTCGAGACGATATAAGTTACAACTCTTCGAGTCATGTCGCATAACTGTCGAGAGTTTACAGCTGAAAAAAACACCTTTCTTAGCTGTTCTCGCACAGCCCTACCGGTAACTTATATTATCTTGAAGCTATTTTAATTATCTGCGTTTCTCACGTATTAGAATTCCAATATCTCATACCGTTCAAAAGTTATCAGAAAAAAAATGACGTTTCGCTCAATCGACTGCCCATAAACTCACAACGAGAACTTTGACGATTGAAGGCTGTGAGAAAAGATGTGAGATAGGCATTTACGATAGATATTAGTATTTTATCATTCATCCCAGTTGAGCAAAATTAGTATCAGATCCAGAGGCATTCTCGACAATTTCAAAAGTAAAAATTTCTGTGACTTGATTTCTGGCGATATTGAGTTTTTTTTCTTCTGTATATTCTTTCACTTCTACCTCGTCTTATCTTACTATGAACTCTCTCCATATCTCTATCCTCGCACCTACTACTTCTCCCTCTCTTATCTATCTCTTGATTAATGCCTTCATGCCATTTTCAATTTGTCTTCCAGCTCTTCTTGTTTTCCAGCTCTTTACAACTATACATATATTATATGTACCTATATAGTAGGGATAACATCGATTAATCGAGAATCGATTCAGAATCGATTCTAGTGCCAAACGATTCTAAAAATCGAGAATCGATTTTTTTGCTATTTTTTTTTTTTTTGATCGAAGCTGTACACATTTGTAGCATTTACGTCGCCTAACGCACGTGTACCATCGCTCGCACATGTTCTTTGTAGCCCCTCCCATCTTTTACCTTCCCCTCCCGCCAAGTTCGGTCGAGAGTTCGTAATGAGACAAACGCCATTGGATCATTTACACGACAAAGGGCGTGGTTCTGCGTAGTGGGGAAGAATGTGTGTGTGTGTATCATGGAGGGGAGAAAGCTTCGTTTATGAGCTTGAAGGCGCCACTTCGACAGAGCGGTACAGTTGATATAACACGATGTGCAACAGTTTTAGCTACATGAAAACAGCGCAGGAATATTTAAACATGTAAATGTACACAGAAATTTTTATTTTTTATCTCAAATTTGAAAAAAAAATCGATTCTTAATCGATTCTGGGAAGTACAGAATCGATTCTGAATTTATAGAATCGATGTTATCCCTACTATATAGTACGCCTACTATTTTCTATGTTTCTACATGTAGGCCTATTGTATCTAGTTCGAAGATTCATCACAGTAATAGTACACTTCTACCTCACAGTCACACTGGCTGCCAGTTTTGAATTTCAACGAGTAAACCTTTCGTTAACTAAATTGTAAGTCACCTAAGGTCCATCAAGGCAATTGCTATAGGCTAATTAGGACAGAGTTATTCTTTCAAAATTACCTTCAAGGACTTTGTAATACCACTATTATTACGGCAAGCACATCGGTAAGAATCTGACCAGAACAGTTTATCGCTATCTATCATCTTGATAAAGCTCCCTACTCCCTATCATTGTTGCATTTTACGGAAAACGTTGATCATTGATGTCAACGTGAGAAACAGTTTTTAAAAATTGGTACGTATTTGATAAAGCGGTTAATCAAGAAGTCGGTACGGTAATTTTATTTTTTTTATTGGGTTTTAACGACGCACTGTAATGATTACTAAGATCTATTGGCGTCGGATGAATGATTAATGAGATGACGGGATGATGAGATGAAGGTTTTTATGGGTAGTGGGAAGGATAGTGGGAAGGAAGCGTAGCGGTACGCTAATAATTAGTATGTTATCCAAGTGAAGTTCAGCATTATGCTAGTGCTGTAATATCATCACAAAATACAAATGGTTAATTATTGACATATTATCATTTCATAGTAGTAGTAGTAATAGTCTTGATTAGCAATTTAGCTATTTACATACACGCAATTATTACAACAATACACAATTAATACAATACTATAACAATAATAATAACATCAACATAATATCACAAGAGAGTTATCATGCTAATTATACATACAATTTTTCAGTTCTAATAACCCACTTCATCTATTTAGTTAATATCAATTTAATATACATGGGGAGTATCCCAATAATAATTTTTTTTTTCATAAGCTTTTGGTAATAAACCCTTTTCTTTGATTACTTTACTACACTCTTGACGAAATATATCAACATTTTTGACTTCCTTCACAATATTTGGTAACCTATTATATATTCTCATCCCTTTGATAAAAATAGAATTGTCTTCCTCTTTTGAGCAAGTCCTACTTGTCCTACAAAGTCCTACATAAGCCTACTTATTAATCATTAAGAAATGAATGTAGATTTTACAGTCAGTATTGGATATTAGCCAAATGGCTATTGTCTCCAAATAGGGTCAGGTAAATGTAACAATGTATCTGATGTATTGTTGCCACATTAGATTCTAAGGACAGAAGAAAATGATAGCTTGACATAGGCCTATATTTATTAATTTTAGTTTCGAGTGTTACTCATATCCAAGTTCTGTCAGACTTATCATACTTCACGAAGTAATCGACGTGGAGATAGATATAATCAAGTGAAAGACGAGATGTGATCGTATGACACCACGCTAGAAATCACGTCTAATAATATCTGATGGCGACTTGTATTCAAGAACGAAGATCATCTACCAACTAAACAACTATAAAAACTTTGTTAAATGTAGACTTATTTGCTGCGGTTCTGAACATTCAAGGCTTGGAAAGAGGTAGTTGTGTTTACTGTGCTGATATTTGTTGTGTTGGTAGGTGACCTTCGTTTGTGGATACAAGTAAGGAGTTGATTAGGCCTGTGCGAGACTCGAAGTTTCGAGCAGAGATTGTGCTCGAACTCGACTCGAATAGGCTGAGAGTTCTGCTCGAAATTTCGGGTCTCGAACGTTTTTCGAGAATAAAATCACTAAACTTTACAAATCGCGATGTTTCAACTTTTTAGGTTAGGTTGCGATGTTGATCCTGCCTAGAGGTATGACGCAGCGGCATTGTATACTACCAACCTAAGAAAAAAAATCCCTTACATTATTTTGCGCTCTGATCGCTCGTGAGCGAGTGTATCGGCCGTAACAAATTATTGAATTTCTGATCCTACTTCTACTCCGCCAATTGACAAGAACTTTTGATTTTTCAGGAGAACATCTTTTCGTGTTAAAACACGCATTTTTGCGCAGTTTCGGTTATTTTTCTATTGTGCTTTTTGAGATTACACGTTACGATTTTCAAGTAAGAATGAATAGTGATGAAGAAGACGACATATTTATGGGAGAGGATGTAAGGCCTTCTGTTCATTATGCTGATGTGTTCTCCTTACTCACCTTACTTTCTTCCTTAACTTACTTAGGCCTATACACATAGGCCTACATGGCTTGCAAAACATTTAATTAAAAAAATTAATCAAGGCCTATTCTTGATAAAGATTTGTGAGCTAAAATAATGTATTTTATAGCTTGAATTTTTACTTGAAATTCAAGCAAATTTACTTGCTCACTCGAAGAAAACTGCTCGAACATCTATTTTTAAAGTGTGTGCTCGCTCGAAACTCAAGCTAAAACCTCTGCTCGCTCGAACTAGTAAAAGGCCTGCTTGCACAGCTCTAGAGTTGATAGTATTATGATTTCGTACCAGTCTGTATGCTCAGAGTAGCGCCCACCAGGTAGCGCTAGTACTAATACTTTCAATGTTGCAAACCAGCTAGAAATGTTGCAACAGTAAAAGTTACATCATGGATGCAATCAATCTAGGAGCAAACAGTCTAATACAGTGGAACCTCTTTTATACGTTTTTCAGGGGACGAGACTAAAAAAATGTATCAACGTGAAAAAATTATTGATCAAACTATTCAGCATGTGGAGCATATGAGTTGGATCAAAAAATGAAACTTATGAATGTAATAAATGTATAAACGAGAAACTTGGTTCTACTGTATCAGAAATAATTATTGTAAGCTTGAAAATGTTCGTACGTCATTTGAAATTGTTCATTTTCCTATATTTCACTCTGTATGTTTGTTACTGTAATTGTGTTGATGTATCATTACCGGTATTATTTGTATTGTTGGGTCTACAGTGAGAGACCAACAAATACCAATTGTTTCAAAACAATGGAAACGTTTATATGGTTAGTCTGTGCGAAGTCCTAAACCCTCGGCCAATCAAACTCATTAATTCAAATTTAGTTGTAATTCAAACAATAGTTCTAGTTCAAACTGATTTTTAGGCCCATAAGAGTCTACGGGAGTCGATTTAGCGAAATATCAGTTTTTTGGTGATAGCGTTTGAACGGTATGAGATATCATAATTCTAATACGCGAGAAACAAAGATAATTATAATAGCTTCAAGACGATATAAGTTACTTATAACTATTAAAGTCGTGTCGCATAACTGTCGAGGATAATATAGGCCTACAGCTAAAAAAAACAACATTTTTGTAGCTCTTGACAGTTATGCAACATGATTTGGATAGTTATAACTTACATCATTTTGAAGCTGTTATAACTATCCGTGTTTCTCGCGTATTGGATTTATATATCTCATACCGTTCAAACGTTATCACCAAAAAACTGATATTTCGTTGAATTGTATCTCGTGGACTCTTAATGTCACATATTTACATAATACAACTACCTATACAATCCACAATGAATAATTTAGGCACCTTATAATTTTGAATTGGAGAGGGTTTACCATAGTGCATAATTAGTAATAATTCTAATCCAGTTTTCAATATTACCAATACAGTGGAACCTCATTTATACGTTTTTCAAGGGACCAGACTAAAAAAGTGTATTAATGTCAAAAACTTAAATTAATGAAACTAATCAATATGTGGAGCATATGGGTTGGATCAAAAAATAAAACTTATAAATGTAATAAATGTATAAATGAGAAACTTATAACTGAAGTTCTACTGTATTTTACTCGATGGTTTGGTTTTCTCTACAGATCTGAAGTTAGACTGTGAACCCCAATATCAATAAAACATCAGAATACTTTTTGACAGTATATTATTTAATCATTAATATCATAGTTGAATGTTACAAAAAGAATAATTATACAGCAGGAATATGTATTTAATGAAATAACTTTGTGAACAATGATGTCGGCGAACGTCAGACATATCAAAATTAATAGCCAAAGTGACTTGTTTATAAACTTGATCACATCTCGACTAACTTCTCAACTTATTTATTTCTGACGTTTGCCAGCGTAATCATTCAATACGTTGTTTTATCAACAGATGATAGACCTAGTTATCAAGTACTCGTAGAAATCTCCAGCACTTTGATCACGGAACCAGAAAAAAACACACTTGCAGGAAAATTCTACATTGGTTAAACGGGATTTTAGGTGAGACAAAATAAACGATTCATAGATGTTTGAAACCCAACGATTTTCAGGGGAAAATCAACTGGAAAACAAAATGATCCACACAAGAAAATGTACCATTAGTTTCATGGGAATGGGGTCGGACAAAAATGAACGACGGAAGCAGATAAACAATGGATGTGAGAACGATGCACAAATATTCCACCGAACATTTCACATCTTGATGGCGTTTTCGATCTTTTGGAGCCCGTTTCTAAGTCCACGATCGAATCCGACGCCTCTCATCTGTTCGACGGCCACCACTTGTTCCCTGATCTGCGGCAGAGATAGCGCCACTAGCTGCCTGTCCAGTCGAGCGAGTCGCTCCAGAAGTCCGAACGCGTACGCGGCAGAGAAAGCGAGGTGCTTCTTGGTTGCCTTGACGACGACAGCCGATTGGACGAGTCTCGTTTCGTCCGATTGGTTCAACACGGATTGCAGAATTTCGATAGCTCGTTGGTGGGCTGCGTGGGTTACTTCGGCAAACATTGCAATCTCGATGATGTTTCCTGTTGAAATGTTCCGATTAGTTGTTTCAATGAACCACAATTCTCTTTTTACATATTGATGTAACTGTATTTGTTTTATCCTCATCATGGAGAAAAATCAGACAGTGCTGTCAAAATGTTTCTTATAAACAAGTTTTGTATTCAATTCTTATCCCGGTGGCAATTGTTTTCTAAAACAATCTCTTATAAAAAGCGCGTACGGTGATCAAAGATTCCATTTCAATTAGACCTTACAAGAAAATCCTTGAAAAGAAGCTACCGTATATTTCCATCTTGAAAACAACTACATGATCTTAATTTTGTTACCTAGAGCACACTCTGTGATGAGTTGCACTACACTTCTACCAGAGTTTCCTTTCCTCAGCACGTCCTGAAGGAAGCGTAATGCGAGAACAGCGTGGGTGTGCGGGGTCTTGCCTTTACAAGCGATGAAGTTGCTCGACAGAATCTCTACGACCAATCTTCCCGCCCCGCCAACTGAAACGGAACAAGCGTACAGTATTACACTATGTATAGCTTACGCTAGTATGGAAGCTACGATAACTTCCATTCAAGGAAGTTGGCGCCAATTTCCAAAAGGCCGGATGTCTTTTCTTTGTTGGTACTTCTTTTGATATCACAAAAACGCGAGAATACTATGCTTTCATTGGTCCAATGCAAAAAAAAAACAATCATAACGTACAATGAAATATGCGAACATTATCTACAATACTTCTACAATACTTCGACCATAATAAAATGGTGACTGATAACAGTCAAAAGTACAATTGTACGACTATCGCAATATAACGACGATTAGTCTCTCCCTCCCTCTTCCCGCAATCATGTCTCACTTTTCAGGTTCATACTGTATACATCTCAAACCAAGATAGCCAGCTTGATTGGGTCAAGGCTCTCGGGGTATTTTCACCAATTCTCCCAAGGCAGACTTCTTGAAAGAATCTGGATTACTGTAGGCCTAATAGGCCTACCGTACTGCATTAATAAATTTCAAAAAATAGTGGTTCATTTAATTTTTATTATTTATTCATATATTTTATATATTTATTATAAATTTAACATCATTGGTCATCTTATAGGGCATGGAAGAAGGGTGAGACAAAATACATTTGATAAAAGTGGAAAACAGTGAGTAGATTTCATTGCACACTCAAATAAGTTTCTTTCTTTCTTATTTACCGTAATATTAGTGTTGTTGGTTTAGAATTTCAATAGGCCTTTATAGGCTTAGTCATGATTTTCTCTCGCATTTTTTTTTTGCAATTGGGCCTACTTTATAAAATTATTGAAGATATACCGGTAGTAGCATTAATTTTCATTCAAGAGCCAAGATCAAATAAGTCTACTGAGAGGTATTAATCCTGAAATGAGAAAGTATTTTGTTCATTCCCTTCACCTGTGTCGGTCTGTAGATCGTCAAACACGACGAGTAGAGGATGCGTCATTCCCGGCGCCACGAAGCTGTCCAGCGTGCTGCCGACAGTTGACCTTGGAACAAGGCGAGGCAGATACTGCATGACCAACTCCTTCAAACACTTGTTGATGTACTGATCCGTCCGCGGGCCAAGCGATACTAGCCCACGCACGAACAAATGCAGCGTCGAATGCAAAGCAGCTCTCTCGGGCTCGTTCAGTTTGTAGTTTGGATTGTTGAGTGCCGGAGGTAACAACAGGTGGGTCATTACACTCGTCAGTACGAGATTCTTGGAGGATGAAGCTGATTTATTGTAGGCAAACTGCGGCGCGTAGAGAATGAATTTTGCTGCACACGTAAATATTCTAGTCGCTAACTGAACCGATTTGAGTGGAGTTCGAGTTAAACACGTTTCTACTTGACTTAGATAGAAGCTGATGCATACGGAAAGCGGGCCGCTATACTCTGTGATCATTCGAAGAAACGAACCGAGCAAGTCTTGATCGTCGAGCTGTGTACCGCGATAAGAAGCAAGTTCCGTTATATCTTTTAATTGCGAGATACAACGGGTCAAAGACGATAAATTCTTTGAAGATTCGTCGACTGACAATATCACGCAACGTAACCACGTTCGTATTAAAAGACCTTGGTAGTTTTCCATTTTCACCAGCGTATTCATAGTTATTTCATGACTCATGAGCAGGAAAAGATATCTTTGTATGACGTTTACGTCAAGGGATTGACTGTTGAGGAATCGGAAAAATATCGAAGTGAAAGAGCGGGAAGGGACTTGGTTGTAAAGAGCTAACGTCGTGAGTTGATATCCCAACATGGCTTGAACGTCATGGTTATTTGTGTTCAACGTTACGACAAAAGGCAGAACATGTTTCCACAGCGCTTCGCACATGTTCGTCATGTGTACTGTTGCGTTGTCCATACAAGCAACAGTTACTTTCTCCACCAATGAGAGGAGAGTACAGTACAGCTGATCGGCATCCGTTTCCGTACATTTCAAAAAGTATTGGTGAACCCAAACATCGATTAGTACAGATTCAGAGTGATTGCTATCAGGGCTAGATTGAAAAAGACCTGGAACCTCCCCGACAAATATTCTCATGAGATGTTTCGATGAGGAATCGTCTTTGCTGGATACGTTGTTCACGTCTGTCATCAACGCTTTCGCAATGGTTTGTAAATCAAACCCTTCATTCGTGTAAAGTTGTAATACAGCCAGATGGGCTTTCCACAGCATGGTTTTTCTCATAACGTCCTGAGGATTTAGTAGTCCGAGGAGATCAACAAACTTGACGCTAACTTCCTTTACGTCTGCGGCGAAACAGAGGGTGAGGAACAAAGATGTGACGTTATAGATTCCCACGTCCGTCAGCGATTGAAGCTTCGTCGGAGAGAGTTTCGAGTAGATACGTCCTCGAATCTGGTGCCAATGTCTAGGATCCGCGTTTCTCAAATACAGACCGAGAAGTCGTAGAAATAAACTCCAACTATCTAAATTGCTTACACACGGCCTTTGCGGATCAGTAAGAGATTTGATTGAATCAATCCACGCAAGAGATTTTGTATTACAATGATTCGATTCCAACGCAGTGCCAGGAAGCAGGAAAGTCGAATTCAGTCTTCTATGATAATACTCCCACAGCGTCATTACCGCTTCTGATTTCAGTAGCCACAATTCAGAAACCAGTGGCGTGATCATTGGGATGATGAAGCGAAGATTTGCTTCGGTAATTGAGCTCTCCGATGTGGTGTATTGCTTTAGCACGCTCTCAAGCTGGAAATAATTTACCTGCATTGCAATATTCTCTGCGTGGTAAAGTTGTGCTAAATGAGATAACATCCAAAGTTTGAAAATAGCTGGTTCTGTACAAGTTATGTTTTCAGGAATGATGATATCCGTGCTGTCGATAACACTGGAGAGAAACTGATTTTCAGGTGACGTAGCTCGTACGATGTCGAATAAAGAATTTAACAACGACCAGAAACTCTTGTTATTCTTATCCTTATCGTGACGATTGTCCAGTAACGTTATTAACATCACCCAAACTTCTCTAATACACTGACAATTAAATGGAGAAACTTCACTCAAGTCGTCTTGTCTTGAAGACTTTTCAAATCGCGTTACTGCCAAGGTCAACAAGTCTGCGATAAACGACAAAGCAAATTTATTAAAGGAATCGTCTTGACAACCTGGCACCTGCGAGTCTTGGAAAAGTCCACCTTCCTTCTGGCATTGAGACAATTTGAGTAATATATTGAGGTGGTAGCAGCAGATATCGAGGTACACGTGAAGTTTGTGATATGACGATTCATTTTGGCTGCCAGCGATGGAAAACGAGAGATTAGTATGTGACGGGATATGACCCAGTCTGTCTACAAAGAGACGGAACGTAAACAGGTCGTCTGAAACAGGTCGTACTAGGCTATCTAATAACCAACCATAACTATTCAAGTCTGTTGATATGTCACTAAGAAAGCTGTGAATATAAGCCAGGAAATTGCATATTTGGCCTCGTAAATTGGTGTAGAAGTCGGCGTCCGAACTGCCATCAGGAGATCCTGGAGCGTGATGATTTCCTCTTGGACCAGAATCTAACAGCATGAGACACTGCCTTGCCAATCGAAACAGTAATTTCGAGTCAGTAGCAAGTGAGGAGGCATAATCCAACTTGTGGCCAAACAATACCAATGACTTCACTTTAGTATCAACTGTATTTACATTAATACTGGCTTTCTTTGGACCCAGACAATTGAAGGAATGCCACGAATCTGATGACAGTTGAATGTCCATTTCGAATAACAAATATTACTTAACAAGTGTAACAAAAACCATTTTGTATGTACCATAAATAATTGATTTTCAATACACTAACCTCACAAATCCAACAAGTGTCAACAAACAAGTCTACAACACGTAGAACATGTGTTTGTTGACGTCACTCACTGATGCACTTGGCGCCAAAACAATACGAGTTCTAGGACACAAACGTCAAAAAAAAATCCGTTGTTTACCTTACCTCTTTGAATACGGCAGCAGACTGGGAATAGTTCATTTCAAGCCGAATGTTGTATAACTGGGTGTTAATTCTGATATAATAATATGTCTGCTGCATCTAGCACGTTTGGGTTATCAACCGTAAGTGTTATTTTTGTATTTTATCAAAAATACTAGGTTAGGAATCCCCACATGACACTCTTGTCTGAAAATCAATTTTTGAAATTGCCAAAAGCATAGACCAATGCTTACACCATGGACTTATAATAATATTGTACTGCAAGTCCACACCTATGTCTACACCATAGCTCAGACAAAATCAGTAGGTAGGCGCAGGCCATAAATTCAATATGTTTATCCCAAATAAGTGAGAAAAATTAAAGGAAACATCTTAATCAATTTAATTTTCCTTACCTTCGGGCCTACCCAACACTGCAAGCTTCCCAACTTGGAACATTGAGTTACTCTTATTATTACTCGTATTATACTCTTATTATACTCTTATTATTCAGCTCTTTCACATAGGCACTGTCCAAACTCTATAGGCTTGGCGTAGGCATTGATAAATTCAATGGCTTAGGGAAAGGAGATTTATATGTGCCTACTCGGTGGCATAGGCCTAGATAAGTTAACCCTTTGTATGCCCCATGATAGACCTACTGATACTACAAATATGACCTCCAATACAATACTGTTGTACCTTAGTGGTATAACACTTGAGTTTGTAGTGACTACAAACCCAATGCTGAAGCATTTATACTTAATGGCTAAAGCTGCATAACTGAGGAATTAAATTTTACTTGGAGCTCATCAATATTTAACCCAATTTCATAATTATACTAGGAAAACGCGGTATGTATTTCCGCGTTGATGGATGAGCTAGAACATATCAAACATATCTTCGGATTGGTTATATATATCCACCTTGAGATTCAAACAATTACGTCACTGTCCTCCTATCTCATTCATTACTTATTCTAATTAATTTCTATAATGATAAAGGCCTTGTTTCAATTGTTTTTAATCAATTGGTGACACTTGTTGCTTGGATTTGATTGTATATCTTAATAGCTTTGAGTGATCTAAAACATTAGTCCTACATTTTACATCAAAACGGCTGATCCGATTTGAGTGAAAGTTCGGAATAATGTATTGTTAAATTAAAATTCCGTGAAAATTTGAATTCTCTCGGAGGAAATATTTTTTACGAATTTTCTCCTCTAGGTTATTCTTATGAGATTTTTAAAAACTTTGAAATGAGTTTTCTCAGAAGTGGTCGAATCGATTGCGCCTCAAAACTATAGACCTACAGTATCGAATTAGATGAGGACACAGTCTAGTGTATGCCAAATTTCAACTGAATATGAATTTTAATTCAACCTGCGGAACGCCAAAAGAAAAAAACTTTTTTTCGAGTATGGTGAAATCGAGTCTTCACTTCGCTCATCCAATTATTGCGATTCATATGATATCCTCTCTGCAAGTAGGCCTATTTGGTTTTAATTCTGTTTTTATCCCATGATTAATTTAGTGAAAATATTCAATTATTTGGAAACTGTGTAAAGTCAATTCAAATGTGGGTGTTAGTATTCTTCATAAGGCTGGGTTTTTGTAAACATTATAGACCTGTTGTTTCGTACCCCCGAATAACCTAGAGCCGTTGATGGGGTCATTAAGCGAACAATTATCATTCAATTCAACAATCAAGTATATTCTGTATAACTGTTTGGCATTCAAGTTATACAATCAGTGTTTGCATAGCCCTATCTAGAGTGCAGGCCAAGATGCATTGAGGGCTGCGTTGGTTTGCCGCCAAGAGATGGTGTCCTCACTTCCTATCCCTCCCATGTCAAAAATAGGTTCCTATGTACGAGCCACATTTAAACTATTGACCATGCGTAGATGAGTGGTGATAAAAGGAACCAACTATATGTGTACGCCGGTTCAACTAATAACAGCTGACATCAAGTTTACCAACCCATCAGCCGTTTCTACAAAACAACACCAGATAGAGCAGCGATCAATATTTCTCTGAAAAGTTCTTGGGAAATAGAACGTGTTTTCGAATTAGTGAAGTCACCATCTCCCGGCGGCAGACCAACGCAACCCTCAATGCATCTTGGTGTAGACCTACATTACTATTATCATTGTGAAATTGCTATTTCAGGGAGCTAATAGTGTGAATAGCGCTGCGTCTCTGGACATCGCTAGCGCAGACGATGTGATCGTATATCTCACCGCCAAGCTACATGCTCTTAACCACACCGCCGACGAGCAGAGGAATATCATCTCGAACAATGCTCCGCTTGTCGTGAGCCGAGATATCCAAGACGAAGATTGGCCGTTGAAAGAGATGACAAAGTTTGGACATTGTCTTCTTGAAGAAGTGAAGCTAGTTGATACCACGTCTGTTCCTCGTCAACGAACTCACGTTCTTTTGGATTTGGCCGAGGCGTTACGCGTGCAGTTGGACGACATGTTTGAACTTGCTGCCAAGTCGAAGAAGGAGATTGAAGCTACCGAAGAAGAAAGTTCAATGTACGTTCGTTATGTGTCCTTTCTATATTAGATTGAATACGGTAGGGCCTACGTAATAATTATCAATTGATAATATTTATAATCTTGAATGAAATTACCGGCTTCAGTCTTCATGAGGCCTATCTAGTGATGGGATGTTGAAAATTTTCTATTCATTGAAAATTTTCAATGATTATTTATTGACATTTTCAATGAACATTTATTGACATTTTCAATGAAAATTTATTGACATTTTCAATGAAAATTTATTGACATTTTCAATGTAAATTTTCAGAAAATTTCCAATTCATTTAAAAAAGTCTGTGAATCTTAATGGAATCAAATGAATGGAATGAATTCATCTAATTCATTCCATTGATTTTTCCAAGTGGTGATTTTCAAAAAAAAAAAATTGAATTTCTCTCAATTTGAACATTGAAAATTGTCAATATCTTTACTCATTTACTTTTCAATTAGGTAATTTCAAAGGACTTTTCAAATAAGACATTACGATTGAGTAGGCCTACTGGCCCCACCTACAGGTGATCACCGAGAAGTCAACACATTTAGTGAGGATCTATCAATGCATGCTCACAACTAAAAAAAAAACAGTCATTATTGGATGAGCGAAGCAAAGACTCAATTTCACCATACCTGAAAAAAAGTGCCTGCTTTTTTTTTTTTTTTTTTTTTGTTCGCGCTCCACAGGTCAGACGAAAATTCAAAATCAGTTGAAACTTGGCACACACAAGTATCCTTATCCAATTCGATACTGTATAGTTTTGAGGCGCGATCGGTTGAACCACTTCTGAGAAAACTCATTCCAAAGTTTTCAAAAATCCCATTAGAATAACTCGGAGGAAAAAATTCGTGAAAAATATTTCATCTGAGAGGATTCAAATTCTCAGAGAATTTCAATCTGATAATGATACACATTATTCCGACCTTTCACTCAAATCGGATCAGCCGTTTCGATGTAAAAAAATATAAAATGTAATTTTTGTTAATTATTCAAAGCTATTAAGATACCTATTAAATCAAAGCAACAAGTGTCACCACTTGATTGTGAACGATTAAAACAAAGCCTTCTTTACTATCATAGAAATCAATAATGGAAAATAAGATGGCAGTGATGTAATGGTTTGGATCTCAAGGTGTATATATATATATATTAATAACCAATCCAAAGATAAGTTGTCATGTTCCAGCTCATCCATCAGCGCGGAAACACATAACACGTTTGCCTAGTTTTATGTATGCCCCACTCATTTAGGGCCTTGGCAATTTTGTAAGCGAATGCACTGTTGTACCGGTAGGCCGACATTCGATGTAGTGGTTCAGCAAATTGTTTCAGTATCACTGACAGTGAATTCAAACTCCAGTTTCTTCTGTGACGACTCACATGCCATAAACTAGGCGAACGCAAAATATGCGTTGTAAGATGAGCGAGATATCTGAATAAGGTTCAATAACAGTCCTACATTTGCTACTTTATCGACTCTGGTATTCTACACACTTTTTCCTTCATTTAATTGCTAGGTTATCTTCTCTGTTATTCTACACACCTTGACAAATATATAGAATAGTCAAATCTTGGGCAAATATCGAATCTAGAAAGCAGGGAATCTTGACTCATTTGCATATTTGATGAATAGAAACAGTTATTTTAATTTTTTTCTTCAAAACGGCTGGTTCGAATTGTTTACAAAATGGTGGTTATGTCACTTATGTGTATCATTCATGTTCATGTCACAGGTTCTAACATGTCAACTATGAGGGGGGGGGGGGGAGAAGAGGAGGGGAGTAGTCTCTATAGTTACTTTGGTGATTATGGTTTTTCTAACAATCGTATAGCCTGCTGCGCTCGCGTGGTGAGTTGTAAAGGGAATGAAACAACGTTGAAACTTTTCTCGGTATGGTATTCGTACAGCCATGGCAAATACATTTATTTGCGGCACAAGAAACATAATTCCCTATTTTACGCGAATTATTCACTCGATGATTGGGAATGTTTTTCTTTTGCCGAAACCGGGACAAATTCGTGGACAAAAGAGAACAAAAGATGGAATTTTGGGACAATCCCAGTTTTCCGGGATGGATGGTCACCCTATGTTAGAGCCACTCAAGAGCTGGGTTATCAGTGTCTAAAGCTCTAGAAAGTAATTTTTTTTTTTCATAATTGGTTTTAACGACACACTATACTGATGGCTACGATCTATTGGCGTCGGTGGATGACGAATGAGATGATGAGATGATAAGTCATTTTATTAGGTGTTTCTGATGGTGGGAAGGAGTCGGTCGTGGCCTGTTGTTAAGGAACCATCCCAGTATTGACCTGAACGACAGAGGGAAACCACGAAAAACCCCTGCCAGGATGGTCGACCATGGTGGGAATCAAGCCCCGGTCTCCCGAATGACGGTCCAGTGTGCCGGCCACTCGGCCACGAGTCTCGGTAACAATTTCTTTCTTTCTAGAATCAGGAGTCAGATCAGCACGCTGAAGACGACAGTACTCAGTCGAAAATCCAAAGGTGAAATGAAAATCGACTCCGAGCTGGAAGAAAAATTGAAGGCCGCTAAAAAAGAGTTTAAAAAGCACAAAAAATGGCTGGTAAGATTTAGGCTTAGTGAGACACGTTTGTAACTCACAGTGTTGAGGAAGCTCACTTATAATAAGGAACTTTTAAAAAGTTCAGTTCATGTCAAATAAATTGATCTTTTAATAAGTTCAAAGTTCGTTTTTGTGGCTTTGCTGTAAAAGTTCAAGTTCAAATAAAAAAAAACATAAGTTTGTTCAAGAATTCACCTTGAAAATTATATGGAAAAAACGGTTCCAAAAAAATATATGGCTCTCCTGGTGACATGATGAAACCCCGTGCAGGGAATATTATACATTCGGGATAGGCTGTAATGTAGTCGATCTCACTCGTAATTTGGACAGAAAAGTACGGATAGTGCGATCGTGTCGAATACTATGATGAGTGATCTGAAATTATGAACTTACAAATGAACGTTTTATTCCGTTAAAGATCACCGAAAAATCGAACGTGAAGAAGGTTCAAGATCGTCGACTGTAAATGTAACGCGTTCATTGAAAAATTTAGAAAATACGAACGCGTTCGCGCAAACGCGTTCATTTTGAAAGTTCATTACTCAACACGGTAACTCGTCGTTGGTGTTGTGAAATTCCAGGATTGAAATTTTGAACATTTCTCAGACATTTCTTGGAAAAATTGTTGAGATTAATTTGAAAAAAAAAGAATCACTGCGTTTCACTTACACAAAATTACATTATAAACTTCATATAATCTCCAGTTATACGGCTAAACAAAATAACAGCTGTATAGGCTTACCTGTATCAGCTGCCACCCTCGGTAGCTCGGTCAGCTGAGGCACCGCTTCAGAAACTGAAGTCACCGTTGGGTGTGGGTTCAAGTCCTGCATAAGGCATGCGTTTTTTTAATTTTTTTTTATTGGGTTTTAACGACGTACTGTAATGATTACTAAGATCTATTGGCGTCGGATGAATGATTAATGAGATGATGGGATGATGAGATGAAGGTTTTTATGGGTAGTGGGAAGGAAGCGGTCGTGGCCTATATTGTAGGAACCATCCCGGCATTAGCCTAGACTACAGAGGGAAACCACGAAAATCCCCTGTAAAGATGGACGATGGCGGGGATCGAACTGGGTCCGATATGTCCCTTCACCTTCCGGATCACGAAGCAAGTGCGCTAACCACTCAGCTACAATGCCGGTTGGTATGGGTTTTTTTTTTTTTTGTAAGCATACTTAAACTTATCATCACTTCATCGTTCCATAATCACCTGCTCATTCGTACCCCCGTATAACCTGGCAGTTGGTGGGGTCATTAACCAAACAATAATCATCATCTGTATCAGCTGTATAATGGTTTCTACTTTTATCATCCTAAAGTCATTGAAAATATCTGTATTGCCCCTGTATTAGAATTTTGATGACTCATACCGTTCGAAAGTCATCACCAAAAAAATTATATCGTGCCAACGATTGATAATCGAAACTATATATTCTAATGCTTTCAAAACGTTCAGGACTCCTTTCTGTTCACGTGGTCCCTCCAATCAGTGACATGGGTGCAAGAGTGTTAGTTCGGTTGAAATTATCAAAAGAGAAAACACAAATGTTTTCAATACCTTCGAGATGCTTATTGGATGAGCGAAGCGAAGACTCAATTTCACCATACCCCCCACAAAATTTTTTTTTTTTTTTTTTTTTTCGCGCTCCACAGGTCAAACGAAAATCTAAAATCATTTGAAACTTGGCATACACAAGTGTCCTTATCTAATTAGATACTGTATAGTTTTGAGGCACAATCGGTCAAACCACTTTTGAGAAAACTCATTTCAAAGTTTATCCAAACCCAGTCCAATATCCAATCCAAAGATATAAGTTGATATAAGTAGCTCATCCATCAACGCGGCAACACATGACGCGTTTGCCTAGTAAGTAATAAATATTAATCTCAAGTTGCCTAAATGTCACTTGTATACGCAGAGCCTTATCAAGGTTTTTGTTTCTCCCTCCCCCCCCCAAGTATAGTAACTATTCCTATTCCCACTAGATAGATAGTTACTAGATAGATAGTATAGCAGACGTGCTTTGGTTTTCAAAATTCCTCAACTGATTCTACTTGTTTACCTCCCAATTGATATATTCTGCAGAAAATAGCGTCTATATTGCTTTTATTTCAAATATAGCGTCTATATCGCCAATACCGCAATACGTTGAAACATAGCAGAGTCAGATGTTTGTAGAACTTTGTCGCCTTTTCAAAAACATGATCAAACAACATCAAATATATAGAAACATGTAGAAATGTGAGAAAAATAAGCTTCAAAGCACTTTCAGATTTTGTCACTTTTATAGCAATTGCTATTTTTATATATCTCTACGTATAGCCTACGTGTGACAATTATGTGATTTGAGAGAACTAGTTATCACTTATAATACCGTCTTGAAGGTATTAAAAATACCTGTGTTTCTCGCGTGTTAGAATTTTGATATCTCATACCGTTTAAAAGTTGTCAGCAATAAACTGATATTCAACTAAACGACTCCCGTCTACTCTCGAGGAAGGTTAACTAAATGGTGATTTTTTTCTTTTATTCCATTCTAGAATAGAACGATTCAGGATCTCTTCGACCAACGAGACGACGGAGTTCAGGAACTGCTCGCGGTAAGTTGACCAGAGGAAAGTCATTTTAATCAGATGAGCTTAGCAAAGGCCTCCATTCCAGTTTGTAGATCTACATTTTCGTTTTCATTGACACAAAAAAAATTGGTTTATAGACCTATATATGCAATTCTTTGAAGATCAACAACGCCTAAAAGACTTATCTGTAGAATATTAAGATTATCAGCTAAATTAAGCAAATTCAAACAGCATGTGGTGAACAATAAAAAAAAAGAATCAAAAGTAGGGCCTACCCGAATACGTATTGATGACACCAGATAATTACAGTGAAACTTCGATGCATCGTTCCTGGATCTATCGTTTTCCTGCTTGTATCATTCATTTTTTATAGCCCCACTCCAATATAATCAATATTGAATTTCCTGGATGGATGGTTTTATTTTTCCGGTCCTTCGAAAAACGATGGATAGAGGTTTCATTGTGATGAGATAAAAACAAGAGAGAAATAAATGAAATAGGAATAGCATTACATTAATTCCCATAAAAAATTGACTATTTAAATCAAAATGGATATGAGAATTGAAAATTGGAATGACAGATGGGACAAATTAATTACAAAAAAGGGAGCTGATTTAAGAACTGATCTCGTTTTGTAACCATTGTTTCACATCCCGTTTTACTGTAGTATATATATATTTACTGAAAAGATCAGAGTTTGTGTTCAAATATATTTTATTTTGTGCGAGACATAAATGTCAGACAAAGTAACCTATCGACTTGGAACTTTTTTTCACATTGGTGTCATACCAGAATAGATCCCTATTGTTTTCAAACAAAATTGGTTCGACTTTTTTGTTTCTGGCAGATGATTATAAATTTTGGCCAATCCCCATCAGAATAGTATTGGGTGAACTTCACAAGGCTTCTATTCAATCCAATATTTCAATGTTGTGTGTGAAACAAGAATATTCGAAACTGAATTCAAAACAAAATGAAAACTTTCATTGAAACATGAGTGAGCAACATAATTACCGTATAAACATTCATGTATTTTCTCAAAAAGAAGTAGGCTATAGTATTTTTTTTTGCAATTTTTTTTTTATTATCAAACAAATACATATATTAAAATACTATAGATCTGCAAAGTCAAAAATTTTAGTAAATTAAAAACTTTAGTAGCATTTTTTTTTTTTTAAAGTTCTTTATTCATTTAATTTACATGACGTAGTTATTTCTAGACCCGCTAAGCCACTAATGTGGTTTGTCTGTAGGTCTATTTTCATAAATAAGTTCCTTTTTTTATATTATAAAAAAAACTAGTATTACTAGTAGTACTAGTAGTAGTAGTAAGCCTAGTACTAGTAGTTTTTTTTTTTGCAAGGTTTTTTTGATTATCAAAAATACATATATTAAAATACTATAGAACCGCAAAGTAAAAAATTTTAACTTGTCTGCAGGTCTATTGACATTTTTAATACAACAAAATATATAGACTTAATTCAGTTGTCTGGATAATATATAAATACATAGACATAGATTTAACACACATACATATACATAATCAAAAATTGAATCAAATTCAACTCGATAATAAATTCCTTAATGAATTGAACAAAACAGAGAAATGAACAGAGAAGAAGTTTTTTTTTTTTTTTTTTGAGAAGATTTATTTATTTCACAAAATATGAGTTGTTCACAATATCGTAGGCCCACAAAGTCACAACAAGACTTGTCTGTGGGTCTACTAATTATCTTGTCATACAAAAATATACATCACAAGAAATGTCTGGATAGCAGCTAGTTGACTTATTATTACAATTTAAACAAATAAAAAACTTCTTCACTTCTCTTTTAATAATAAATAAAACATATTAATCTTGTCATAAAAGATATTGCTATGATATTGGCATTTGATTTTTTGAATTTTAAGATGGTAATTTACTATAAGATGCAACTTTGCCAAATCCATTTTCTTATCTCAATTTTCACACCGGATAGTTTTTGTAAATTTAATAAATCAGGTGGAAGTTTGTTAAACAGGGTCGGTATTATATATTGTTTTTCCTGTTTCCCATACGAATTAATATAAATTGGTGGTACAAATGTGGTAATTGGTAGTAGTAGTTTTTTTTTTTTTTTTTTTTTTTTTAATGAACATTATAGAACAAGTTACAAGTTGTGCGTAAACCCACAAAGTCAAACAAAAATGACTTGTCTGTGGGTTTACATATGAATTACAATACTTAAAAATTAATATATGTAAAATAATACATCGTCTAGATACTGAATATAATTATTATAAAAAATAAGAAGTTTGCAAATTGTAAAATAAGAAAATTGAGACATGTTTTATAATCACATTATCTAAGTACAATCGAGTTGGTAAATTTCAATCTATGGTCAAACACGAATTCTGACAAATCCATTTTTTAATTTCAGTCTTGACTTTTGTTATTTTTGCTAGTGGTAGTTTTTTTTGTTTTTTGTTTTTAAATTTTTTTTTAATGAACATTATAAAACAAGTTACAAGTTGTGCGTAAACCCACAAAGTCAAACAAAAATGACTTGTCTGTGGGTTTACATCGAATTACAATACTTAGAAATTAATATAATATGGAAAATAATACATCGTCTAGTAGTAGTAGTAGTAGTAGTAGTAGATATTTATTTAGCAATAAATGCTATTTTCACATTAGGTTATAATACATTGAATAATACAAAGTAACACAGGTAGGCCTACAATAACACTCAAATTTCATTTCATTTATTTATTTGTTCTTTACAAAATACATTACTAAATACATACTAAATACTACTAAGTATACTACATACTAAGTACTAAATACATACTAAATACTACATACTAAGTACTAAATACATTGTTTGAACTGTTGTAGCAACAACCACAGTAGTACTCACAATAGTAGAGATTATCACATAATTTATTTAAAAGATAACCACATTCCTAAGAATTCTTCAACATTATAAAATGCATTTTCTATCATCCACAATGAAAGAATGAAACAAAGATAAAATGTTATATATGAGGTCAATTCGAATGAATAAAATAAAACGTCTTGCCCACACGTTTCTCTTAGTAAACGTGATACTTTGAACATGTCAATTTTCACGTTGAATTCCAGAGTCTGTGCACTGCGTTTTTCTCCAAGGACGGCGACAGTTACCTCGATCTCACCGCCGACGCCATCGACTCGACTCACGTGACCATGCTGCTCGAAGCCAGCATCATCATGCGACACCCCTACGACAAGTTCAAGGTCAAGCTGTGTGATTTCAAGTGAAAACAAACAGTCACGACCCGAGTTGGCGGAGATTGCAGATATTGTACCGTATCGCAATACACGAATGAATCGAAATAGACTCTACTAAACTGAAGAAGTAAAGATAGCTGTAGTTATCCTTCCTTCATTCCTTATTACAGTGGAACCTCTGTCCATCGTTATTCAAGGGACCAGGAAAATGAAACGATCCATCCAGGAAAATTTAACATTGATTATACTAGTCAAACGCGAAATATGCGTTGTAAGATGAGCGAGATATCTCAATAAGGTATAAAAGTCCTTAAAGTAGTTCTACCCTTGCTACTTTATCGACTCTGGTATTCTACACACCTTGATATCTGAATAAGCTATTAAAGTCGTTAAAGTAGTTCTACTCTTGTCACTTCATTGACTCTGGTGTTCTACACACCTTGACGCATATAAAAAATACTTCATTGTTGGTCAACTCTTGAATCTAGAAAGCAGTGAATCTCGACAACTTAATTCTGTCACAATTTTTATGACATATTTTATGAATATTATCAGTCATTTTATTTTTTTTCTTCAAACGACTGATCAGAATTGCTTAAAAAATCGTAATAATGTGTAAAATCTATGTATACACATTTAAAGAGAATTTCATTCCATTTGGAGAGATTTTATTTTTCAACATTTTCTGCCCAGCCAAATCTTATGGGGTTTTTAGAAACTTTGAGATGATGATTCTCAAAATCGGTCCGACCGATTCATCCCAAAAACTATACAGTTCTAAGTTAGATGAGTTTGCGTGTACAAAAAAAGTTTCATGTTGATCAGTCAACCCTTGCGACCTGTGGAGTGCTTACAAAAAAAAAAAAAAAAACACACAGACAAAGCCCTATAAGAGTGAGATGGAGACTTCGCTACGCTCATCAATCAGAGTGGGGTGAGAAAAAGTGAATGATACAAGCAGGAAAACCATGGATGCGAGAACGATACATAGAGGTTTCACTGTATTTGATTTCTCTTTATTATTGAAACATATTTTTAAGTTATATTACTCCATCTTGGATGTCAAGATCTTTTCAATTGTCATTGTCGGGTTCTCTTCTCTACTTCTTTTCTTTCTCGTTATTTCATTTCTCATCAACCCAGATTCGTATCATTTCACCATTTTTTCTCATTTATATTTATTTTTGCGCATTGTTCCACCATCGTCAAGTCGACAATTCTCTCAACTGTTATTATTTAAAGGACTCGCTGTCTTCAACGCAATATACAGTCCATTAGCTCTTATTAATTTTTATTTACTATTTTTTGATTTCATTAATTAGTCCGCTATCATACATGTCAAGAAAAAGAACAGTCGAGACCCGAGTTGGCGGAGATTGTAAATATTGTACCGTAACATAATACATGAATGAATCGAAATAGATTCACTCTAGTAAACTAAAGAAGTGAAGATAAATGTAGTTATTCTCCCTTGATTCCTTATTATTCCTCCTTATTATTGAAACATATTCAAAGTTATATTAGACCTACTGTATCTCGAATGGATTTAGGAAGGTACAAATCAAGTTGCAATGAGGGTTGCGTTAGTTTGCTGCCGGGAGATGGTGACTTCACTAATTTGAAAACACTTTTCATTTCCTGAGTACTTTTCTGAGAAATATTGATCGCTGCTCTATCTAGTGTTGTTTTGTAGAAATGGCTGATAGGCTGACAAACTTGATGACAGCTGTCAACGTGAACGTAAAGTTAGTTCCTTTCATAACCACTTATCTACGCACGGTCAATAGTTCTTTAAACGTGGACCGTGAATTGGTATATATTTTTTTAACATGGGAGGGATAGGAAGTGAGGACACCATCTCCAACCGGCAAACCAACGCAACCCTCAATGCATCTTGGTATAAATGAATAAGAACTTTATTTTAATTTCGTGTCCAAGTTTGGGTGACCACTCGTCCCTGATTGGTCGGGATTGTTCTCAATTCGGGTTCAAGTCCCGAAAAGGGTCGGCCAGGACAAACCATTGTCCCGCTGCCAATTAAGAATACCATACTTACAGATATAAAGAGAATTTGACTGAATTTTAAAGAATATTCTTCTATTTCAAATTGTTTATGTTTAGAAATAAAATACTCACTTTGTGTGAATCACACATTGTTCCATTGTACAGTAAAACCTCTCTAATTCAAAATTCAGTGTGCATTATTACTGTATATAAATATATGTAGACCTATGTATAAATATATAAATAAATGATTATTAATTAATATAAGACAAATTATTTTATTAATTACAATGATACCAGGGGTAACAGTCTTTAGAATTTATAACTGGTAAAAGCAAATTAGACAGATACAAAAATTGTCAATGCTAAGTGAACATTTCATAACAAGCTACATAATTATACATTCAAGACAAATATTGAAGATTTCCTTATACTGTATACAAATGTTTTTATAATTAGATGAGAGATAGCAATTACCTCTATCTCGCTCTTATGAAGCTTGGTCTTTTTTTTCTTTTTGTAAGCAGGTCGCACAGTTTGACTGATTTGAATCAAACTTTTTCTGTACATGCAGACTTATTTAACTTGGAACTGTATAGTTTTGGGGTTGAATTGGTTGGACCATTTCTGAAAAACGCCTACTGAACGTTTCTAAAACCCGACAAGACTTGGTTGGGTAAGAAGATTTAAAAAAATAAAATCTCCCAAAAATTAAATTCATTGAATGTAAACACAAAAATGATACACCATTACAGATTTGTATGCAATTCAGACCAGCCGTTTCGAATGAAATAATTTAATAAATGTTTTCTATTATTCATTGATAGAAATGTTGGCAGAATTATGTTGGCAAGATTCACAGCTTTGCAGATTCGATATTTACCCAATGGAGTATATTTTATTTTATGAGTCAACGTGCGTTTGCTCATTATAGATGACAGGTTCATTGCAAAGAATGAATGAATATTAGGGTTTTTGAGGCGCATCGACAGCGAGGTCATTTAGCGCTAATTGTAAGTAGTACCCTACCGTATTTGTGTTTTTAATATATTTGCAGTTTTCAAACCATTATTTTACAAACCCACATCATGTATGATTCAATCGGGAAATGAAAACATCGGACGAGCAATCGCAAAGACCTCCATCTCATTCTTATGGAGCTTTGCCTGTTTTTTTTTCTTCTAAGCACTGCACATGTTGCATGGTACACGTACATGATCAGCATGAAACTTTTTCTGTGCACATAGGCTTATCCAACTTGAAACTGTATAGATTTTGGTCAAATTGGTTGGACCATTTTTTAGAAATACCATCTCAAATTTTCTAAAAAAAAAACATGAGATTGAGCTAGGGGGGAAAATCTCTTCAAAAATATTCAAATTTTCACTGTTAGGTAAACACAAAATATGATTTAAAACTTTCAACACGGTGCAGATCTGATAGCTAGCTAGCTAAGATCAGCTCCAGGGGGCGCTTATTTCACAATCTCAAATCATAATAATGGCGGTCTGATTGTTATTGTTGTTTTAAGCATGAGGCCCAAGTGAAATAACTGATTTAGAGGATAATAATGTAGGTATTTATATCTGATTTGATGTGATTTCAATTTGTTTATATACACCACACTTGGTGTTGTAACACAAAGTTTCATCAGTTGTGATAACAGTAATGTAGGATAAGGAGTAATGACAGATCATTTTTAACCCAACTTTTTTACATTGTTATGATAGGCCATTGATAGGCCTACCTGGCGAACGCATACCGGGCCAAAATCAATGACCAGGCCTAGGCCTACTACGGTGAATAGGTAGTTACTATCATTATATATAAATTCAGCTTATCCGTAGATGTCATCGTGCTTATTGAGAATATCAAATACAGCCATCATATGAAATTTTCCCAATAAAGTGTAAGTTTCTGTCAAGTTTAGGTAGGCCTAGGCCTAAACCAATCAAATTAGTGGCATCGTAGCCCCACGTAGGTATTTTGGGGGTTTGATTGGCTTTTACTCACTTTTAGGACACGGGATTGAGATTTTGACCCAGACTTCGCCATCGTCGTAGAGCATTCCTCTAACCTAATGATGGCTGCCTCCTCCTCAAAAGACACAAAGCAAGATTTACAAGTTTACAAAAACCTAGTAAAACGCCTCAATTACCTACGAACGCCGCCACTTCCTCAAATGGTTCACTAAAACCTACCTACTCAGAAACGTAATTTTCGTGACAAATATTTCACATAAATTCCGCGTTTTTTATTCTGTACATTTACCAATGTTATGAACGAGTAACATATTTCTAATCTCCTGTGACAACATAGACCCAATGGCGACTGACCCTCTGGCTCGGTCAGTCGAAGGCCTTGATGTGAAGCCAAATTGAGCGTCGGTTTGATTCCTGCCCAAGGCAAGGAGTCTTGTACATCGTGGGTTCGAGTCCCGCTGAGCCATCGTTCCATTATCACCCGCTCGCTCGTACTGCGGGTCTTTGACTCCTCTGGCTCACTGTAGGCTCATGTTGTCACAGTCAGCTGATGTTAGAATGAGAGAGTTCTGGTCTAGACTGTACATCCAGACCCAGACTACGTACGTGTCACACAGAAGAACAAACATACCCATACACACGAGATCAAGTACTCTGTCAGTTGATATCAACTACATTTCTAGTGGGCTTAGACAAGGTAATTCAGTCCCAACTAGGTTTACTGATCAGTATGTTGATCAGACCGACAATGTGTGGGTAGATATTGCCAACTCGATGCCTGTCATTCCGTCAACGATTGACAGCATGATCTCGTGTGGTACGTGACGGGCCGTAGAGGTTGGCGATCAATAACGTCTCACAAGACAACATTCTTCACGTTGGCATGACTGCTACGGGCGTTGACAGTGTTCCCTTGTTTGCCTGACAGATGTGACGGTGGAATCCAGCAAGTGGCTACGGCTGAGAGGCACGGATACAGCGGCGGGGTCAAGCTGAACGACTCGCAGAGGAGAGGGGAGAGAAGAGGAGACCACAGAGAAGAGGAGACCACAGAGAAGAGGAGACCACAGGGGAGAGAAGAGGAGACCACAGAGAAGAGGAGACCACAGAGAAGAGGAGACCACAGGGGAGAGAAGAGGAGACCATAGAGAAGAGGAGACCACAGGGGAGAGAAGAGGAGACCATAGAGAAGAGGAGACCACAGGGGAGAGAAGAGGAGACCATAGAGAAGAGGAGACCACAGAGGAGAGAAGAGGAGACCACAGGGGAGAGAAGAGAATAGCACAGAGAAGAGGAGACCACAGAGAAGAGGAGACCACTGAGAAGAGGAGACCACAGAGAAGAGGAGGCCACAGAGAAGAGGAGACCATAGGGGAGAGAAGAGGAGACCACAGGGGAGAGCAGCAGCAATAGGAGAGGTCTCAGAACATCCAGAATGAGAGGTAATGAAAATAATCTCTCAAACCTAGTCTCACTTTCAACATTGAGTTGAATTTGAGAGCGATACATACCTTGGTAGGCCCTTATTTGTCATATTTAAAATCTTGGAAGACCTATAAAAATATATATATTTCAATTTATTTAGTCTTTTTGAATGTCCTTTTAATTGTCTCACAAAATGTTGATATTGCTACTACTTGAATTTACCCACGGGACACTTGATGCGTGGGAAGGGGAACGCGTCCTTGGTCCCTGATTAATGCTGGGGTGCATCGGCCCGTGACAGGAAGTCCTGAGCGATATGGGACTAATGTATAAGAGACAATAGGGTTTAACTGTCACATGAAGTCAAAGAGTTTGTTTACGCGGCAGTTACGAAAGTTGGTTCATTGAGGATAGACGCAATTGAATACAGCAGCGATATTGAAGTTACTCTAATTACGACTACTCATGACTTCACAGGAGGAGAATAGAACCTGGTCTTGTCCATTACGCTGGACCTTACACGTGCTAAGTCGTAATCTAACGTCCAAAGACAGAATACTCTTGTTCACGCCGGCTGTCGGTTGGTTAAGTTGGGTTAGGTTAGGTTCGGCATCTTTTGGCGTCCACCCTCGGTTCTCACACAACACTTGCTTGCATGTCTTCTCTGTTCACACGCTCGGTCCTAAGAGACACGCTCATTCCCGCGTTCACTGATCAAATTACAATACAAATCAGGTTTCACTACCAAAATTGAGTTCAATTTATAGATTTTAGAGCAAAAATCAACTTGGTAAATTTGCCATATGGGGGGCTATATAGAATTTTGGAATCATTACTTGAAAAAAAATATTTTTCATATAATTTCAACGTTCTTGTGTTTTTAAAATGTCCTTTTGTCATCCCACAACATTTGAGGCATTTATCAAAAATCCGGATTTCTTTTTACATTTTTCAAATTTGATTTCTGACTTCAATATTGGGTTTGAAATTCCTAAAAAAAAATTTTCTTCCTTGCAATTTTCACCTCCATCTAAATATCTAAAAATAGTTTAAAATTCACGCCATTTTACAAAATTTTGCTGAGAATTACTGTTTTTTGGTAATTCCCCCACTTTTTTTCTTGGAGATGGCTGGGGCGAGCGTAGCCAAATTAGGGAATGATTTAGAGGTTCTAAATATATACTCAGAAAAAATACTAGAACATCATATGTCTCACCAGTCTTGAGAAATTAATTGCAGAAGGTCGAAAACTAGTGTGCTTACCGGTTGAGCAAAATTTTTCATCGATTCAATATTTTTTTGCAGTTTCGTTATGATGTATGTTCAGAGTAATCAAATTAGAACAAAAACAGGTCTCAATTGCATTGAATTTGAAGATTCTAGAGCAAAAAATGACTTTGTGTATTTTTCATATGGCGTATGTAGCCTACAATTTTAGAATCCTTGTAATTACTTGGAAAGATTTTTTTTTGTAAAATTTCAACATATTCAGCTCTTTTGAATGACCTTTTGTCGCCCCACAAAATTTTAGCAAAATCAAAATTCACTCTTATTTTTTTTTCACTTCTTTCAAATTTGATTTATGACTTCAATTTTGTTTCAAAAATTAACAGAAAGATATTTTCTACCTCAGAATTGATTCCTATATCTGAATATCGAAACATAATACCACATATGCCAATATTTTAAAAGTCTGTTCTAAAACTTCTCTGGAAATGACTGTTTTTTGGTAAATCACACACTTTTTTCTCGGAAACGGCTGGAGTGAGCGTAGCGAAGTTTGCTAACGATTTAAAGAGCCTAAAGTTAAACTCATAAAAAAATACTAGAACATGGTAGGTCTTACCACTTCGTAGAAATTAATTGCGAAAGGTCGAAAAGTAGTGTGGTGAACCCTTCTCATTTTGGCATATTTTTTTTGTGATTTGAAAGTTTTTGTTCAATTTCTCAGTTCTGTCAAAATTTACAATCAATTTTTTTCACTTTTTTCAAATTTGATTTTTGACTTCAATTTTGGTTTAAAAATTCACAGAAAGATATTTTCTACTTCAGAATTAATTCCTCCATCTGAATATCGGAACATAATTCCACATATGTCATTATTTTAAAAGTCTGTTCCAAAACCTCTCTGGAAATGACTGTTTTTTGGTAATTCACACACTTTTTCACATTTTACTTTTACATTTTACTACTTTTACTCACTACCCTTCTCATTTTGGCAATTTTTTTTGTGATTTGAAATTTTTTGTTTAATTTCTTAGTTCTGTAGTTATGTGTGTGTAAAGGGATCAAACTAGAACCCAAATCAGGTCTCAATAACAAAATTGAGTTGAATTTAAAGATTTTAGAGCAACAAATGACTTGGCATATTTGTCACATGTGACCATGTATAGAATTTTAGAATCCTTGTAATTACTTGGAAAAATTTTTTAAAAATAAAACTCCAACTGATTTAGCTCTCTCAAATGTCCTTTTGTCACCCCACAAAATTTTAGCAAAATCAAAATTTACGATTTATTTTTTTCACTTTTTTCAAATTTGATTTCTGACTTTAATTTTGGTTCTAAACTTTACAGAAAGATATTTTCCACCTCGGAATAAATTCCTATATCTGAATATCGAAACATAATTCCACATATGTCATTATTTTAAAAGTCTGTTCTGAAACTTCTCTGGAAATGACTGTTTTTTGGTAAATCACACACTTTTTTCTCGGAAACGGCTGGGGTGAGCGTAGCGCAGTTTGCTAACGATTTAAAGAGCCTAAAGTTGAACTCATAAAAAAATACTAGAACATGGTAGGTCTTACCACTTCGTAGAAATTAATTGCGAAAGGTCGAAAAGTAGTGTGGTGAACCCTTCTCATTTTGGCATATTTTTTTTGTGATTTGAAAGTTTTTGTTCAATTTCTCAGTTCTGTAGTTATGTATGTGCAAAGTGATCAAATTAGAACACAAAACAGGTCTCAGTTTGAAAATTGAGTTGAATTTAAAGATTTTAGAGCAAAAAATGACTCAGTGTATTCTTCATGTACAATTTTAAAACCCTTGTAATTACTTGGATTAATTTTGTTTTTGTAAAATTTCAACAGATTGAGCTCTTTCGAATGTCATTTTGTCGCCCTGCAGAATTTTAGCAAAACCAAAATTTACGATCAATTTTTCTCACTTTTTTCAAATTTGATTTTTGACTTCAATTTTGGTTTAAAAATTCACTGAAAGATATTTTCTACCTCAGAATTTTTTCCTCCATCTGAATATCAGAACATAATTCCACATATGTCATTATTTTAAAAGTCTGTTCCGAAACTTCTCTGGAAATGACTGTTTTTTGGTAAATCAGACACTTTTTTCTCGGAAACGGCTGGGGTGAGCGTAGCGCAGTTTGCTAACGATTTAAAGAGCCTGAAGTTGAACTCATAAAAAAATACTAGAACATGGTAGGTCTTACCACTTCGTAGAAATTAATTGCGAAAGGTCGAAAAGTAGTGTGGTGAACCCTTCTTATTTTGGCATTTTTTTTTTGTGATTTGAAAGTTTTTGTTCAATTTCTCAGTTCTGTAGTTATGTATGTGTAAAGTGATCAAATTAGAACACAAAACAGGTCTCAGTTTGAAAATTGGGTTGAATTTAAAGATTTTAGAGCAAAAAATGACTTGGAAAATTTTCTCTTTTCAAAATCCGATTTGTCTCAGATTTGGTGTGCACACGAAGGATCTCTTTTCAAAGAATAATCTAGTGAAATTTTTGTGATTTATTGAATTTGAAGCAAGTTATTTACGATCATTTGGGTACTTTTCTGTTTGCAGGCTGCAGCTTACCTTGAAGACTCACTCTGTGACTAAGATATACGAGATCGCGATAATCTACGAGATAGCGGGTAATGCACCGGCATGTGGGTAAACTGTCCCCCGTGCAGCGCGCACCCAGGTATGATTCAGCCTATTGTAAAATGATCCCTGAGCCGGGTAGGCCAGCCTAGCGTGGTCTGATCAGCCCTGTTGTCTCAAACCAAGTCGATCAAAGCTCAGAATGGCGTTTTGTCGGCCTAGAGTTCAACAACTGACAGTAATGACCAGGTAATGTCACGTTAATAAACTACTGCTCCGAGTAGGGATCTTGTTGCCCTGAGCTTAAAGAAACCTGATACCCATGAGCATTGGTGCCTGTTCTCACCTGGGCCGTGGCTAAAGGGCCTGCACCCGAGCACGTGGATAAAAGGCTCGCTGGGGTGGGGGGGACGGTCTGGATGGCTCTCGGACGAGACCTTCTACTCTTGCGTGCGAGATAGACTCGCATGAGCCTGTCTTGCATTCAAGGGTACATTGTCATGCGTCCGATCACCATCTAAGATTCGCTGGAGGGGTTGTGGCGGAGACCTTGTATTCGACCGTGTGAGAGAGACTTGCGTAGCTTTCTCGGAAGCTACTTGAGCCGCTCTTGCACGCAAGGGTTCAAGGTCAAGCTGCCACAACCCCTCCACGTCCCTTTCACCCCCCTATTGCGCGCTGCACGGGGTTACTGGGAACCACAGGATCATCACAAGTGAGAACACATCAAGTCATTGTAACTAATCAATTTATTCATTATTCTGTACAAGTTGTATCAATAAATCATGCAATCACAATATATTTGTTTACACATCATTCTCTAGTCTCAATCCATTCATTTTCCAATCCACATTCAACCAATCAGAACACAGCAGGCTGACTTGACCAGCTGCTTGCTTGACTGGCTGAAGTCACAGCGTTGATTGCTGCGATGACAAACTGACCCCGACATGATCCTGAAGTCAGCGGCAAGGGGTGTCTTGTACGGCAGGCTGGGACGAGTGCGCTCATCCACGTGTGTCCAATAGCTGGGACAACCTGCAACAATAGGAAACAAGTTTGTAATGAAGTCTTTCCATCGACTAGTTGGAAGCCTGAGAGTAATTTAGAAGATACTAGTGTTGACTTTTGTTTCCCAGTTAACTACGGTATACTTGAATCCATGAGAGGAAGTCACATACCAACTAAATAACTGTAAAAACTTGGGTAAACTTTGGGTATTATAAAATATTGCTACACTTGGAAGATTCAATCAATGCTTTTGAAAGACATAATTGTGTTTCTCATAGTTAACTTTGGCCTGAATAATCACAATTCCCTGAGAATAACGTGCTTTGCTCTACAAATATAATACTGATGAGTGGTCAAGTGGCTTGCCTAGTGAACTGTTATTCATGAGGCCAGGGGTTTGATTCCCACCATGGTCAACAATCCTGACAGGGTTCTCTTGTAGTTTCTCTGTTATTCAGGTCAATACTGGGATGGTTCCTTTACAACAGGTCACGACCGACTCCTTCACACATTATAAAATAACATTTCACCTCATCATCTCATATATCATTCATCAACGCCAATAGATCGTAGTCATAAGTACACTTTGTCGTTAAAGCTAACATGGATCAATAGATGGATATGAATATAACAGGGATATTTGTGTTTGTTATGTTGGCTGACAACCTTCTAGAGTGGATACAATTACACCGTGGACCGCAAACATTCCATCATCTGCTTATTCCTACCCCCATATAACCTAGCTGTGGTGGGGTCGTTAAGCCGACAATAATTAGCAATCATCATGGAAATATTGGCAGTTTAATATATGTGGATTCTATATAATTTCAACTAAAAGTGGTGAAACAGAGATTTCAACACCTACTCATTATTATTCCCATACAACCTAGCTGTGGTGGGGTGGCTAAGCCGACAATAATTATAAATCATGAAAATATTGACAGTGAATTGTAGGCCTATGTAGATTCTATTTAATTTCAACTAAAAGTGGTGGAAAAAACATTCCATCACCTGCCTCTGAATAACCTAGCTATGGTGGGGTCGCTAAGCCAACAATAATCATCAATCATAAAAATATTGACAGTGAAATGTAGGCCTATGTAGATTCTATTTAATTTCAACTAAAAGTGGTGGAAGAAACATTCCATCACCTGCCTCCGAATAACCTAGCTATGGTGGGGTCGCTAAGCCAACAATAATCATCAATCATAAAAATATTGACAGTGAAATGTAGGCCTATGTAGATTCTATTTAATTTCAACTAAAAGTGGTGGAAGAAACATTCCATCACCTGCCTCCGAATAACCTAGCTATGGTGGGGTCGCTAAGCCAACAATAATCATCAATCATAAAAATATTGACAGTGAAATGTAGGCCTATGTAGATTCTATTTAATTTCAACTAAAAGTGGTGGAAAAACATTCTATCACCTGCCCCCCAATAATCTAGCTGTGGTGGGGTTGATAAGCCAACAATATTCAGCAATCATCATGAAAATATTGACAGTAAAATGTATATGTAGATTCTATTTAATTTCAACTAAAAGTGGTGGAAAAACATTCTATCACCTGCCCCCCAATAATCTAGCTGTGGTGGGGTTGATAAGCCAACAATATTCAGCAATCATCATGAAAATATTGACAGTAAAATGTATATGTAGATTCTATTTAATTTCAACTAAAAGTGGTGGAAAAACATTCTATCACCTGCCCCCCAATAATCTAGCTGTGGTGGGGTTGATAAGCCAACAATATTCAGCAATCATCATGAAAATATTGACAGTAAAATGCATATGTAGATTCTATTTAATTTCAACTAAAAGTGGTGGAAAAACATTCTATCACCTGCCCCCCAATAATCTAGCTGTGGTGGGGTTGATAAGCCAACAATATTCAGCAATCATCATGAAAATATTGACAGTAAAATGTATATGTAGATTCTATTTAATTTCAACTAAAAGTGGTGGAAAAACATTCTATCACCTGCCCCCCAATAATCTAGCTGTGGTGGGGTTGATAAGCCAACAATATTCAGCAATCATCATGAAAATATTGACAGTAAAATGCATATGTAGATTCTATTTAATTTCAACTAAAAGTGGTGGAAAAACATTCTATCACCTGCCCCCCAATAATCTAGCTGTGGTGGGGTTGATAAGCCAACAATATTCAGCAATCATCATGAAAATATTGACAGTAAAATGTATATGTAGATTCTATTTAATTTCAACTAAAAGTGGTGGAAAAACATTCTATCACCTGCCCCCCAATAACCTAGCTGTGGTGGGGTTGATAAGCCAACAATATTCAGCAATCATCATGAAAATATTGACAGTAAAATGTATATGTAGATTCTATTTAATTTCAACTAAAAGTGGTGGAATAAACATTCTATCACCTGCTCATTTGTACCCCCGAATGACCTAGGTGTGGTGGGGTCGTTTGGCCAACAATAACCAGCAATCAACATGAAAATATTGACAGTGGAATATATTATGTAGATTTTACCCAGGCTTAGTAACAGTTAAAAGTGGTGGAATAAAAATTCCATAACCTGCTAATTCCTACCCCCATATAACCTAGCTGTGGTGAGGTCATTAAGCCAACAATAATCAGAGATCATCATGAAAATATTGGCAGTGGAATATATGTAGATTCTATTTAAATTCAGCTAAAAGTGGTGGAATAAACATTCCATCACCTGCTCATTTGTACCCCCGAATAACCTAGCTGTGGTGGGGTTGTTGAGCCAACAATAACCAGCAATCATCATGAAAATATTGAGAGTGATATATATCTAGATTCTATTCAATTTCAATTAAACAAAAATTCCATAACCTGCTCATTCCTACCCCCATATAACCTAGCTGTGGTGGGGTCATTGGGCCAACAATAATTAGCAATCACCATGAAAATATTGGCAGTGAAATATAAGTGGATTATATTTAATTTCAACTAAAAGTGGTGGAAAAAACATTCCATCACCTGCTCCCTTGCACCCCCAAATAACCTAAATGTGGTGGGGTCGTTGGGCCAACAATAATCAGCGATCAACATGAAATTATTGACAGTGAAATAGGCCTACATTCAGATTCCACTCAATTTCAATTAAAAGTGGTGGAGAAAATTCCATAACCTGCTCATTCCTACCCCCATATAACCTAGCTGTGGTGGGGTCGTTAGGCCAACAATAATTAGCAATCATCATGAAAATATTGGCAGTGTAATAAATATATGTCGATGCTATTCAATTTCTAATTCAAATTGTGGAAAAACCCGAGGCTGGCGTGTATGAACTAATCAGCTTGAATTACAGTGAGACTTCTTATTGTTTTCAAGGGACCAGGAATAATAAACCATCCAAGCAGGAAAGCAACCTATCCAGGAAAACGAAACAGCACTTGACTATATGGGAGTAGGGCTGGACAAAACACGCAGGGCAGTGGTCTTGCTTCATGTGATACGGGAGGTAAAGGGGCATATTGGACCCGGTTCGATCCCCTCCACCGCCCATCTCTACAGGGGTTCTCCGTGGTTTCCCTCTGTAGTCTAGCCTGATGCTGGGATGGTTCGTACAATATAGGCCACGACTGCTTCCTTCCCACTATCCTTCATAATACCTAAGAGACCTCCAAATTATCATCCCATCTCATTCACCTGATGCCAATAGATCTTTGTTTTCATTATAGTGTGTCGTTGAACCCAATATAAAATGAACAGAGATGGAAGCGGGAAAACGACTGACCGGGGAATGGTGCACAGGTTTTTTATTGTAGCGTGAAATTTGACTACGGTACTTATGAATACATTACGGTGTGAAATGTGTGAAAAACGAATCTCCACGAACAATTCACTCGGGGAAAACTTTCTAGTAGCCTCCTCTGATGAAATGTCCCATTGGTAGTGCTCAACAAGTGTGGACATGCCGGGAAGTGGAACGTTAACACAGCGCAGGCAACAGCTGATGGCACGGCTCGAGACTGGGCCTCTTCTGAGCCACCAGCTAATAGCATGGCTCTAGACTGGGCCTCTACTGAGCTACCAGCTGATAGCACGGCTCTAGACTGGGCCTCTACTGAGCCACCAGCTGATGGCACGGCTCTAGACTGGGCCTCTACTGAGCCACCAGCTGATAGCACGGCTCTAGACTGGGCCTCTACTGAGCTACCAGCTGATAGCATGGCTCTAGACTGGGCCTCTACTGAGCCACCAGCTGATAGCACGGCTCTAGACTGGGCCTCTACTGAGCTACCAGCTGATAGCACGGCTCTAGACTGGGCCTCTACTGAGCCACCAGCTGATAGCACGGCTCTAGACTGGGCCTCTACTGAGCCACCAGCTGATAGCACGGCTCTAGACTGAGCCACCAGCTGATAGCACGGCTCTAGACTGGGCCTCTACTGAGCCACCAGCTGATAGCACGGCTCTAGACTGGGCCTCTACTGAGCCACCAGCTGATAGCATGGCTCTAGACTGGGCCTCTACTGAGCCACCAGCTGATAGCACGGCTCTAGACTGGGCCTCTACTGAGCTACCAGCTGATAGCACGGCTCGAGACTGGGCCTCTACTGAGCCACCAGCTGATAGCACGGCTCTAGACTGGGCCTCTACTGAGCCACCAGCTGATAGCACGGCTCTAGACTGGGCATATACTGAGCTACCAGCTGATGGACATCATGTCTCACCGACCCCAGCTAGGTTACACGCGGGCAGACTTGACCAACCACAACATACTGATCTCCCTCCGAGATATGCTCGACGCTTGCGAGTGGAACTTTGATCTACGCTAACCTCAACTACGGGCTCACCAGTGAATAGCTCTGTGAGACAGCCAATCAGCATGATGATTCAAGTTGTGGACCAGCCAATCAGAAGTCAGCACGATGACTGTTGTGGTGAACCAGCCAATCAGAAGCTAGCGTGACCTGAAACATCGGAAACACGTCGCTTGAAATTCTCGACTCCGATCTCTTTTACAGCTAACCATGCACAACACAAATGCAGACAACATGGCATGAGGCTGATTCACGATTAGACTTGACTGCCATTTTACCATCTCATCATGCTAATGAGAAGTTGAACTATTGGGATGTGTCAAATTGATGAAGTAGACCTGTTTCATAGAATAGACTTTCACTGGAGTTTTGTCTTCGCAGTGTATTTTCTATTTTTGCAACATAAGTATTTGTTATTGAGTCGAGCCTGTAATATTTCATCAATAAATTGTTGTAGCTTATGTGGGCCTCCTAGTCAAGTGTATGAAATTAATGTATTGATCAATGTAGGCCCAAGACTTGCAGTTGCTAAATGAACATCGAAGGCCAACATTGAATAGAAATTACAACTTGGGATGACCTTCTTGCGTGGAAACTTGAAACTGAATGTTGAGTAGGCCTAGGCCCTAGGGCATATCTAGGTAGGCCTATAGATAAAGTTGTCTCCAGACAGGCAACGACCCATGTCTACAATCACAGAGTTTCAGTTTGCTCCTAGCAGCATTCCGTCGCAACAGTGCTCTAGCAGACGTAATCGGTCATGATCCTAGCAGGATCACCAGTCGTAACACAACCACGGTCTGTATTATTTAACCGGGCATTTGCCACTATCCCATAAAGATATATATATATTGGGTTTCAACGACGCACTATACTGATGGCTACGATCTATTGGCGTCGGTGGATGATGAATGAGATGATGGGATGATGAGATGAGAGGTTATTTTATTAGGTGTTTTGGATGGTGGGAACGAGTTGGTTGTGGCCTGTTGTTAAGGAACCATTCCAGTATTAGCCTGAACGACAGAGGGAAACCACGAAAAAACCCTGTCAGGATGGTCGACCATGGCGGGAATCGAACCCCGGTCTCCCGAATGACGGTTCAGTGTGTTACCACTCGGCCACGCGTCTCGGTATCCATATCCCGTAATGATTTTCAAGTACTCAGTGGTAGGCCTGTAGTGGTAGGCCTAGGCCTGTAGTGGTAGGCCTAGGCCTGTAGTGGTAGGCCTAGGCCTGAGGGAATTCTACTGCTTCCACGGCTGAACAATAACCAAGAGGAAACCTGATCTAAAAGGCACTCAAGCCTTAGAGCCAGAAGGGCAGCTAGGTCCTAGGGCTATTGTATGTATTTTTCTGGTAATAATCCCCCCCCATGAAAAAAATTAGGCCTAGTGTGGTACGGTACGTGAATCGACAAATTCAACATTTTTTTAATATTTCAAAAGTAGATTCATGAAGGTCAGGCCTATGTTTAAATGTAATTTGCATTTGATGAGCGCATGCGTAGCCTAGAGCGTGGCCATTCCACTGGCCTCTTTTCGCCTAGGCCTAGCGTTCTGCACAGATTTTGATGCAAGCTCAACTAGCAGCACTGTTGATATCAGCCAAAATAGCTTCAGTACAAGAACTCTCTATTCTAGACCATAGGCCTAGTGACCCATCAAATGAAGCCAACTGCCTGAGCCTGTGGAAAGGTTGAATCAGAAGTGTAGGCCTAGGCCCTATTAACAAGCTCGATGACGAAGAATAGGGGACCAAGCTGATGAAAAAGGGCTTGGCTTAGCCTGGCATTGCTTACAATGCAAGTAACAAGCGTGCATTTATATGTGATAGGCCTAGGCCCTAGCCTATTTTGTGATTGAAATGCCACGCCCTTTCTGGCTTCAGTAGGCTTTGGTCAAATCTAATTCGATCGATAATTACAATAATATGACATCTAGCCGAGTATATTCATTCACACACTATAAATAAAAAGTAAGAAGACATGCTAGGCCTACCTTTAAAAGCTAAATCCACGGCTAGGGCACCGTATCATTGTATCATCACTACCATATCATTGGACGTCTGCGTCATTGAAATGAAATGGCGTCAACCATATGCGAAAAAGCAAAGATGGTATTTGTAAATTGTAGGTTCCAAAGAAGTAAGAAGTCACTGCCACTACCGTCGGTGGTCACTGCACACTCCCACGCCCAACCAAGGTTTGTAAATATATTTAATCCAAGTCCGTGGGCAAGTTTGGAAATCAGAATACTGAATGCTACCTTATCGACAGTCGATAAACTGTGTCCTTTCAAGGTCATCATATTGATCTAAGCGAGCTCTGACGGCAAGTTAAGAAATCAGAAGATTGAATGCTACTTGATTGACTCGAAAAATGTTTTTATTTTTTGAAGGCTTCTGTCAAGTAACAAATGATAAACAATCGTTACCATAGTAACACAGCGAACTGGTGAACTACCAAACATTCTGATTGGTTAATTCCAACTGGTGGACATTGTTGTCTGTCTCTTGCAATAATAAATGACGTCACGTGAAAGAAGCCTATTAGCTAGTCGTAGATATTATAAAGGATTCAATTTTGGACAAGAATACATATTCACCATTTCATTGAGTTTATAAACTCGATGACCGTATTCATTAACAAATTGAACATTATATATGAATTGAATGTTAACGATTTGAAGTTGTAATATTTTAACTTAACTATAGGCCTACAATTTTTTACGATGATTGCGGCATACTTCTTCACTCAATGATTGTGGCCTACTAGGAAAACGAAGCACATGGATTGTAGGATGAGCGAGATTTTATATGAAATTTATTCGAAAAAATGGTGGAGGTGTAGGCCCTACGTACACATCTTGATTTTGGATCTAAAGACTCACTGCTTACAAAATGTACGTCTTGATGCTTTCAATCATTTCACGGTAAAAATTAGTAGGTGACACCGAGACTACGGAGCGATATAAGTGACGGGACGTTTACAAAAACCCCATGCCTTATGCGGAACTTGAAAGCACGCCCAAAGGTGACTTCAGTTCCTAAAGCTGTAACTTGGCTTTCGACTGAGCAACGGAAAAGGAGTTTTTCAGTTGTTCCGAATTTTTATGAATCAAAATCATTTTTTCCCTATGCATTTCAGATTAACGTGGGTTTATACTGTAATTGAGTCGGTCAGAAGCAATTAACTTGCCTTATCCACTTTTTTCTCAATTAGAGTTATATATGTCATTTTTTTCATTAACAATCATTTAAACTTATGCATTTACTTCAAAACTGTTCTAATTCATCAAGTTGTAGTTTTCAAAACTTGTCTTATCCATTTAACCAATCAGCATGCTGTAAATTGTTACGAAATCCCAAAGCTATATATACATGCACCGCCTTTGTTACGAAATCCCAAAGCTATATATACATGCACCGCCTTTGAACACCTCTTGATAGTTTGGATTCAAAACATTTATTGATTCAAAACTTGTCTTATCCAAATTTTTAATAATGTTATTTTCAAAACTTGCCTTATCCAACCTAAAACAATTAATTTAAAATAAATTAAGCCATTTGATCTGATTTTCAGAATTTAGATGTGTGGAGTTAATTAACTCATTCAATATACTTGAAAATAGGATCAATATGCATTAAGGAAATATATACAATTTTATTTTCCCGTTTATCTCACAAACTCCAGAACTGGATAAGGCGAGTTTTGCTTCTGAGCGACTCAATTATAAGATTGTCAACGATCCTCGCTCATCAACCTTGGCCTGGAGTGGGGAACAAAGGGAATGTTCTACTTGTAGTTTATATAATACTGTAATAAGAAGTTGTCAGGGTAAAATAATTTGTTACAAGAGATTTCCAGCTTACGAGGAAAGTCAAGATTTTGTAAATAGTTTCAACAGCACGCAACACCTTGTCACGATCAGACAAACAGACGTTTCAACACGGATATAAATGAGCTCAATGAATCAGGATTTTAATTAAGACTATTCAATTGAATATAAAATCAGCCTGCACCAAGATATGATTCGCCGACGTACATTTTAAGCTCTTGTACAGCAGTCACAACGTATGTACGGCCCCTGGTTACCGACCGCTCAAGCATTCAACGTGTAAAAATTACACCATCCAGTATGCTGAAAACATTTGCACTGGGGTAGAGGAACCTTCTTAGTTCTCATCCTCTTCGTCATCTTTCTTCCCTGATTTTTATCTAATTGTGAGGCAATTGAAATACAAAATATAAAATGAAATTGAAAAATTGAAGAGTAATATTATTGATACATCGCTTAAGCATAGGTCCTCCCTATTTTATATGGGACCTACTTCCAAAACTTATTTGCACGATCCACGGAAATAGTATTTCATTATCAGGTTTACATAATTATACCGATGTTGTAATGATAAAATAATGAAAACCCTATTACGTACCGGTAGTTGTTTCAATCAATGAGAAGTAACTTTTTTCTTTTTTTTTCAATAACATCGAAACTTGATGGGTAATGAACTTTTAAAATGAACGCGTTCGTATTTACTGAACTTTTCAATGATCGCATTACATTTACAGTCAACGATCTTGAACTTTCTTCACGTTCGATTTTTCGATGATCTTTAACGAAATAAAACGTTCATTTGGAAGCTCATAATTTTAGATCACACTATCATCCTATTCGACACGATCACACTATCCGTACTTCTCCGTCCAAATTATGAGTGAGATCGACTACATTACGGCCTATCCCGAATGTATAATATTCGGGATTTCATCATGTGATCACTTGTCACCAGGCCAGCCATATATTATTTTTGAACCCTTTCTTCCATATACTTTTCAAGGCGAATTTTTGAACAAACTTATGTTTTTTTTTTATTTGAACTTGAACTTTTACAGCAAAGCCACGAAAACGAACTTTGAACTTTTCAAAAGATCGATTCATTTGACATGAACTGAACTTTTTGAAAATTCTTTTCAAGAGTGAACTTCCCCAACACTGCCAATAATAGAATAATGCATATATAATAATAATGCATAGAAGAGAAATAACAATAGGGGCCTACAATATTATGAATGAAATGCTGCTGCATAATTGATAATATATTTTTCTATCATCTAATTTTCTCATCTGATGTAAAAGTCTTGATTAATCATACCGACTCAACACGCATACAAAATGGAATAGGCAATTAGATATGCATCGTTGAAAAACTTGTAAATCATGCAAAGGACTACTATGACACGTTTCTACCAAGTTATTACAGTGAAACCTTCATCCATCGTTATTCAAGGGACCAGGAAAATAAAACCATCTATGCATGAAAACGATCCATACAGGAAAATTTAACGTTGATTATATGGGAGTGGGGTGAGAAAAAATTAATGATACAACCAGGAAAACGATGAATCCGGAAACGATGCATAGAGGTTTCACTGTATTGCTTTCTTCATTTCACTGAAACGTTTCGATCGACTTCTCTCATACTGTATGTCTTACTTCGTCAATGTGCTTGTTTATTTCATATATACGAATATACTGTACATGCGCATTTTGACAAATATTTCCACAATATTTTGACTCTATAATGCAGAAATCAATGCAGATAAATAGACCCTATCATTAAAAGAATGACAATGACATTCTGTTTATTTAGAAGGGTAACTGCGGTTGTCTATCAGTAAATCTCTCATGTCCAACTACTGCCTCAATAACAAACTTTCTCTCCAACCCACCAAAACAGTCTATATACACTTCCATACCACAGCAAACCCTCTCTTTCTCTACCCTCATCAAAGTTGACAGCAAAATCATCCCTAGCACCCACTCTACAAAGTTTTTAGGAATCCATATCACCCCTACCCTGGACTGGTTCATCCACATCCAACACACTCTCAACAAAATCAAAAGTGGTAACTTCCTCCTTTGCAGACTCAAACCCATTGTCAGTCCCCACTTCCTGAGGCTTGTCTACCATGCCATCTCCACTCCCATTTCTCGTAAGGCCTCCTCTTCTACACCCATTAGAGAGCCTGCCTAGACGTAGGCATTGGCCTAGACTTGGGCATTAGCCTACGCCTTCTGTCAGGTACCGAGTTTACTGATTTGATGTTTGAAATGTGCAGTCTACTGTTATCAAGAGACGAACGTACGTGATTTCTTTGTGAGTAACAGTTCCATGAGGGTTCAAACGCAGATCTGTTGCAGGCCGGCTTTCAGCCTGCCGAACATATGGTATGGCAGATCCCGCTCGCTGATGGAGGGAGATACGATGTCAGCTGCTCTGTAGCCCGTCTCGAAGATGATCATCCCATTCAAGCACTTTAGGACGTTGTCGGGGAAACACTTGGCTTCAACCTCGCTGTCTACAATTGGCGATATGCTGTTGTTCATCACCTATCAAATCATTCAACATTCTCACCTTGCCCAGGATATGTATTCTCTACAATCATGTACATGATAGAAAATAACCCATACGGTCTTAGATTCTGCGCGCACGGGCTCAAAACACTTGCACGTCCTTCGATTGTATATTGTATAACTAAGAAAACGCTGGATAAGCGTTGTTGAATGAGCGATATACCGTACGCATTATTTATATCAATTCAATTTTCAATTTCAACATGTTTTTTATTCTCATTGATAATATTGCATGACAAATTGATAATAGAATTACACACATGGAGATAGTAACAAAATAAATATACATACGATATACCGGCAATATGAGAAAAATAAAGAAAACCGTCATGAATGCGAAAAAAGTTGATTAAATAATAAGAAGCCCGCATAAAAACGAATTCTTGTGTGCGGGCAACATAATTTATGATTAGGCCTATACGACAAAAGTTGGCAATGAAGCAAATAATAAAATTAATCAAGATAAATGCAAGATCTTTGATGATTTAATATTTGTATTTAATATTTCAATATTTTAATGATTAATATTCATTCAAATCAAATGCAATGTGTGGGACTGGAGAAATATAATATATGACAACACAATTTTTATTATATTACTATAACTGATGTTTTAATTTCTATTCAACATACAAAGACAACATATTTATCGAATAATATCCATACATTTGTTTTTTCGTGTCTTCCTCTCTATTGATTCATAGTAACTTATACAATATTATATTTCAATATACATAAAATTGAGAGATAATGTTCTGTATAACAGCTAATTTCAATGTTTATATCCATTCAATAGGGTATTCTCAAGTGACGTCACCCATTGTTGAAAGAGAGAGACAACAATGTGCACCAGTTGGAATTGACCAATCAGAATATTTGATAGTCCACCAGTTCGCTGTATTGCTATAGTAACGATTGTTTGGAATTTGTTACGTGCGAACACTCTATAGCGTTAACCACAATTAGATACTTGACGTCAAATATCTAAGCCACATCAAATTTTAAAATTCATAATGTAAATTTCAATGACATATTATAACAAAGAAGACCGTTCTCGGACATTTCTTACCCGAATGTTTCTAAAAATAGAATTGTGGTTGATGCTATTGTATGATGAGCTGGTTTGCTGGGCCTAGATTCACAAAGAGTCCTATCTTTAGGACGTCGTAAGTTGGGACCATTTTAGTGAATTAGGAGTGAGGAACAATATTGGTCTTAAGTTGGGACTATTTTACTGAGTTGGGATCAACTACTTTACTGAGTTAGGACCAATAATGGTCTTAAGTTGGGACTATTTTACTGAGTCGGGACCTTTAATGGTCTTAAGTTGGGACTTTTTTTTTTTTATTATTTTTTTTTTTTTCGAGTCGGGACCTATAATGGTTGTAACATAAGACGTCCGTCTGAAGATAGGACTCTTTGTGAATCCGGGCCCTAGTCGAACAAAATAGAAAAATATAGCTTGCTCATATGATGTAGGTCTATAACGATTTATCAGTTTTGGCTGAATCTCACAGCCTCGCAGGCAGAGGTCATAAGGTCAGATCTGCAGGGCAACGATAACGATCGATGATTGATGGTCGGAAGATGATCGATGTAGATCGAAGATGCAACCAGTCATATTTACATGTGTTCGAGTACTGTAAAGAGAGTAATTATGTTATGCAATGATTATATAGTCGTATACAGATACTGATGAGTGAGTCGAACTATAGGCAAAAGAGTAGGCCTATATATTGACTAATTCCAGACATACCATGTTCGTGGCAGAATGTAAAATTTTCTCTACACCTCCATTTTCCTCGCCTATGTCTGCAATTAGTACATCTTCCGACCACAGTGGTCGATAGTCAATAGACCATTTTAGAAAAGAATGAGCCATCTAGCGGCGATCGTTTGAACTAGAACGGGATAATATTACTCGAGTTCGAAAGTCCTATGCTGCCAATGCTATTTAGCACGTTTGATTCATATTATTGTGCGTTACAGTGAACGTTTCAAGTTATAATATGATAGTAGTTTCAACATTTGTTAGCTATAGACTGAGAGATTTACACACTGTCAGAGTGAGTAAGGTGAGAGATAATGCAAGTCTTATATCTTGGTGTTTTGCTTTTAACTCTGTGGATAAGCGGGCTGACTTTTTGAAAAGTACCATAACTCCCAGAATGCAATACCAGCGATCTCGGCTGCTAAGAGGCGTGACGCGCCTGCGCATTGAATTAAGAAAATGGTCCATTACAATTCAGCAAGATGATCGCGCTTTCCAGCGGTTGAAATAATCCCACGTGACGAGGAGGTAGAAGGGAGTGTATTTAAAGTAAAGTACAAGGAAATAAGTTTCATTTCGGCATTGCGTGACATTTGACAAGTCTCATGAAATATCGTCTATATTATAGAATGAAGAGAATTAAATTTTTTTTTTTTTTTTTTTTAATAACATCGAAACTTGATACAAAATCATTGTTCCCCAATTAAGGCTAAGAATTAAATAGTAGCAGTATGTTCATTTTTAAATACGCGTGAGAAAAGTGATGTAACACTTTTCCCATTCAAAAATCCAAGTTGGATCTTCCATCCAACTAATTATAATTCTGCATCAATATAAATATGTAGAGCTTTGAGCTATACCGATTTTTTTCTTCACTGTGGTTTTTCTTATGATGAATAACAATGATTTACTATCGAAAATATAGCTATGAAGTATTGCCACGATGTAGTGATATACCGGCACAGTAGCTGAGTGGTTAGCGCACTTGCTTCGTGATCCGGGAGGTGAAGGGACATATCGGACCCGGTTCGATCCCCGCCACCGTCCATCTTTACAGGGGCTTTTCGTGGTTTCCCTCTGTAGTCTAGGCTAATGCCGGGATGGTGCCTAAAATATAGGCCACGACCGCTTCCTTCCCACTATCTTCCCACTACCCATAAAAACCTTCATCTCATCATCCCATCATCTCATTAATCATTCATCCGACGCCAATAGATCTTAGTAATCATTACAGTGCGTCGTTAAAACCCAATGTAAAAAAAAAAAAATGTAGTGATACCAACCTATTTCATCATGATATAAAGAAGGTGACCCAACTCGGGTCTTGAAAGTGAAGTATTTCTGGGGTCAGAATCTGAGTCAATCGTCCTGATTGCCTGTAGCGCAACTGTCGCTTTTATATCCAACTATTCAGAACAACAATGCTCAACAATGCTATACACGGCCAAGTAGATTACGAGAATGATTGATTTTGTGAGTTCAACAATGCCACACGTACCATAGCCACTCAATCTACATCTAGTTCACAAGGGGATCCGCTAAATCGCGACAGGCAATCGGGACCTTTGGCTCTGAACTGAATGCAAGAAACCACAAATGCCTTCCATGTTATCAGTATGGGAGTTGGAGGACCTTATTTATATTATTATAAAATAGGTTGGTATCACTACATTGTGGTATAGCTATAGTAAATAAAGCTTTCAAATCACATTCACAATGAATATTTGAGATCTGTGGCTCCAGAAAATGACTGAATTCCTCACAATTCAGAATCCTTTGTCCTTTCAAGTCTCTACAGTCACTTCACTTGTTTTTGGGTATCACTATTTCAGCCGTATCCGAGAAGAACTGACATCACAGTCAGGAAAACAGTATTGATTTCAAAAGTGGAATGTCTGTTCTATGAACTTTTGAAAATGATGTTAGCTCAGAAGTAACCCGTGGCGTATTGGTACGATATATGCCTTCCGTACGAGAGGGCTGGACTTATTAATGCACTCCACGCTACTTTTAATTGAAAAAAATATTATTATGAATGTATTTAGACATGGGTTAAGTGACAGGATAATTATTTCTGCAAACTGTTTCTGTAGTGTCTATGATGTCTATGGTGTGTTTAATTCTTCTTCTATTCATTCTTATTTTTATCATTAAAAATACATTCATTTTCATTTTCTCTTTCATGTTCATTATCATTTGAACTATTGAATTGAATCATGTTAATAATATAAGTTCATTTTCAATATTCTCAATCACAGTGTATGTAAGTGTTTTTTTTTCCATCTGTTTAAACCACAGACAGCCGGTTATAGCTTAGTCGACGAGAGTATATAAATTTTATAATATGTAAATGTGTGTAACTAATTTGTGACAGTGAAAATAAAAACGCCGATGAAAAGAAAAATAACCCGTGGCTAAATACATTCATAATATTTTTTTTCCAACTAAAAGTAGCGTGGGGTGAATTAATAAGTCCATTTTTGATATTTACATCACATTTGTCTATTTATATACTTCGACCGAGTTTGAAATTACTCGTGTTTCCTAGCTCGCATCACCCGTTCCTCACGTACGGTCAAAACAATTCGCTCCAACCGTTTTTTCTTTTTACCTAATAAGTGTCATGTAGTCACTGAAGGGATTAAGTCTAGCGTCGTCCTAGAGTTCCTCTTTTCCCTTACGTTTCTTCCTCGGCCGAATGTCATCAGGTGTGAAATTGACCTTGCCCGTGTCACTGGTGACCGTTGACCTCCTGTGACGTGGCAGCTCCTTACCGGCGGGGTCAGCGTCAGCAATGCTGATCCTAGACGTCACAGCGGGCCTGAAGAACAAGAAGCGCAGGGTGGAGTTGACCTCATTGTTATGATTATTTAAGCCTGGTTCACAATTATTGAAATAGTGATTGGATGAGCAAAGCGAAGACTCAATTTCACCATACCCGAAAAAAAGTGCCTTTTTTTTCGCGCTCCACAAGTCAAACGAAAATTCAAAATAATTTGAAACTTGGCATACACAAGTGTTCTTATCTAATTCGATACTGTATAGTTTTGAGTCGCAATCGGTTCAACCACTTCTGAGAAAACTCACTTCAAAGTTTTAAAAAATCCCATAACAATAACCCAGAGGAAAAATTCGTTGGAAATATTTCATCCGAGAGAATTCAAATTATCAGGAAATTTCAATATAATAATGATACACATTATTCCGAATTTTCACTCAAATTGGATCAACCGCTTTGATGTGAAAAAACATATGATGTCATTTTTGTAAATCACTCAAAGCTATCAAGATACCTATTAAATTCAAGCAACAAGTGTCACCAATTGATTGTAAACGATTAAAACAAAGCCTTCCTTATTATCATAGAAATTGATTAGTAAATAGAATGGCAGTGACTTAATTGTTTGGATCTCAAGGTGTGTATATATATATGAATAATCAATCCAAAGATATAAGTTGATATAAGTATAGCTCATTCATCAACGTGGAAACACATAACGCATTTGCCTAGTTATGGAATATGGGATATGGTATAGTGTTCAAGCGAAATGGATGATGGCATTTCCGTGTTACCGTTCACAATGAGAAAATGTGGTATAGTGATATGGTATATGGAATAAGAAATAAAATAAATCCATTTCTTATGACTATTTCTTATAACAGCAAAATTCTAACCAATCAGATAACGTTACTACTGGAGTCAAATGACTACCGTTTATGGTAAACGTAAATTTATGAAATAGTAATTCACTAATGGTTCATAATAAAATATAAGATACAGTATAAAATACATTGTGAATTTATTATTATTCATTATTCACAATATTATTATAATAATAATACTGTATTTCGTTATTTTAGTATTTACTAATGTAAATTTATGAAATAAACCAGTGGCGAACGTAGAGTTGAAATAAACGGCTATTGTGGCCCACCTATGTCACTCTAACACTATACCATATTCCATAATCACTATTTCAATTGTGAACCAGGCTTTACTAGGCAAACGCAGCATGCGTTGTGGGATGAGCGAGATATCTGAATGAGGTATAATCAGAGTCGTATAAAGTAATTCTACCCTTGCTACTTTATCGACTCAGGTATTCTACACACCTTGACGCATATAGAGACTACTTCAATGTTGGGCAAATATCGAATCTAGAAAGCAGTAAATCTTGGCCACATGTCGGTAGGTAATTCTGCTATTATTTCTATATTTTTGATTAATAGAAAACAGTTGATTGAATTTTTTTCTTCAAAACGGCTGGTTCGAATTGCATACAAACTGGTGATAATGTGTATCATTCATGTGTACACATTCACAGACAATTCTATTCCATTTGGAGAGATTTTATTTTTGAAATTTTCTTGCCCAGCCTAATCTTATGGTTTTTTTTAGAAACTTTGAGATTATATTTCTCAAAATCGGTTTAACCGATTAATTCCAAAAACTATACAGTTCCAAGTTGGATGAGTTTGCGTGTAGAAAAAAGTTTCATGTGGATCAATCAAACCCTGCGACATGTGCAGTATTTGAAAAAAAAAAAAAAAATACAGACAAAGCACTATAAGAGTGGGATGAAATCTTTGCATACTCTCATATAATTATTTATGTCGGGTTTACTAACGCACATTAATGATAAGTAAGATCCAAGATGCATTGAGGGTTGCGTTGGTTTGCCGCCAGGAGATTGTGACTTCACTTAACTTTAAAACACGTTCCATTCCCTGAGTACTTTTCAGAGAACCAAAGATCACTGCTCTACCTAGTGTTGTTTTGTAGAAACGGCTGACAGGCTGACAAACTTGATGACAGCTGTTATTAGCTGAGCCAACGTGAACGTACAGATGGTTCTTCTTTTATCACTACTTATCTACGCACGATCGATAGTTCTTAAAATGTGTATTGGAACACATTTTCAACATGGGAGGGATAGGAAGTGAAGTCACCATCTCCAACCGGCAAACTAACGCAACCCTCAGTGCATGGAGTTTTTTGAAAACTCACTTTTCAAACTGAGTTTCAAAGTTGAGTTTTTTGAGTTGATTGAATTTTTTTTTAAAGGCTAGTTCAAAATGCATACAAAATGGTAATAATGTGTATCGTTCATGTGTACACATTCACAAAAAAATTATTTTAATTGAAGAGATTTTATTTTTGAAATTTTCTATTGTAAGATTATATTGTATTCATATTTTGAATTTATATTGTAAGATATTTTGTAAGATCTATTGCTACTGTGAAAAAACTGACCTAGTCCTTTTTTTTATTCTCGAAATTATGAGATGAGATTATTTAGATGAAATTCTGGTAATCTCACTGAAAATGATATGAAAATACCATAGCATAATAATCTCATCTCATCTCATCTCATAATCTCGAGAATAAGCTATTCGTCTCATCCCCTCCCATTCACTTTGAAAGCAATTTACCATCAAATACATGTAGTTTTTTGAAAATGTGTTATTGGCATTGCTTTTTATACTCGATTGATAGAAGACACCTCACGAAGCCAAGGTATATAATATTCAATACATTGATTTCCAAAAGAATACAACTTTGGGTGATTTTGCTGAAAAATGTACCATACGACTATTCATTTATTCATTTTTTTAAATCATTATTATTAATATTATTATTATTTTAATAAAATAAATAAATAAATTGATTGATTTTTTTTGCAAATTGATTTTTTTTGTCACTTAATGTGTAATTCGTATCCACCATTATCCTATTTTTTCCCATTATTCTATCCTTCTAATTCAATTAAGCGCAATGTTATTTTTTATATACAAATGTAGTGTTTTCTTTCTTCGTTTTATTATTCTCTGTATAATCCACAGATAAGCCTTGTGCTAGGCTTTGTGGACAAGTGAACCTAATGTTTTATGTTAATGAATGATGATAATAATAAACAACCTATATATAACATTATCATTTTTTATTATTTTTTCAAGTATATAAGCTCCGTTCCGTCTGCCGGCGGTATACTCTAGGCTTGGACAATGGACACTATAACCTAACCTTAAAAACCTAACCTACTGTCCACCTTTGCCACCCTTGTCAGATCACAAAGCATCAACTTCAAGTGAGTGAAAAACATATTGAAACAAAGAAAATATAAAATGTGCAAACTACACACCATAGCTAAAAACAAGACACGTTAATCAACATGATTATACAACTTTGTATAATATTGTACCTTTATTTTAATCATCATTTAAAATGGATTTGAATAATTCATTTGAAATATTATGGGCATACAAATGTTGTTTTTTGTTTGTACTTATTATTGAGTTTATTATGTATATATCTATGTAGGCATATGTGTGTATGTGTATATGTGTATGTAATTGTATATCCTCATATCCTTTTATTATTCACATTTAAATTTTCCGAAAAATTGGCAACATAAGGTAATATTTGTCCAAGAGAGTCAATTCTCATTTTGATTATTTGTGTTTATGAACCGTCAAAAGCTTGTTTTTGGAGATAGCCCGCACACAAGAGCTTGTTACTCTTATGCGGGCTTCTCTCTATTTATTTAAATTCTTTTTTAATTTACCTGTGTATTATTATTATTATTATTACGTACTATTAACTTGTAATTATCATTATGTATTGTACTACCATTGGAGGGAATAAAATTTTGTATAAATAAAATGAAATAAAATTAAAAATGAGGACTACACCCCAGCTGACACTTACTTGTTTGAATCGAGATTGGCGCTGACCGTCACGTCTCTCGGTTTACTGAAGTCGCACTCCAACGTGAACGCCGCGTCTCCGGGCATAATCAGCTGATCGTCGTACTGGAGGACCACGACGTTCGAGTACACGTCGTCCTCCTACAAAACAAACACGGAACGAGCTTACATGGTGGTTTCCCTCAGTTGCACTCAATCTTGGGTCAATTTGTTGATTAACGTACCACGCCTATTTAGAAAAAAAACGTTTTGAAAGTATATAAGCTCCGTTCCGTCTGCCGGCGGTATACGCGAGGTTTGGACACTAACCCAACCTCAAAAACCTAACCTACTGTCTACCTTTGTCACATTTGTCAGATCACAAAGCATCAACTTCAAGTGAGTACAAAATGTATTAGAACAAAGAAAATACAAAATGTCCAAACAAACACCATAGTTAATTACAAGATCAATCAGAAAACACCAAAAACTGGAACATCGAAGGAAAATTGACCATGGTACGTTAATCAACATAATTACTCGATCTTGTTCTACTTGTGGGACCCGTTAGGTTCCCGTAGGTTTCCTTCTGTCGTTAGGTTATGCTACTGGAATGATTCCTTAACAGCAGGCCACGACCGACTCCTTTTTAGATGAGCGTAGCGAAGCTTTCCATTTCACACCCTGAAAAAAATGGGCTTCGTTTTTTTTTTTTTTTTTTTTTGGAATTATGTACGCGGCATACAGTTCAGAGAAATGAATCAATCAACTTGAAACTTTTTCTGAACGTTGGTGTCATACCAGAATAGGCTGGGATTGTTTTTCAGAAAAATCGGTTCGAAGGTTTTTCCGTAAAATAATCGGAAAGTTGGAAAAATCCTCAAGAATAAGCCGGAGGAAAAATACTTGGAAAACAGGAATTTTTCAAAAGCTCTCAAAATTTCACCAAATATGAACAATATTATTATACACCATTTTAGAGATTTTTGCAACAACCGAATGAGAAATAACAAAGAAAACGCCATAAAAGTGTACATTTTATTGATATTTGGATCAATTGGTTTTGCAAAGTGTTTATGCGACAGGTTGCAGGTTACGATGAATATCAACAAGTAGCAGGTAAGGTTTTTGAACGTTCGAAGTAATCCAAGGTCTGTAACTGTAAATTGAGCTGACAAGTTATTTTTCATCCTAGATTTCCATACATGTAAGCTCATCTCACAACGCGCATTCCGCGTTTTCCTAGTCTCTAACCATAAACATTCTAATGAAATAATTAACCTTTCACCTCAGCTATCCATTATTTCAATCATTATTTTCCTACGCCAATAGATCTTTGGTCATCAGTAAAATAGAGAAATTCAACTTCACTATTTTTATCTTTGTTTATTATCCAGTGTCATTGAATAAAAAAGTATATCAACTCAGAGATAATTTCACCCTCTTCAAATAATTGGATGAGCGAGAATACCGGTAGCATTAACTACAATTCTATTTTTAGACACATTCGGACAAGAAAATTTCCGAAAACAGTCTTCTTGATCACAATATGTCATTAAAATTCACATTGAAGAATCTTAAAATTCAATGTGGCTCTGATATTTGACGTCATCAAGTGGGTAATTGTGGTTAATGCTATTCAAAATCAGTTGAAACTTGGCACACACAAGTATCCTTATCTAATTCGATACTTTATAGTTTTGAGGCGCGATCGGTCGAACCACTTCTGAGAAAACTCATTTCAAAGTTTTCAAAAATCCCATGAGAATAACCCAGAGAAAAAAATTCAGGAAAAATATTTCATCCGAGAGAATTCAAATTCTCGGGGAATTTTAATCTGATAATGATACACATTATTCCGAACTTCCACTCAAATCGGATCAGCCGTTTTGATGTAAAAAAATACGTTATGTAATTTTTATGAATCATTCAAAGCTACTAAGATACCTATTGAATCCAAGCTTCAGGTGACACCACGTACAGTTGAAATACTGAGAGAATAGGATTCCTACCGTGGCGCATCCTGGTATCACTTTGGTGCACTGAATAATTTTCAACATGACGACACTAAAATCAGCTGAGCATGCTACACACCAATAGCGGCTCTTCTGATTTTTTGAATCTAATATACATGGCTATATATAGATATAGCCGTTAATATATGATAATATATAGATATAGCCGTATATAGATAATATATAGGCCCAGATATGTTAATACACAATTAACATTGTTTTTAGCGGATTCACATAGACACATTGCTTGTTCCCGAACCTGTATGGTTAACAGAACCACCAACCATCTTACAGAAAAACGATGAAACACAAATAAAACATACCCGTATTTTCGAAGTTCCTTTCGCTCAAGTGCACAGGATACATTTTGATATTGCAAATATATTCATTTTTATTCATTATGATTATTAAAAACAACCATTAACGAGTGAATTTGTGAAATATCTCATTTTTCTATATCGATGCAGTTTTCTTGTGGTGGCTGCACGAATCCTATTCTCTCAGTATTTCAACTGTAGTTGTAAACGGTTAAAACAAAGCCTTCTTTATCATCATGGAAATTATTAATGAAAAATAAGATGGCAGTGATGTAATGGTTTGGATCTCAAGGTGTATATATATTTAATAACCAATCCAAAGATAAGTTGATATGTTCCAGCTCATCCATCAACGCGGCAATACATAACGCGTCTGCCTAGCGTTATATCAATCAAAGAGCATAAAATATCTTGGAGTTGATTTACTTTTATTTGATATTATATTGGTGCACATCTATGATTTATTAAAAATGTTCTACTTTTAAATTTTTCTCTCCGTCCTTGCGGGCCCCATTGCCATAGCAACGGTAGCACCGGGCATGTGGGGGCCCTGATCTATAGTTCAGTTGACTTACATGTTTCGTCTGACAGTCGTCCAGTGGAAATTTGAGCGTAAACTTCCTCCCCGATTTGGCGTCTTTGAAACACGGTTTCTTCCTATCGTAGAAACTACCCCTCGTGTAAACCACCCCTGAGAAGTCCTCGTCTGTGTTGATGATGACTTGCATGTAATCAGCACCGCATTTCAGCTGGACACGTTGGTAGCCCTGGTCGGCGATACCGATCGCCATGTCTGAAGTCAGATCCTGTTTGTAGATTTCATCTGAAAACAAATGACGACAACAATTATTGACAACGTGCATTCTCCGCCCTATTAACGTCACAAATCATAACATCCAATCAACATGGCTGATAGAACTGAGGTGAAATTCAAATATCCAATCAGGGTGTCTCTAAATATGACCTCAAGTGATATAGATCTAGAAGGCTGACTGGTAAAGCCACGCCTATTTTGAGTTGTCAATTATAAGATTATAAGTTCACTCTTGACTTGACTTTTATGCATATGTAAAAAGGTTGTCTACCTATACCACGATGTAGTGATACCAACCTATTTCATCATAATATAAAGAAGGTGCTCCAACTCGGGTCTTGAAAATGAAATATTGTCATGGTCAGTTCTCGAGTCCACAGGGTCCCGATTGCCTGTAGCGCAACTATCGCTTTTATATCGAACTATATAAAACAACAATGCTCAACAACGCTATACACGGCTCAGTAGAATTATAATGTTAGCAGTTGCATCGTTATTTACAAAAATTATTGATTTTGTTAGTTCAACAATGCCACCGGTACCGTAGTCACTATCATCTATACATCTAGTTCACAAGGGAATCCGCTAAATCGCGACAGGCAATCGGAACCTTTGGCTCCGAACTGGCCGCAAGAAACCACAAATGTCTTCCATGTTATTGGTATGTGAGTTGGAGCATCTTCTTTATATTATGATGAAATAAGTTGGTGTCACAAACATCGTGCCTATACTAAACTGTAGGAAAACGCGACATATGCGTTGTTGGATGAGCGATATAGCCAAGGCACATTTATATGGAATGTGTGATGGAAAGCTATATATGAAAAGTGCTCGGAAAAGTGTCATAATAACAAGAGAACACATCTTGATTAAGGGGACAGTGAGGTGAAACTGAAAAGTCTCTCCAATAGGGGAATAGAAGAAAAATAAAAATTTTCAAATTTAAAAAAGAAATCAGGGGGCCAACTATGTTGGCTACCCCCTAAAATGTGACATTTGAAATAAATCCTTACTTTTTTCTCAGTTTTCCTTTTTTTTCAATTTTTTTTTTCAATTTTTCACAGTACTCTAAGGTTTAAATCTATGCATCATTTTTTCCAAAATCATTCTTATTTGAGGAACAAAGAAAGAAACAAAAATGGTCTTCTCTTTGCAGCTGCGCATCTGTTTACCTTTTATTTATTTGCAAGTGGGAAAAGAAAAAAATGGAAAAACCCATCCTCAAATTTGTTAATAATTGTATCTTGAACATATCCTGAAAATTTCACATAAATCCATCAATTATTGTGGAAGATGTAGGATTTTTGCTTCTCAAATTATAGTAAATGATTGTTCAGAGTTATTAATGCTTGAAGTTTAGGTATAATATATGTTTCAATATTTTTCTGAATAGTGGTTCCACACATCGGTATACTGAATAATCATTGCTAATTACCTTTACATCACATATTATTCATAATAATATATTTGAAAAATGGATAGTCTAGGCTACATGGAGAAATAATAAAAAAAACACACAAAATATTCAGTTTTCATGGTAGTTTCACCTCACTGTCCCCTTAAACTCCAATTTTCCCGTTTTTTAAATGAATTTACTTTTTCATTCAATAAACAATAATTTGTTGATAGGTCCGATCTATCCGTTTATCTAACTAAACAACGAAAAAATGTAATGAGGCAGGTGAATCAATTTTTGTGTGAAATATTTTAGATTCACCTGAAAATATAAACAATTGACGAATGAAGTAAATTTAAAAAACTGATAGGTATACTAGTTAAATGTGCTACGTTATGTACATACAATCTACGTACATATAGATCCATCCATTATGATTTATTTTTTGTATATATATATTTATATTGGGTTTAACCGTAACGACGCACTGTACTGTTGACTACGATCTATTTGCGTCGGTGAATGATATATGAGATGATGATGTGAATGGCTATTTTAGTATGTGTTTTTGGATAGTGGGGATGAGTCGGTCGTGGCCTGTTGTTAAGGAACCATCCCAGTATTTACTTGAACGACAGAAGGAATTACCATGAAAAAACCCTGTCATATAATGCATGCTTGACCGTGGCGGAAATCGAACCCCGATCTACTAAATGACGGTTCAGTGTGCTAGTCACTCAACCACTCGTCTCAGTCACATCATCATCATTGTTACACATCCGATTTGTCATGAAATCACCATGGCAACGGTAACCCTCCTATAAAATAATCGCCTATAGTTCCGCATTCTCCGAGTCCACGCTATTTCGCAGCACCATCACACTTCACGGCCAGTTCTAATGAGTCAAGTGCATTGCCCTTTACTGAACGCGCTTGCGCACCACTAGGTCAAATCCAAGAGGCTGTGGTTGAACTCAGCACTCGCTTTAACGCCGTGTTTACTTCAGTAAACATCACGGTTAGATTGTAATAATAAACAAATAAACAATTGAATGTAAAATTTTAAGATCCGATTATTAATTCACCTATATTATTCAATTGAAAGATTATTAGAAAATATAATTTATGAATATAAAATGGCTAAACTTTGCTGGACAATTTCATCACTACCTGTATCTTCTCAACTACTGAATAACTTCTTACTAATACTAATAACTTACTAATTTCTTTCAAGTAATGTCACACATTGTTGTGATAAGTGGATAACAATGTCCTCAAAATCGTGTTCTCTGTAATAAAGACTAGCTAATACCTTTATATATAGGTGAGTGCTAGTATATTTGAACAAACTTTTCAAGTTCTGGTTTCATGTTGCCTAGTTCTTTTCTAATCTTACACTACGTCATGTTCCTAGTCATAGCTGGAGAAAATATTCTACATTAATTACGAGAGATTTATCCCCCATTACAACTCTTGAACTGTTTCGGACCCCACGGGAGTCGATTTAGCGAAATATTAGTTTTTTGTTGATAACTTTTGAACGGTATGGAATATAAAAATTCTAATAAGCGAGAAACACAGATAATTATAATAACTTCAAAATGATATAAGTTTCAACTATTTAAGTCATGTCGCATAACTGTCAAGAGTAGGCCTATACAGCTGAAAAAATGTTATTTTAGCTGTATACGCTCGACAGTTATGCGCCATGACTTAAATAGTTTCAGTTATATATATATATATGATATATTAAATATATATATTATAAATATATATATATATATATTTATATATATATATATATATATATATATATATATATATATATATATCTTATATATATAATTATAAATAATATATAATATATATATATATATATATATATATATATATATATATATATATATATGTGTGTGTGTGTTTGTGTGTGTTTCTCGCGTATTAGAATTTTCATATCTCATACCGTTCAAAAGTGATCAACAAAAAAACTAATATTTCGCTAAATCGACTGCTGTGGACTCCAACTTATTACACTATAATTTTCTCACATTTGTTAGAGTTACGTATCTATAACTATTTCTCTGTGGTGGTAAGATCGCCCTCTCGGTAACCCATTTCAAACGATCCTAACACTTGTCATCCTCAGACTCAATTAGAAAACAATGACTTTATGACACATTTTCGATGTTTATACAAAAATAAAAATACAGCCATGGCAATTGGTATTATTTTCACCATTTTATAACCATTATGTGGGAAGCTTTATTTCTAAGTGGAAGATAATTGAGAGTCATATTTTTTCACAGGTACTGTATTATAAACCTATACTGGAAAAAAATGCAGCAATGTTTTACATATATACAATTCAAAAAAAAAAATTCAATTGAAAAAAAAAATCATTTTATTGTATACAATATGATACGTCAGGAATTACAATGAGAAATGTGCAGTATTCATTTTTCACATAGCTATCATTATTCACACACCTTTGATATCGATAGACTAAACCCTGGAAAAGAAAAATTAAAAATTAAGTAAATAAAGATAGTGTTCCTTGAATTATGGTAATATCCAAATCTAATCAATAAATAATACATTCAATTCATGTAATGTAACTGTGTTTAGAGTTGAGTATTGAAGATAAATGAAAAATGAAAATGAAATGAAGAATGTATAGAAGCCCGCATAAGAAAGAAAAAATTTTGTGTGCGGGCTGAAATAATTAGAGTATTATTAAATTCACGATATGATGGTGACTGTCTAGAATAGATCATGAATACCTGTATCATTTTTTTTTTTTTCAATTATTATTTAATCTTTTTTTCCATTATTGTTATTTTATCTTCATTTATTTATTCTTACTTTCTTCTTTTTCAACTAAATGAAAAATATTATCGAAAGAAAAAAAAAATGAGAATCAATAACTATAATACATAAACAGTTATCAATATTCATGTAAATTAATGTAAATACAGCCATGTTGACAAACGCCATTGAATACTCCGTTGCCACTTAGAAATCTTAGTTAATTCTTTAAATTATTTCATTTTATAAAGACAATTGACGACTCGCAGTCTCCGCCCCCCTTGACGTCACAAATCATACCGTCCAATCAACAGGGCTGTTAGAACTGTAGTGAAATTCAAATATCCTATCGGGGTATCTTCAAAATGACCACAAATGATATAGATCCAACTGACCTACTGGTGAAGCCACGCCCATTTCGAGTCGTCAATTGTAAGAATACTGATTATTTAAATTCAAACAGCAACGTTTCAAATTTGAAAGTTGCTGTTATTTTTCAGTACCGGTATTTTGCTTGGTCTTTATCTCTAAGACTGATTAATATATGATCAAATATCATCTCAACTTTCTTCTATAAATGATATGAATGTATAAACCCAAGTTCAAGTGGATTTTTTCTTCTGAATTGACAGATGATATTCCGACTTATTCAGCTGAGGCACCGCTTCAGAAACTGAAGTCATCGTAGGGCGAGGGTTCGACTCCCTTATAAGGCATGGGTTTTTGTAAACGTCCTATCACTCATCACCACTTCATAATTGCATAATCACCTGCTCATTCGTATCCCCGTATAACCCAGTTGTTGGTGGGGTCGTTAAGCAAACAATAATCAATCAAATCCGACTTATTTACCTGTCTGTATTGTTGGTAACAGTGCTACTAGCACGACGCAGAGAAGCGAACGGTTCAGGTAGTCCATGTTGCTTCATTGGGCTCTCACCTGTGACTAACCTAACTATGCAACCACGCACACCTCTCGTGTCGTCTCATCACTGGTAGCGCTGTTACGACAACACCTCGCTATACGTGACGTAACAACCAGGAGAAGACTAGGTTAAACAGGTGTACGAATGAGTGGGTGATAATGAAACTATGGAGTGATGATAAATGAAACGTTTACAAAAACTTGCACAAATAGCTGAGTTATTTCAATGGTCAATGGTTTTACAGGACGAGGTTTACTAAAATGGAAACCAACTGAATCTTTCAAACGCGTCAAGGTCTGACTTCCATGACCTCATGGTCATGAAGTAGTCACTAGGAGACTACTTTCACCAGACAAGCGGCAGATGACACCTCATACGTGTACCATAACGGCTCAATGAATCATTACTTTCTAAATCTCATATTGTCATAATTAAACTTGTCTATTTTTTTACTATTGGGTTTTCAACGAGGCACTATAATGATAACAAAGATCTATTGGCGTCGAATGAATGATTGATGAGATGATGAGATGCAGGTTTGTTAGGTATTGGGAAGGATAGTGGGAAGGAAGCGGTCGTGGCCTATATTGTAGGAGCCATCCCGGTATAGCCTAGACTACAGAGGGAAACCACGAAAAACCCCTGTAAAGATGGACGGTGGCGGGGATCGAACCGGGCCCGACATGCCCCTTCACCTCCCGGATCACACGAAGCGAGTGTGCCAGTACTTGTCTAGGATAAGTCATTTTTGTTCTCACTTTTGTGTTATTGATGCAGACTTTATCAAACTTTCAGGAATTATGAATAATAGAGGAAGAAATATTTCAACGTCAGTATTCTATAATTTCTGAAAATGAGTATAAAAATTGGAAATAGAAACATTCTATTGTCAAATTTTAGAACCAAAAAATTAATACCATCATAATGAAGTGAATGTAATTTTGAATATAGGCCTACACATGAAAAAGTCCTCAATTGATAGTCTCAATTGAAGAGAGATGGCTTTTTGGAAAATATGTCTCATATTTTAGAAAAAATGTGTTGAATTGAAATTAAAAAAGAATTTTAAGCCTACCATTTTTTTTTAGAGAGAATAGAACCTCAAAGGTCGGTTATACCTCATCGGTTGTACAAAATTTCAATTAGGTTAGTTAGATGAGCGTAGCGAAGCTTTCTATTTCACACCCTGAAAAAAAATGGGCTTCGTTTTTATGTTTTTTTTTTTTGTAATTATGTACGCGGCATACAGGTCAGAGAAATGAATCAATCAACTTGAAACTTTTTCTGAACGTTGGTGTCATACCAGAATAGGTTGGGATTGTTATTCAGAGGAATCGGTCGGAAGGTTTTTCCGGAAAATAATCGGAAAGTTTGGAAAATCCTCATAAGAATAACCTGGAGGCAAAATACTTGAGAAACAAGAATTTTTCAAAAGCTCTCAAATTCTCACAGAATATGAAAAATACTATTATACACCTTTTCAGAGATTTTTACAACAATCGAATGAGAAATAATGAAGAAAACGCAATAAACGTGTACATTTTATTGAATATTTGGATCAATTGGTTTTGCAAAGTGTTTATGCGACAGGTTGCAGGTTACTATAAAAATCAACAAGTTGCAGGTGAGGTTTTTGAACGTTTGAAGTAAGTCAAGGTTTGTAGATGTAAATTGAGCTGACAAGTTATTTTTCATTCTAGATTGCCATACTTCTAAGCTCATCTCACAACGCGCATCCCGCGTTTTCCTAGTATAATCAATTGACTAATTATTAGTTGAGGTACGAAAAAGGCATAAATGTGAACAAGTTGATTCTCTAATTGCTCGAGTAACTAATGACTAATCAGGGCTCTGAACACTATTTCTACACAGACGATGTTGTTGTTGTTGTTGTTGTTGTTGTTGTACAAAGTCTGAATCAAACTATTGAAAAATCAACTCAGTGAGATGAAATATTCTATCGTTTGAAAATCACATGATATAACTAAGGACGATTGAATATATATATATATATATATATATATATATATATATATATATATATATATATATATATATATATATATATATATATATATATATATATATATATATATATACATATATATATATATATATATATATATATATATATATATATATATATATATATATATATATATATATATATATATATATATATATATATATATATATATATATATATATATATATATATATATCATACAATATACAAATCTCATACAATCTCGTCTATTAGTAAATATGGTACATTTAGACATCATGTTAAAACAATATTAACAAATGAAGTTCTTTATGATGTAAAAGACTATTTCGAAATCAATTTTGTGTAAAATGTTCCTCTTGTTTTCTTTATATTTGTCTAGTTGTTTATTGATGTTTAATTATTTAAGTTTAAATCAATCAATAGTTTATGAAATTGGTTTTAATGACCAGCCTGTATTACATACAGTGTATAATGGAATGTATAAAAAACCAATAAAATCTAATCTAATCTAATCTATATATATATATATATATATATATATATATATATATATATATATATATATATATATATATATATATATATATACATACATACATACATACATACATATATATATATATATATATATATATATATATATATATATATATATATATATATATATTTATATATATATATATATATATATATATATATATATATATATATATATATATATATATAAATATATATATATATATATATATATATATATATATATATATATATATAAACACATATATATATATATATATATATATATATATATATATATATATATATATATATATATATTATGAATATATTCGAGGGTCGTCCACAAAGTAAGTTTCCTTGAGGCCGTTTTCAGAAATAAAACCAAATTTCATGGAAATATTTATTGCTATGTATACAAGAAGTACTCTGCTATTTTTCAACACATATCCGCCTCTCTGTCATTCTCTAACCGCTCATGCTGACCGGACTTGAGGGGATAGGAAGTGAAGTCACCATCTCAAACCGGCAAACGCAACCCGCAATGCATCTTGAGGCAGACGAACGCAACCCTCAATGCATCTTGGCGTTGTTGAGCGAGCGATGTATAGGAAACGAAATGTATGGAAATCAATAAATACACCTTGAGTTTGAAACAATTATGTCACTGCCCTCCTGTTTCATTTGTTGTTAGTTTTAATCGTTTCACAATTGAATTGACCACTAGTGACATGCGTGGTTAATCGCCAGGTCACCTAGAACTATACTTCATGTGGGCATTTAGAGATACTCTGATAGGTAAATGTGAAATTTCCCACATAACAAAGCCCATTTGATTGGATGTTCTGTTTTGTGACGTTTGTGGGCGGGTCAATCACTAGTCGTCAATTATACCAATTGCTATTCACAACAGGTTTATTATCAGCTTATTATTAGCTTCAATCGATGTGAAAAATATTTCATACATTTTTTAGATGATAAATATGACAAGCTCTATTTGATCTCATCAATTTTATTCCATTGGGAGTTCGGGCAGAATCGGTTTGAAATTTGAATACTCCTTTTTCCAGCTCTATTGTGAATGTACTCTCCATTTTGTAAATTGCGCATACTTCTGCGCAGCGACTTCCTACGCCGACTGTCGACTTCCTGTGTGCGTGATGCGCATGCGCTAGACCCTTCTGAAGACGAGAGGAAGACCACGTGACAGTGCGAGCAGCATGCCTTGAGGGTTGAACGGTAACGGTATTGGGGTTTCTGCGCACGGCAGTACTTCGATCTGTGACAGCACGTTGGCCAGCTGTGTCTTCACCGCCATTAAACCAAACCTCATGCCTGAAAGAGAGACACACATGAGGGCTACAAATACATTTAGAACAGAACTTCATTACTCCATGGCCAAAGGTCCCGATTGCCTGTCGCGGTTCAGCGGATTCCCTTGTGAACTAGAAGAAGCTAAGAGTGGCTACGGTACCGGTGGCATTGTTGAGCTTACAAAATCGAGAATTTTTGTGCAAAAAAAATGCAACTGCCAACATAATAATTCTACTGAGCCGTGTATAGCATTGTTGAATATTGTTGTTTTATATTATTCGATATAAAACCGATAGTTTCGCTACAGTCAATCGGGACCCTGGACTCGAAAACTGACCCCAGAAATATTTCATTTTCAAAACCCAAGTTGTGTCACCTCCTTTATATTAATATGATGGAATAGGTTGGTATCACTTCATCGTCTTTCCACTATCCGAAAATACCTAATGAGATAATCTTTCATTTTCTCATCACACCATCTCGTATATCTGACACCGACGCCAGTAGATTTCAGCCATCAGTACAGTGTGTCGTTGAAACCATATTCGGAACAAAATCGTAGAAAAAATCGATTGAGAAATGTCTTTTTTGGATTCGAAGACAGCCCTACTGAATATAGTGAAGCGTGATCTCATACAAATGGCGTATACAGCTCCCCCCTCCTCCCCTCCTCCCCCGAAGCTCGAACGAGGCTAGACTGAAATTGCATTATAAGTACAAAAAGAATAAAGTTTGTGATGAATAAAATATCATAGATTATTTTATGAAGTTGATGTGTAAGGAAGAGATGCCCACATACTCTCTGAGGATGACCAATTTTTTTTACAGAATTTCTTCCATTTTTACACTTGAGTTCCCCCCCCCCCCCCTCCCCTCCTTCCCGAAATATAATCGTGGCTACGCCACTGTCTCATACCAATGCAGTTCCGTGGTCCATCTCCGAAAGGTATGTAAGTGCACGGGACGATACTCTTCACCTGCTCGTCGGAGAACCTGTCTGGATTGAATTTCTCTGGATCAGGGAAGAAACCTGGATCGTGATGAAGTCCTCCAAGTGATACAAATATCGGTATTCCTTTCTCAATCCTGACGTCTGTGTTGGGTATGACGTATTCCTTCGTGCAGACTCGCTCCAAGAATGGTAACACAGGATACCGTCGAAGGGTTTCTGAAATTGAAAGTCTTCATTATTTATTATTCAATTTTTGAATTGAAATTATACTGTTCTACATCCAAATTCGATTGGATTTTGGACGCAAAGGTATACAGTATACTTAACCGTAGTAAAGACCTATATATTTATATATATATATATATATATATATATATATATATATATATATATATATATATATATATATATACTATTATACTGGATATAGTAGATCTACTCTTCATCAATATGCCAGCTCACAGCCCTACCAAAACCATATCCAAGGTCTCCTCCATTATTACAAGTATTGACCCACCTACCTAGCCACCTACCGAACTACCTACCTACTCACCTACCGAACTACCTGCCTACTCACCTACCGAACTACCTACCTACCCACCTACCCCTCTGCCCCCATACCCCCCATTGACCTTAGTTCGTCGTATAAGCACACCTACTGTCATAGTCTTATCGTCATGGATTCAGACTAATTCTTTAGACGATCACGAGGTAAAAACTAGAATTACGACAGTTGTGAACCGTAGGGACTATTCAATTTCCATATTTATTCATTCATTCATTTATTCATTGTGATTCTTATTCATTGAGAAACATACTGTACACAGGTACTAGTGAGAAGAGAGCAATAGCTCCATAGCAACAGATTGTGCCCCTCTATCCGAATAATAATGTAAATCATAACAGTACAATTATATATACGTATAAAACCTCTATTCACCGTTCCTGGATGCATCGTTTTCCTGCTTGTCCCATTCATTCTTTCTCACCCCTCTCCCATATAATCAATGCTGAATATTCCTGGATGGATGGTTTTCCTGCAAGGTTGTCTTCATTTTCCTGGTTCCTTGAGGAACGATGGATAGAGGTTTCACTTATAACAAATAAAATTGGAACCAAAATGACTAGATATCAAATATAAATGCCTAATCCATAGCTATGGCCAACATTTGTAAGGTCATGCGTGGAATAGGCCAAAAACTGTTACTAAAACTATGTGGCAGTCATTCAAAAAGTAGTGAATTGTCTCGAGAGGCTATTGTTTGAACAATTCCATAAAATTAATCTCAAATTATGAAAAATTGAAACTCTTCGATAACTCACCCGAAACTATCATGTCCAAGTACTTCATTTCCTGAACTCCCTCGTAGGTGATCTGACCATTGTGCCGCGCAATGACCTCGTTGATTTCTCGTCGAACTTTGACCTGGATGTCAGTGGCCAGGGCCAGTTCGTACAGAGCAAACGTGGCCGTCGAGGAAGAGGTTTCGAAACCGGCCAAATAAAACAAAGCGGCTTGACCCACCAAGTCATCACCGGTTACCTCTGAAGAATCAAGAATTTATGTTATTATACTTATACAGGGTCGTGTTTGAGATATTTTGAGCCCGTAGGCTGGTGAATCATTCGCGCCCCCCCACCTCCCCCCCGCCCTCTCCCTCACCCCGCCCTCCCAACTATTTATTTTAAATACAATTCACGGGGATTGGTCAACCGTAGGCCTACTGAAGAACAATTGCACTAAAAACTAACGATAAAAAATAACCAACACTAAAAGCAAGTGCAAGGCGGTGGTGAATTGTTCATGTTTGAAACATGAGGGGTCAGGCTAGTTATCCATAGAGTCTTCCAGATCTGTGCGTCTGTGTGTCTGTCTGTCTGCCCCGTAACGCATCTTGCGCGCGCACCCTGCCGTGGGTTGGCGAAAGTCCGCTGCCACATTTTCGCTCTTCTCTTCCCACCTCACCCACCGCCACTCATCCCACCAAGTAGCTGACAGTTTTAGTGCGTAGCCGACAAGGACGTAAAGTTAGTTCCTTTATCACCACTTATCTACGCACGGTCAATAGTTCTTACAACGTGACTCGTGAATTGGAACATATTTTCAACATGGGAGGGAAAGGAAGTGAAGACACCATCTCCTACCGGTAAACCAACGCAACCCTGAATGCATCTTGAGTCAGACGATGACACACGTCCCTGACAAGTGTCATCAAAATTGTGCTTTCGTTTCACTCGTGGAGCGCGAAGAGGAAAAAAACACTTACGCTTCTTCGGGGGCGCTGAAGTGAGTATACCGGAATGAAGTCTACTCGGTCGTTTGACATGGGCTTCGGGGTACTTTTCAATGGAATGTGGTTAGAGTTCAGGTGAGGTTGGACACACAAACCCATGTCACACAACCGAGTCGACTTTTATCCCGGTATACGCTCCTCAGAAGCCTCGTTTTGTCTAGTTCGGTTGAATGAAGTCTTCGTTTATACGCTCATCCAATTGTTTCCGTGGTGACGTGCAGAGCATATACTCACCTAACACATGACGTGCCACGTCCTCTACGTGCACGTGCCTCGCACTCGTCTTCTCGTCGTCCGCCTCGTCGTCCATCTTGCCTTTGTTCTTTAGCTGGATCAGTTGATCGATCAGGTCGTTACGCGTGGCTTGACTTTCCTCGCGCGCCACGATCGTGTCCCAGAAAACCTACACACGAATCAGGCTTTCACGGCGCGTCAACGACCAGGTCGTTACGCGTGGCTTGACTTTCCTCGCGCGCCACGATCGTGTCCCAGAAAACCTACACACGAATCAGGCTTTCACGGCGCGTCAACGACCAGGTCGTTACGCGTGGCTTGACTTTCCTCGCGCGCCACGATCGTGTCCCAGAAAACCTATACACGAATCAGGCTTTCACGGCGCGTCAACGACCAGGTCGTTACGCGTGGCTTGACTTTCCTCGCGCGCCACGATCGTGTCCCAGAAAACCTACACACGAATCAGGCTTTCACGGCGCGTGAACGACCAGGTTAGTTTACAAACAAACAAACAACATCACCATTCATTATTAGACGAGGTTTTGCAAGGATTCAATTTGACATACTGAAAAAAATTGGTGTTCGTTTTTATTTTTCAATTTTTAATTTTTTTAATGTTTTTTTGTCGGTTCTCCACAGGTCAAACGACTACAGCTATCAATCTCAAACTTTTTTTCACCATGGTTCCTTATCTAACTTAAATCTGTATAGTTTTGTGGCATTATCGGATATCAACTTTTTTTTTTATGATTTTAGAAATTTCAAAAATACTCATTAGAATAACACGACGGAAAAAAAATTTAAAAATTTTTATTTTCAAAAAAATTGAAATTTTGTGTGAAGTTGAATAACATCGTGATACACATTTATGAAATTTTTCAGCTTGATCGGGACAGCCATTTTGAAGAAAAAACATGAAATGTGCTAAATTGGTACCACACGAAGCAGTTTTTATTCATTTATAACTAAAATGTTACCCAATTGGCGAATTTAGGCAAAAGTTTGCAATGAAGTCGACATACTATTACTTTTGATCGTCTAACAACGCGTATATAGCGTTTTCCTAGAATGAGTGAAATTAGCCTTTCGTGCAGAATATTCGCAAATTATTATTCCAAGATCAAGTTTTACGAAATGATAGTTGGTTGATAAACCGATGGTTAGCGGATCAATTTCAAGTCCACTTAGCCTTTATCTGAGAGTTGATGAAAACAAACATCATGGTAACCATGGTGATAACAAGTCCAAACTGCCAGCCGAAACCATTTCCTCGTTGGTAATTCCGGCATCCAGTTCTAAGACTTGATAGTTAGTGGATTAGGTGACAGTTATATGATTCACTTCTTATCACCCCTGGTTACATTTCATGCCTTGAACCTTGACTAATAATCAGTGGATTGGTACTCAACCAAGAGTTTGTGAAACCGGCTTCATTAGAGATATAAAGTGATACAATTTTATCATGGAACGAAATTGAATGGGAACACTTCTTACAAATGTTTAAAATGTGCCATCAAGCTTAATATGATTATCATTTGAGGTACCGGTAACAAAATAAGGTGACAAAAGTTAAAGTATGTGCCCTACAAAGATGAAGGTTCAGAAATATGGTCAAATATAGTAGTTAATCTGCTAATTATCGCTCAATGCACCAACTATAATTTCGTTCAAAAGGATTCAAGTTCATTTAGTTTTGAGAAAGGGATGTCCACCAACATCCTCCTCTAGACTCACCTTACGAAAGAACTGATTCACCTCTTTGGGGAAGAAGCTGAGGCCGGCAAGTTTAGACACCCTTGGTAGAAAGAACATGGACATCTGTTCGAACGACCTGGAATTAGTCAAATATTAATCATTGATAAATATATATATTTGAAATTTATTATATTTATATATATTGTGAAGCATATCGTGGCATTCATCTATAGTGTGGCCGACTGGTGAAGCCACGCCCATTTCAAGTCGTCAATTGACGACTCGAAATAGGCGTGACTTTACCAGTAGGCCAGTTGGATCTGTATCATTTGTGGTCATTTCAAGATACCCCGATTGGATATTTGAATTTAAAAACAGTTCCAACAGCCCTGTTGATTGGACGCTATGATTTGTGACGTCAAGGGGGCGGAGACTGCGAGTCGTCAATCCTTTATCCTTGTTAGGATCTTATTGCGAAGTTACCCATTTAAATGCATAATTTTGAAGTTTTTAGCGATATATGTGTTTTTCATGTTTTATTTGCCGATATAGTTTTTATTCTTCATTCAGTATATTCAGAATTCTTCATCTATTACTGTTCGACCATTAATAGCAGAAAAAAACAATATGTCTCACACATCAATTTTCCGAATATACTTGTGACTATAATTAAGGCCCCCTATGCAAGAACCAGATAAGTCCCATAGAAGCAGTTTTGAGTTGAATGACTTTGAAGGTGAAAGTTTGGAAATTGGGTGATATTATGAACTGACATTTGTAAGAACGAATAATGTAACTTAAAAACAGTTAAAACAGTTGAAACAGGTAACTGATAGCATGCAGGGTATAAACCACTGGTGCACAATAACAGGTATACGTATGTGTCCATTTACAGCCAACATTCAGTCCCTCCCAGTCTGCTTGAATTTGGCTGTGATTCAAGTATGCAATCAGATCAATTTCTGGGAAGTGCTACCACCTAGAAGCTAATATGAACACTAGCATAGTTCAGGTCGATGAAGAAGACATCAATAAACTGATTTTATTTCATTTATTATACATTGCTTTGCAGTTAATAGGCCTACATATATCAGTGGCAAAGATCCTAATACTAAATAATATTAAATATATTGTTCGTATAAAAAGACTGGCATCATCATTAATAGGCATAGCTGATACTGAATGTTCTCTTGCTGTATCAAGGCTTTGAACAATTTCAAGGCTTTGAAACTGATGGCAGTGGAAGCTGCAAAAGTATGATATGTGCACTTCTCAGGTTCTTGCAGAGGGGGCCTCAATTAAACCCTAATATAATTGAGCCATATGTACAACATGTATGTTGCTATTTTTAGAATGAAACTGGTGTTCATCTTCTTACCGTCTAAAAGTAAAGTCAAATATAGCTCGACCGAACTCGCGAAACTCCGCATTCGGATCGGAAATGCAGTTCGAGTTGATGCCGAACGCGCACGAAGATATGACGTCGGTGAACGACTTGGCGGTGATCTCTTTCACTTCGACTGGCTTAGGATCTTTGGAGATATCGGTGAGGTACTTTTTCAGCTCGGTACCACACTCCAGGACCAAGCCGAACATTTTCTTGAGGCGGCCCGACGTGAAAACTGGTCTCAACTGCAACAAACAAAATCTCTTAATTGAACATTTCATTTCATTTATTTATCAGTTCTTCTTGGCATTATACGTAGAGTCATCCAGATCTGTGAGTGTGTGCGTTCGTAATGCGGTGATGGGGGGAGGGTGAAGAGCTGCGCGCGGGTCGGCTGGGAGGATTATGAGGAGAGTGGAAGTAGGGGAGGGGGGGGAATGAAAGAAAGAAGGAAGGAGGGGGAGAGGAGAGGAAGGAAGAGTGGGGTTGGAGGGGGGTGGAGGAGAAAGAGGAACTGTGGAAGTTGAAATTGTGTGTTGACATTATCGACACAGCTACCGTGGTATGTACCCATCCACCTTTACCGACCGAGAGTAGCAACTACCAACTTGGCTATTTCTTGGTGTGATAGTGCGTCACTGCGTTAACACGGCTGACTATGGCGATGTGGAAAAATGATCACACGTAGAAGTGCAGGGCAGTGATGAATTGACGTGTTCATGTTTGAAACATGAGGGGTCAGGCAAGTAATACAATGATTTAAACAGTTGCAATATGAGTTGTTTTCAGAAGTGTTTTTATTATCATACAAGGGACATGTTCACATTTTACAGACCCACAGAGTCAGAATGTTGTCTTGTCTGTCGGTCTATAAACATTTATAATATAAAATAAATACACTTGAATTAAGTTGTCTGGACGTGATTACATACACACACACACGCTCACACACACACACATCTTTTTTTTTTAGTAGTGTCAATCGCTATTCCAGTATTCGCTCTTCAGCGCCTCCTCCCCAGCTTTGCCAGGCAAATTGTCCTATACTACCAACAGAAACACATTACGACCAAGATCATTTCAAGGTTACCATGACGCCGGTTAGATCAGTCGCTAGCACACTTAACTGAGGCCGGAGTTTCTTTACCGCTATGGTCAACTGTCCTGTTTTCGTGGTTTCCCTCTGTCATTCAGGTCAAAACTGGAATGGTTCCTTAACAACAGACCAAGACCGACTCCTTGACACTATCAAGATTTACTTATAAAATTACCTTTCTTATTCTATATAATCCGACCATCACATTTGTCATCCATCGACGCCAATAGATCTTAGTCATCAGTACAGTGCGTCGTTAAAGCAAATATAAATGTGGAGAATGGACTCATTACAGTACGTCGTTGAACGTGAAATAAATTTTAAAAATGTAATTGTAAAAACCACTCGACACTTACGTGATATCTCAGTTCCTTCCATTTGTTGCCTTTCGCTAGAAACAGGCCACTTCTCAAAAGCGGGTCCGAAGCCAAGTCCGAATCCGAGTAGTGGTCGTAGAAGTGTGAAAAATCCTTAACCAGGACCTGTTTTATCAAATCAGGATCACGTATGAGCAAGGCGGGCCTGAAATATCGATTGAAACAAAGTTAAATAAATGATTGTTAAAATAAATGTTCAGTGTATCATGAATGGAATTTTAATTTTTTTTTTTTAAATTATGTTGGGTTTGACGACGAAGCTAGTGTCATGATAACTAAGATCTATTGGCGTCGGATGATTGATTATTGAGATGACCAATAGGATGATGGTTATACGTATATGTAATGGGAATGATAATGGCAAGGAGGCGTATAGGAACAATCGTGGCATGGCCTATATATATATAAACCTTTATTGGCCCCTGACTCCAAAGTGCACAGGATAACAATCAATATAAAATACATGAGAAAATATAATAGAAAAGTTATGTAACTGAATATTGAAATGATATGAAAACGGAATAAAAATTGAAAAAATTAACGATAAAATACAAAATTATGACACTAATGATAATTGGAAGGATAAAATAAATGTAAACGTTGATGGATGATGGTTAGTTATATAGATGGTTCCTGAATATCCGAATGGAATCCCTCAGGGCTGACATCCCAATATCATATTTTAAAGAATTATCTATCAAAAAACGTTTACAAAAATCACTCAAAAACTTCGAAATGGTTCCTCGAGCACCGACAAACAGACCAATCACCTCGATCTCTTTCAAGTTGTACTTTTGTTTGAAGTAAGTGATGGTTGTAAAGTGACCATTTTAATTTATATCAAAAGACTATTGAAAGAAAGCACGGTAAAGCTGGATTTCCATGCACGCGATTCTCATATCGCGCGATACCATGTCGCGCGTCATGGCGGCGCGCTCGAATGTTGAACAAACCTCAACTTTCGTGAAGCGATTCGCGACTTGTCCCTGATTGGTCAGTGGTCTGCCGCCTCGCGACTTTGAGCCGCCATGACGCGCGACATGGTATCGCGCGATATGAGAATCGCGTGCATGGAAATCCAGCATAACCCCTGTGAAGTTGGACGGTGGCGAGGATCGAACCAAGGCCCGATATGCCACTCACCTCCCGGATCACACCAAGCGAGTGCCTTAGCAACAGAGTCGACTATTCATTTTTTTTACTCTACTAATAATAATACTGTATTGTGAAAATGTGAAAATGTAAAGTAAAAAAAATTGGAATAAATTAATGCGGTATATTTTTTCTCTCAAGAGGCTACTTTACATCTCACAACCCATGAGTAAAACCTGCAGGGAACGGTCAAAACAGGACAAAAAGCGTCAATACAGATCTTTAGCTCCCAACACATGGTGTGGGTAAACGGTGCGACCAATCAGTCTAATTCCTCTTGCAATAAAACAGCAATGAGTATATCTATGTATTTACGTTCATTTAAAATCATAACTGCATATTATACCACTATGAAAAATCGTAAAAACAACGAAAAACAGGTAAAAACATGTTGATTTTTGACAATTATTTTTGAAGGGTTGAAAACATACCACGAACCAAAGCTCTTAGTACGAGCACGTATTGAATACTGGTGATCATTTAACCAAAAACTGTATGTTGATACGATGATTGCTTTCACGTTGCCAACTTGGGCCCCGAACGTCTGCAATCAAGCCGGTAGGCAAGATGTAAAGATGCCTCTTAATATTTTCATAATTCAAAATTGAAATATGTAAAGAATTGTACATAATAATATTGCTAGAAAAACAGATAGACCTACACACTACGAGGTACCAAACGTCATGGACGACGATGATTGGTATGATTATTGTTTGCTTGCATCCCAAACAAGCATTCAGCCACCAATAGTTTTTTTTTTTTATATTGGGTTTTAACGACGCACTGTAATGATTACTAAGATCTATTGGCGTCGGATGGATGATTAATGAGATGATGGGATGATGAGATGAAGGTTTTTTTATGGGTAGTGGGAAGGATAGTGGGAAGGAAGCGGTCGTGGCCTATATTATAGGAACCATCCCGGCATTAGCCTAGACTACAGAGGGAAACCACGAAAAACCCCTGTAAAGATGGACGGTGGCGGGGATCGAACCGGGTCCGATATGTCCCTTCACCTCCCGGATCACGAAGCAAGTGATGAGCTAACCACTCAGCTACTGTGCCGGTACCACCAATAGATGTGGGCTATTCGAGGGCACGGATATATAGGGGGGGGGGGGGGGGGGTGATGAATATCAATACACAACTAGTAGGCTAGTTCTACCTTCAATATACACAAAGCGAATGTTATTTTCAACAAATTCAATCTAATTACTGACAAAAAAGTTTTGTTATATCATGACACTGAACTGACTGAGAGGATTGGTGGAGTGGCTAGCACACTGAACCGTCATTCAGGAGACGGGGTTCGATTCCCGTCATGGTCAACCACCCTGACAGAGGTTTTTCGTGATTTCTCTCTGTCTTTCGGATTAATACGTTTCAACTTCTTCGTTCGTTTCTTTTCTTCGTTTCTTCGTTTTAACTTTCATCGTTTGATAAAAAAAAGTGAACATTTCCACAACTCATTTGTTCACCTAACAATTACTGAATTAATTTTTGTTGCTTCTCCATATTTGGAAATTAATATCCTTCACTTACTGATCCAGGATGTAAAATCCAACGAATGGTAGTCCCGAATTCTCTTCATACATATCACGTAGAAATTCCCCGCCCGATTTCCTTTGAAATAAAACATCTTTGAAATTGCCCCAAAGGGGCAGTGGTTCTGGTCCACTGACGCCTCTACTAGCCCAATAGCTGTAATGTCTTTTCACATACTGGTATAGGAAACCCAACACGCACAAGATGATACATGCAACTGTCCAACTTGTAGCCATGGTAGTTAATTTAGTACTGATGTTCACGTTATTTCTAATTGAATACATCGCGACAGGCTGTAGTTACGACCGTGTGTCACTCAAAGATACGTCACGGTGACGTAAGAGAGAAACGTGCACATGCAGTGTCAAATTATATTTATTTTGTTATTCTCTAAAATGTTGTTATTGATAATTTGTTTTATATTTTAATTAATTGATTTTTATTCTGTGTTTTTGCAATCTTTTAATGTGAGACAGAGTCTGAATAAAGATATATATATATATATATATATATATATATATATATATATATATATATATATATATATATATATATATATATATATATATATATATATATATATATATATATATATATATATAAGGTTATTCATCCATCTGAAAATGAGAATTTCCACTTCTGACAAATAACTAGATTTGAGTTAACTAATGCATGACCATTGAAGGGAATTGATATTAAAATGTAAAAAAAAAAAAAAAATATTTTTCTCTGTTTTTTCCCGCGTGCCGACAAAATGACCAAAAAGGCTCACAAAATACGTGAATTAATGCCACAAAAATGATTGTAGAGTTTTGAAACTTGCCAAAGTTATTGTTCACACTATTGGGTATGCCATCAGATAGTTTTAACTTCCGTAAGTCTTGCTGTTCTATCGATACAGATTTAATTAGAATCGGATAAAATTTTGTAAAAACTTTCAGGCAACTAAATCGTTGATGGTAATCAAACGGTAAGACTTATAGAAATTAAAATTATCCAATGACATGCCCAATAGTGTGAGCAATAACTTTAATAAGTTTCAAAACTCCACAATCATTTTTGAGGCATTGACGTATTTTGCGAGCGTTTTTGGTTAATTTGCCGGCACGCGGGGAAAAACGAGGACAAATATTTCGATTTTTTTTCACCATGTTAATATCAATCACCTTCAATGATCATGCATTAGTTGACTCAAAATCTAGTTATTTGTCAGATGTAGAAAGTCTCATTTTCAGATGGATTGGTAGATGGTCTTAAGTGGTCGATCTGACATTTTATTCACTCCCTTTTTTTTAATAACAAATTTTGATTTCAGTGTGTGCATACTGTAGTATTATTTGTTTGTAATTGATACTTTAGGTACAGGAATTATTATCAATTATGTAAGCGCTTTTTTTTCCATGGAAACTGTTCATTTTGTGAACAGTACGTAGTCTGGGAATTTGAGTAGACTTTATGCAAAAAAGCATATTTTTTTCAATCATATTTATTTCAGAATGTTGTTTTTGACCATAAAAGTATATTTTTCCAACAATTATTGACTGAATGAAAAAAAAAATGAAAATTTCACCGCATGTTTATTCACATATTTGACCAACTTCAACAGGGGGAATTTTGATGGAGAAACTATTTAATTTTTTAAAATCATTTTGAAGTTACAAAATCCCGATAAAATAATGAGACTGTTTTAAAGAACATAATACCGGTATCAAAGAAGAATTACATTAAAAAAATACTCATGTTGAAGTCTGGTGATGAGTGCTAGCTATGACTATCAATAACGTAACGGGATAAGCAACATGGCGCTTTCCTTTCGCACCATGCGTATATCAAAGGGATGCCGCCTCACAAATGTTATGATGATTTGCTGGTATTAATATATGTTGATCTATACAAGTAATAGATGTAATGCAATCTGTGAATCCAGCTCTTTCCAACTGCATTAAACAATATTGGGATAAATTTCATTTGAATTGGCCAATCTAAATTTAAAATACGTCTGTAAAAGCATTAGTCCCCTAGTCAAGAGCCCTACTGCTATATTTACCATTTGATAACTGGATAATTACTCATCATCTATGAGAAAAATCAGAAACAATGCAAGTATACAACTATGTAATATACACTGAAATACGAGCCCAATACGTACGATTTGATTTGAAATTGCGAATCTCACAAATGTACACGAAAGCGCGCTGATTCCATCATGGTCAAAACGGTCCAATGTTAAAAGGATAGGACTTACGCCATGTTGCTTATCCAGTTACGTTATCGATAGTCATAGGTGCTAGTAACTTGTAAAAAAAAAAAGTAGCAGATTCGAGCACACCATCTTCATCATGTTTCATCTCTGAGAGGAAAGGAATAGGGCCTGTTTTTTTATATTGGGTTTTAACGACGCACTGTAATGATGACTGAGATCTATGGGCGTCGGATGGATGATTAATGAGATGATGGGATGATGAGATGAAGGTTTTATGGGTAATGGGAAGGATAGTGGAAAGGAAGCGGTCGTGGCCTATATTGTGGGAACCATCCCAGCATTAACCTACACTACAGAGGGAAACCACGAAAAACAGCCTGAGAAAACGGAAAACTTGAAAATCTCACCACCCATTTGGTTAGTGAAATGTCAAAGTGAGTTGTAAAATATTGTGCATAGCACTCGAGATGGCTTTGCATCACTGCCACTAGGATAGTTAACTAGGGAAGGCAGTGTATCCTGTTTGTTTACATTTTCACAGGCTGCTATTGGCTATAATCTGCTGGCCTCCTAAAGCGTATCTCTCATTTAATACAAAACAATTTCATTTCATATTTCACGATTTTTTAACTCGGGAATAGCAAAACGGTGAGAAGTGAGATAAAAAAAGTGGAATGAGATAGTAATCTCATCTCATTTCACTCATCTCATCACATGATCTCATAATCTCGAGAATAAAGGTCCTGTGACCACCTACAATTCCACAAACGGTCGTAACAGTGTCAGTCAATGTTTACGTTCTTATTGCATGGTTGCTATCACAATGAAGATCTCCGACCTTATTGCACTTGCTGCGACGAAGAGCAACTTCTCTTCTAGGTCACGAGCCGCTTATCATGAAGAATTAGGTAAAAATCAAAATAAATAATTGTGTCATTATTATTAATAGACTCTAATCAAGAATATCTGTGGTTTCCTGTTAAATGAGACACAGAGCTAAAGGATAGAATAGAATAGATATGATTCATTTGTAATTACTTGTTTTAATAATTTTACGAATTGTTAATGTAATACCCTTTTTGGATGAGCGAAGCGAAGACTCAATTTCGCCATACCCGAAAAAAAGTGACTGTTTTTTTTTTCACCTTTTTTTTTGTTTTGTTCGCGCTCCACAGGTCAAAGGAAAATTCAAAATCAGTTGAAACTTAGCATACACAAGTGTCATTATCTAATTAGATACTGTATGGGTTTTAGGCGCAATCGGTTGAACCACTTCTGAGAAAACTCATTTTAAAGTTTTCAAAAATCCCATTAGAATAACCCAGAGGAAAATATTCGTGAAATAATTTTCATCCAAGATATTTCAAATTCTCAGGGAATTTTAATATAAGAATCATACACATTATTCCGAACTTTCATTCAAATCGGATCAGCCTTTTTGATGTAAAATAATATATAATGCAATTTTTGTGAATCACTCAAAGCTATTAAGATACCAATTAAATCCAAGCCACAGGTGTCACCTCTTAACTGTAAACGATTAAAACAAAGCCTTCTTTATTATCATAGAAATCAATAATGGAAAATAAGATGGCAGTGAAGTAATGGTTTGGATCTCAAGGTGTATATATATATATATATATATATATATAATAACCAATCCAAAGATAAGTTGATATTCTCCAGCTCATCCATCAACGCGGCAACACATAACGCGTTTTCCTAGTATTTATCAATTATGAATCCTTGTGCATATTATATACATATCAACCCTCATTGGTCTTTAACACCAAAGTGTACACTGTACAGGATAACATCAATATAAAATACATGGGAAAATAATTATAATACATAACGATATAACTGAATATTGAAATTATATAAAAATGAAATAGTATTAGAATAATTTCCGATAACATACAAAAATTATGACACTAATCAGGCCCAATTGAAGGAATAAAATGAATGTAAAGTTGATGGGTGGTGGTTATAGTTATGGTTTCTGAATATTCGAATGGAATCCTTTAGGGCTAATATTCCAATCTCAAACTTTAAAGAATTATCTATCAGAATACGTTTACAAAAATCACTGAGAAACGTCGAATATGGTTCCTTGAGCACCAACAAACAGTCCAATCACCCCGATCTTACTGCACCCTTGGACCAAATTGTGTGTGTAAGGGCCTATAATTGAGAACTATATATAGGCCCATACTTATTATAATCTACACAAAAGAAATAATGATTGTTAAAATTAAATATAATTAGACGAGCTTTAGCGAGGATTAAATTTGACATACTGAAAAAATTGGTGTTCGTTTTTTTTTGTTTTTTTGTTTTTATGTTTTTTTTGTCGGTTCTCCACAGGTCAAACGGCTATAGCTTTCAACTTCAAACTTTTTTTCGTTATGGTTCCTCATCTAACTTAGATCTGTGTAGTTTTGTGGCAATATCGGATGATAACTTTTTTTTTTATGAACTTTAGAAATTTCAAAAATACCCATTAGAATAACACCGCGGAAAAAAAGGAAATATTTTTATTTTACAAAAAAAAAAAAATTTTGCGTGAAGTTGGGTTACATTCTGATACACATTTATGAGAACTTTCAGCTTGATCGGGTGAGCCATTTTGAAGAAAATCCATCAAATGTGCTAAATTGGTACCACTCGAAGCAGTTTTTACCCATTTCTGAATTAAATGTCACCCAATTGGCGAATGTAGGCAAAAGTTTGGCCATAAAAGTCGACAGACTATTACTATCCGCTCGTCTAACAACGCATATATGGCGTTTTCCTAGTGTATCTAATTTTTCTATAAGCTATTGAGTAGGATTATCATTTCATCTCAATGTTCTAACATATTTTAATAACTCAATATTAAGCAACGTTTCTCCAATCGTTTAATGATCTAATCGTTTCAACCTTTTGATCATCTTGAATAGCGCCTGGGGCCCAAGTCAAAATGGGAACAAATTCCGCACATTTTGATAAAAGTATGAATTTTGGACATGTTATAAAACTCGTCATGAGCTTTTTTTTATTTTTTTAATTGGGTTTTAACGACGCACTGTAATGATTACTAAGATCTATTGGCGTCGGATGAATGATTAATGAGATGATGGGATGATGAGATAAAGGTTTTTATGGGTAGTGGGAAGGATAGTGGGAAGGAAGCGGTCGTGGCCTATATTATAGGAACCATCCCGGCATTAGCCTAGACTACAGAGGGAAACCACGAAAAACCCCTGTAAAGATGGACGGTGGCGGGGATCGAACCGGGTCCGATATGTCCCTCCACCTCCCGGGTCACATGAAGCAAGTGAGCTAACCACTCAGCTACTGTGCCGGTATGAGCTTTCCATTGAGATAGAGATACTTTTCCTTTTACGCTGGCGACAAATACAAGCAAACACCTTCCTCATCTGCATTCTAATTTGTATTCACAATTACACAACCTGCATAATGAGGTTAATTGATGTGAGATAATGTAGCAAAACATTAATTCCACATTATCTTCATCATGTCATGTTATCAGTGTTTGTTGTGATTGTTGCAATGCTCACGTTACTATCTGAGAGGAATAAATTGTAAGCAAGGCGAATTCGAATTTAGCTCTTTTAGTACTCTTTTTGAGCTCAAGTGGTGCAATACACTATCGTGCGTCAACACAGGTACGATGGGGAATTTCCTCATAAAGACAATTTATTTAGTTCTAATTGAGTTCAAAATCTCGTGAGCAATCTAAACTATTATTAAACAATTAATTTAAAGATGTTGAATCTGTGTTAGGGCCCAGTTAATGTGACCGGGCTTGAACTCTGATTAAGTTTCTGAATTGAGTTTGAGGAACTCTATTATTATCAGACGAGCTTTAGCGAGAATTTAATTTGACATACTGAAAAAAATTGGTGTTCGTTTTTTTTTTCGGTTCTCCACAGGTCAAACGGCTACAGCTATCAATTTCAAACTTTTTTCACCATGGTTCCTTATCTAACTTAGATCTGTATAGTTTTGTGGCATTATCGGATATCAACTTTTTTTATATAAAAATACTATATCAACTTTATATATATATATATATATATATATATATATATATATATATATATATATATATATATGTATGTATGTATATATATATATATATATATATATATATAAATATATATATATATATATATCAGCGGCGTGCGGTGATTATTTTGCTGGGTATGCTACTCTTAAGAAGAACGATTAGCACATACAGGGTAGTATGTGCGAAGCCGGTGACCCGCGGGGGGTTTGGGGGGCAAGGCCCCCCATTTTTGCCCCGCAGGGAATTTTTTTCAAACCATAATTTTAGGTGTATTTTGTTGACCTTTGATGGAACGTATGAATGGATTCAGATGGAGAAACAAAGGGAAAAAAAAATAATATTTTTTACGGTAGACTTTTGCTCAGAGTATTTTAATTTTTTTAAATGCAATATCACTGGCAACAGACCGATTTGCCCTGGAAGTAGGTAAAAAAAAGTACATATTTCTCCACTTTTCCTGAAATAATCGACATTCATTATTGCATGGTTGCTTTGCGCTTTGACATAATGTTAATTTCGCTACGAAACACATCTTTATTTAATTGCCGTCACAACACATGATAAAATTAAGAGTGACCAAGGGACTCACTCACACACTCACTGTGAATGTGATTTTGTGCTTCTATTTCCAATCTCACCGGTAGCGTATAGTGGTAGGCCTAGCGAGCTATCCTTTTGCGCGTGTTCGGTCTCGCATGTGTTACTGTTTTTGATACACTGTTTTGTTTTGATTTACACGTCATAACGTTAATTATTATTTTTATCAATGTAGTAGTGGCTAGCTAGAGATCAGCCACAGTAACTGGGCTCTATGTGGTCGACGGTTACTTCCATATTAATAGGAGAATTGAAAAACACTGAATTTAATGATGATTAATTTATTACAATCTGTCCAGTGTTCAATATGAACTTAGCTCACTTGATCATGAATCACCAAACTTCATACGTTTACGTTTATGATTACTCTCATTTATAACCTACAAATACAATACCTAAACACTTGCTCAAGTTCACACGTGACTAGGCCTGGCCTAAGACTGCTGTACGTGATGTGTCCTAGAGAAAAATCCACGGCATGCGATCATTTCATCGCATACCAAGCCTACCTTTTCGCGATGTCTCCCCCGCTTGATGAGTCTAGGCTAGAAGGGTAAATCTGCGCGTGTAATCCACTCCTTCGCTACCCTGGCGATGCGATGTTTTCACGGCATACCCAACACGAGTTCCTTATTCTTGCGCTTGCAGTAAGCAAAACTATACTCTTAACCGAAAATATTGACCCGCAATTTCGAAAACAATTCACTAGATAATCTCAGAGAACACAATTCAATTAGATGTGTAATGTGTAATTATGATTGGGTATGCACCGCATACCCCGCATACCTGGAATGCACGGCCCTGATATATATATATATATATATATATATATATATATATATATATATATATATATTATATATATATATATATATATATATATTATATATATATATATATATATATATATATATATATATATAATTTCTTATAAGTTTACTTCAACTAATGAAGTTTATCAAAATGGAAGCCAAAATTTGTAATTCTCAATGAATAATAATCTAACAGATAGAACAGTTTTTCGTGAGAATTAGTCGACTCCAAGTGCATACAATAACCTATGAGTTCACAACAACAAAAAACTCACGTATCCCACACTATACGTGGCTATCCATTTTTTGTCATCTTCTATACTGAAATCTGTTTTATCGAACACATCTTCCAAGAAAATTCATATTATCAATAATTAATTGTCAAATTGAATGATATTCTCGAACCTGTGAAAGGTTATCAAGTTCAAATGTTGGTGCAACGTCAGTGGCCACAGAATTGAGGTTGAACCGCACAGTTGATAAAAAAACATTCAGTACGAATTCGATAAACGTCCGGCCAGAACGGTGCGGCAAATCGACAAGCAATAGTGTTCTGACCATCACATCGCTTACATCTCAGCTTGCAGGCACAAAATAGCGTAGTCTTTGACGCGCCGTTGAACAATATCATTCGTACATCTCAGGTGATTATGTTAATTCATATTCCATATACAATATATGCTTATATACTATATATATCATGATATATATATATATATATATATATATATATATATATATATATATATATATATATATATATATGTATATATATATATATATATATATATATATATATATATATATATATATATAAATATATATATATATATATATATACATATATATATATATATATATATATATATATATATATATATATAATATATATATATATATATATATAATAATAATAAATATATATATTTATATAATTATATATATATATATATATATATATATATATATATTTATATATATATATATATATAATATATATATATATATATATTTATATATATATATATATATATATATATATATATATATATATATAAATATACATATATATATATATATATATATAAATATATATATATATGTATATATATATATATGTATATATATATATATATATATATATATATATATATATATATATATATATATATATATATATGAGAGGAGAGACGGGAGATTGGAACCTTCTTTCGTGAGTATAAGTCGACTCAAGATAATAGAATAGATTCTTGTGTGATCATCATTACTGGGAAAACGCTATATACGCGTTGTAAGACGAGCGGAAAGTAATAGTATGTCGACTTCTTTGCCAAACTTTCGCCTAAATTCGCCAATTGGGTGATATTCAAGTTATAAATGGGTAAAAACTGCTTCGAGGAATACCAATTTAGTACATTTCATGTTTTTTCTTCAAAATGGCTAACCCAATCAAGCTGAGAATTACCAGAAATGTGTATCAAATGTAATTCAACTTCACACAAAATTTCAATTTTTCAGGAAAATAATAATTTTTTTCGCCGTGTTATTCTAATGGGTATTTTTGAAATTTCTAAAATTCATAAAAATAAAAGTTACCACCTGATAATACCACAAAACTATACAGATCTAAGTTAGATGAGGAACCATAGTGAAAAAAAGTTTGAAGTTGATAGCTGTTGCCGTTTCACCTGTAGAGAACCGTCAAAAAAACATGGAAAAAAAAAATGAAAACGAACACCAATTTTTTTTCAGCATGTCAAATTGAATCTTCGCTAAAGCTCGTCTAATCATCCACGAAATAAGGTTCCGAGTGACCGTCCCCCCTATCCCAAACTGTTAGGGAACGGCTGGTTCGAGTGGGTTTCTCCTGGGCGAATAAAAGTATAGATATATAACTATAGACATAAGTAGGTCAAATGAAGTGAAACTTCGATTAAAAAAACTGTCATCTTTGATTAGGTCTTCATATGCCCATGTCACAGATCAACATTGTATGCCTTTTATAAAGACTTGCTGTTATTGAGAAATACTACTGAGTAATAGTTATTGGCAATTATGTAGTGTAGTAAGCTCTTCGGAAAAAAACAATGGATCGTTAAATATTAACGTGATAAAAAGTAGTAATTATAGTAAAATCATTAAAAACATGAAAAATGAATTTAAAATAAAAGAATAATTTATGAGAGCAGATATTATTCAGGAGACCGGGGTTCGATTCCCGCCATGGTCGACCATTCTGACAGTTTTTTGGGTTTTTCGTGGTTTCCCTCTGTCGTTCAGGTCAATACTGGGATGGTTCCTTAACAACAGGTCACAACCGGCTCCTCCCCACTATCCAAAAACAACTAAAAAAATAACCCACATCTCATCATCCCATCATCTATATCATTCACCGACGCCAATAGATCTCAGTGCGTCGTTAAACCCAATATAATAAAATAAAAGAAGATATTAGTATATATGTGTATAACAACAGTATACCGAATAAAAAAATAATAAAGAGATGAAAAAAATAATCGATCCACTATAAAACCAATGGAAAAGGAAGAATATGAACCAATGTTGATAGATTTTTTAAAAATCTTTTATCAACATCGAAATGTTGATATACTAGGGAAAACGCCATATATGCGTTGTTAGACGAGCGGATAGTGATAGTATGTTGACTATTTTTGCCAAACTTTTGCCTACATTCGCCAATTGGGTGACATTCAAGTTAGAAATGGGAAAAAAAACTGCTTCGAGTGGTACCAATTTAGCACATTTTATGATTTTTCTTCGAAATGGCTCACCCGTTTAAGCTGAAAGTTTTCAGAAATGTGTATCATCACGTAAATAAACTTCACACAAAACTTCATTTTTTTTTTCGCCGTGTTATTCTGATGGGTATTTTTGAAATTTCTAAAATTCATAGAAAAAAGTCGACATCCGATATTGCCACAAAACTATACAGATCTAAGTTAGGTGAGAAACTATGGTTAAAAAAAGTTTGAAGTTCATAGCTGTAGTCGTTTGACCTGTGGAGAACCGACAAAAAAACATAAAATCAAAAAAAACATAAAAACGAACACCAATTTTTTTTCAGTATGTCAAATTGAATCCTCGCTAAAGCTCGTCCAACAATTATAATTGTTCCCAATTGACCATTGTAGATGGGCGTGACTTATACGAAGCAGGGGAAATTTCAGATACCTTGATTGGTCATTTCCCCATTTCCCCTGTTTCACTGTCCACTTGATTGGTTTTTTATATGTTGTGACATCACGAGGGTGGACGATCTACAATGGTCAACTGAGGCTAAGGATGAATCAAGAGCGTTTCGGAGCGGCACTTTATGAACGAGGTGTTTTCACCAATATAAATAACTAGGAAAACGCGGAATGCGCGTTGTTAGACGAGCTTAGGGGTATAGAAATCTAGAATGAAAAATAATTTGTCAACCCAATCTACATCTACAGACCTTGGATCACTCCAAACGTTCAAAAACCTCACGAGAATCAGTTATGTCACGGCCTTCCTCTTCATTCATTTCATTCATTTCAATCGTTTTGAATTAATTGGTGACACTTGTTGCTATAGATTTAATTGGTTCCCGTAATAGCCTAAATTGATTGGAAAATGCTTTATAAATGCGTTTTCTTCGTTATTTCTCATCCGATTGATGCGAAAAATCTCTCAAAATGTGCTAATAGTTTCCTTTATATTCGGCGAAAATTTGAGAGGTCTTGAAAAATTATGATTTTTCAAGTATTTTCCTCCGGGTTATTCTAATGAGGATTTTTGAAATTTCTAAAATTCATAAAAAAAAAGTTACCACCCGATAATGCCACAAAACTATACAGATCTAAGTTAGATGAGGAACCATGACGAAAAAAAGTTTGAAGTTGATAGCTGTAGCCGTTTGACCTGTGGAGAGCCGACAAAAAAAACATAAAAACAAAAAAAAAAAAAAAAAAAAAAAACATAAAAACGAACACCAATTTTTTTCAGTATGTCAAATTGAATCCTCGCTAAAGCTCGTCTAATTATCTATAGACTATTTCAAATTAAAAACAATTAACTTGACACCAGGACAGCGTTGTCAGTGACCATAAGCTGTTTTAGCATTATTAGATGAGCTCTAGCGAGGATTCAGTTTGACATACTGAAAAAAATTGGTGTTCGTTTTAATGTTTTTTTTATGTTGTTTTGTCGGTTCTCCACAGGTCAAACGGCTACAGCTATCAACTTCAAACTTTTTTTCATTATGTTTCCTCATCTAGCTTAGATCTGTATAGTTTTGTGGCATCATCGGGTGGTAACTTTTATTTTTATGAATTTTAGAAATTTCAAAAATACTCATTAGAATAACACGGCGGATAAAAAATCTAAAACTTTTTATTTTCAAAAAATTGAAATTTTGTGTGAAGTTAAATTACATTTTGATACACATTTCTGGAGATTCTCAGCTTGATCGGGTCGGCCATTCTGAAGAGAAAAACATGAAATGTGCTAAATTGGTACCACTCGAAGCAGTTTTACCCATTTTAAAATTAAATGTCACTCAATTGGCGAATTTAGGCAAAAGTTTGACAAAGAAGTCGACATACTATTACTTTCCGCTCGTCTAACAACGCGTATATAGCGTTTTCCTAATAACTAATACATTATAACTAGGCAAACGCGTTACCGGTATGTGTTTCCGCGTTGATAGATGAGCTAGAACATATCAACTATATCTTTGGATTGGTTATTATATATATATAGACCTTGAGATCCAAACCATTACATCACTGCATCATATTTCCTAATCAATTTCTATGATAATTAAGTAGGCTTTGTTTAATCGTTTCCTTTAATTGGTGACACCTGTTGCTTGAATTTGATTGGTTTTCTTAATAACTTTGAGTGATTTGAAAAAATTGGATTATATATTTTTTACATCAAAACGACTGATCTGATTGCATTGAAACTTCGGAATAAGGTGTATAATTTGTATATTAAAATTCCCTGAGAATTTGAATTCTTTCGGGAAATATTTTCAACAATTTTTTTTCCTCTGGGTTATTCTTATGGGATTTTCGAAAATTTTGAAATGAGTTTTCTCAGAAGTGGTCCAACTGATTGCGCCCTCAAAACTATACAGTATGGAATTAGATAAGGTCACTTGTGTATGCCAAGTTTTCAACTGATTTTGAATTTTCGTTTGACCTGTGGAGCGCGAACAAAAGAAAAAAAAAATGACAGGCACTTTTTTCTGGTATGGTGAAATTGAGTCTTCGCTTCGCTCATCCAGATATAAACCGTTCTTGTGATATATCCGGACATTAAGAGTGAATCAAACACACGATTGTTGATATGCTGAAAGGTAATATGGAATAATATGTCAATAATTCATGACTCTCATCAGAAATTAATTGTCGCTCTGTCATTGTGACTGTTAGATTTCTGTGGTAGTTAATTGCAGAATTACCAAGTAACAATTAAAGTGTGGGTTATTGCAAAACCAAATCAATATAACCATTAAATTATCTTCTGTCCAGTGATGTCAATGTCACACAATGTTGTAATAATGTGAACAACAATGTCGCTCAAATTGTGTTCTCAAATCACAACTTCGGTATTGTTTTGTTTTCTCACAACTTTATAATAATTGCTATGGCAACCTGACAAACATGCCACGATGTGGTGATACCAACCTATTTCATCATAATAATAAAGGAGGTGACCAAACTCCTATACTGATAACATTGAAGGCATTTGTGGTTTCTTGCGGGTCAGCTCAAAGCCAAAGGTCCCGATTGCCTGTCACGATTTAGCGGATTCCTTGTGAACTAGATGTAAATAAGAGTGGCTACGGTACCGGTGGCATTATTGAACTAACAAAATCTATTCTTGTGAAAAACAAATGCAGCTGCTCACATTATAATTCTATTGGGCCGTGTATAGCATTGTTGTTTTATATAGTTCGATATAAAAGCGATAGTTGCGCTACAGGCAATCGGAACGCTGGACTCAGATTCTGACTCCGGAAATATTTCACTTGAAGACCCAAGTTGGAGCACCTTCTTTATATTACAATGAAATAGGTTGGCATTACTACATCGTGAACATGCTATCTCCCTCTAGTCCCTATACCGCAGAGTGAGAGACTCGATTTGACCTCGCCTCTCAAACGATAGGTCACATCACTGAATGGAGATACGCCTATAACATTATGATATTTGTTTGTACGATGTAGTCACGAGAAGTTAAAGTACGAGCGACCGTCCCACGTATACAACACCATATACGAGCGGGTGGTTCGCGCCTTCTGTCATGGATACACATATCGCTTGTTATAATATTTGTGTTTCTTTTCGGCAGATGATCTACTTTCGTGGTTACAATATATATAAGTATATGTTCATATATATATATATATATATATATATATATATATATATATATATATATATATATATATATATATATATATGTATATATATATATATATATATATATATATATATATATATGTATATATATATATATATATATATATATATATATATATATAATATATATATATATATATATATATATATATATATATATATATATTATATATATATATATATATTATATATATATATATATATATATATATATATATATATATATATATATATATATATTATATATATATATATATATATATATATATATATATATATATATATATATTTTATATATATATATATATATATATATATATATATATATATATATGTATATATATATATATATATTATATATATATATATATATATATATATATATATATATATATATATATATATATATATATATATATACACATATATATATATATATATATATATATATATATATATATATATATATATATGTATATATATATATATATATATATATATATATATATATATATATATATATATATATATATATATATATATATATATATATACATACGCTCATAAGTTTTGTTGACATTATGCATAAGATGATTCTACCCGCATAAGTGTTTGCTTATTTCTCAATGTTGTTAAGACTGAAGGTGAAGGTGAAACTAGTTATGTGAGGATAGTTTTGCCCACCGACAGTTTATAGTTTCTTAATTCTTGCTCGACCACTTCTACGTGGGTACACAACGCTATCATCAGGAGGACTCTGGTTAATGACAACAGTGTTGAGCGGGAGGCCGAAGAGTTGGGAGTCTTGGTATAAATTACGTCAATAATGTGTGTGTAGATTAGTTTCTGAAAGAATAAGATATTTTTTGAAATTATTTCTAGTTTTTGGTCACTATATTACCAGTCAGGTGAGTACTGAGAAGTAATAAGATAGTTTATGAGAGTCGATTTATCGAAATGTCAGTCTTCGAGTGATGACAATATTGAAATTTTCAATACGAAGGAATCAAATATATTCTCAATACCTTCAAGATGATATATTATTATTATTATTATTATTATTATCATTATTATTATTTTTTCATTGCATTATATTTAAGTGAATTGTTATTATATATCTCCACAGATAAACCCCATGAGGGTTTCGTGGAACCTCACAAGAGTACCCTTTATTGTTGTAACGCTTTTATTTGGAATCAATGAAAAAAAAAAAAAATCGTTAATATTATTATTTCATTATATTATCATGTCTTGTAATGAATTTGTGGGTCTACGATATCTATAAATAACTATATTTTGTGAGATAAAAAATCTTCTAAAAAAAAAAAATTGCAGACATTTCTTGAAATGTGTATTTATGTTATGATAACATCAATTAGTATACACAGACAAGTCTTGTTATGACTTTGTGGGTCAACGATATCTGTAAATAACTGATATTTGTGTAATAAAAAATCTTATCAAAAAAAAAAAAAAATTCAAAAGATTCAAAAAATTTAAATTAACAAAACTCCCAGTTGCGCGTAAATGCACGGTGGCAAGTTCCCTATTCGTGGTCACGACTGTTTGATCACCACCTTAACCCCCTTAGGGAATTATTTACCCTGTTTTCATCCCCCTCAAATACACTTCTACTGAGCCCATATAGGCCTAACTATATCACATAATTTCCACAAGTATAGAAAAAAGATTTTTTAACTATATTTGTGATGATGTTAAAATCCAAAGTTGATAATTTTGTTTCACATCATTTTGATGGTATTAAAATCACATGTGTTTCTTCTATATTGATATTTTGATATCTAATACCTTTCAAAAGTTCACCCCCCAAATTTATTATTTCGCTAAATCCACTCATCACATGCATTTTACACGTAAGTTGGACATTTTTATTATGGGAATTCAGATTTATGATAAAAATAATTCATATGAGTATATAGGTTATATGATATCATACATCCACTGTAGGCCTGCTCGAAAAAAAAAACGATTTCTTTGCTCTATACATGTCAAACGAAAGTGAAAATGCAGTCGGAACTTATACACAATTGCCACTAGTTCGATACTGTATAGTTTTGAGGGCGCAATCGGTTGAACCACTTTATATAAAATTAATTTCGAAGTTTTCTTTAAAAAAACTAATAATATAGTAACGAAGAGTAAATTTGTCGAAAATTTTTTTTTACTAATGGATTCAAATTTTCATAGAATTTTAATATAATGATGATTCACATCATTCCGAATTTGCACACGAATTGGATGAGCCGTTTTGATGAAAAAAATATTCAATGCCATTTTTTTACATCAATCAAAGCTATTAATAAATCCATCGGAGATTCAAGCAAGAGGTTCAACAGAGGCACCTTTCCTAAATGTTTATGCACTTTTCTCGATACTTACAAAATCTCAAAGAAGGTATTATTAAGAAATATTGTAAACTCAGTTTTGATAGATTCGGTATAGGTCGTTTACAGCACCATTTATGTTCTTTCAAATAATTTCAATCTTTTTAATAATATTAATAATACCTTCTTTTTCTATTATTTTCTTCCATTTACATATTTTTTTCATACTTTTGTTATCTACCCTCAATTAAATTAGTTTTATAATATTTCACGATTTTTCTGTAATCAATTTTTCATCATTTTTGTAAATAACCATTGTACTTATATGTATTGGCCATATTACGCTGTAACATCTTGGTATCCCGCTTTGAGGACAGTCGTCAAATAAATTGTCATTCTCTCTCAATACAATTTCAGAACGATGAAAATGACTGATGAATAAGACAGGAAGGCTGTGACATAATCGTTCTGAACTCAAGGTGCATATAGCTTTACATTACGTTTCATATACATATGCAGAAGTCGCTCATCCAACAACGTGTGTATTTGTTGCGTTTTCCTGGGGTTTAATGATAACGAGAATTGCATAGTAAAAGTCGGAAGGCACTGACCTCACTATCTTAGTCATTAAATCAATTCATTCTTACAAAATCCACGCCTCAACAAATACGCTATCATTCAAATGGATGATGTTTTGAATTGATTTCAAGTTTTTTAATTCATATAACCATGCAACTACTTCTGTTTTTTTTAAATTAACTATAATAAAATATGCAAAATATTTGCATATAATTAAAATCGAGTTATTGAACAATCATTATTTCGTTTTTTTCTTACTCCTTGATACAAGTATATAGGTAGTTGAAGCAAGTCAATCGTAAACTGGGGTGACTTTGTCTTTTTGTTGGAGAAATTTTCAAACTGCTTCAAATGAAAAAGTTTTAATTTTATCGTATCCATTTTTTGTGTATCTCAATAGATAGGTATCAAAATCAAAATACGTATCAAAGTAGATACGATAAAATCAAAACTTTCTTATTTGTGGCAGTTTGAAACTTTCTCCAACAGAAGGTCAAAGTCACACCAGGGGGTCAAAGTCACCCCACTTTACCGGTACTTAATTGTCAGTTGTAGAAGTTAAAATTGGTTAAATTATACTGAGTTTATATTCATGTTTAAAAAATGGTACAAACTTGATACAAACAAATGTGCTCACTATAACTGTCTGTTGAGAATATTTATTATAAGACCACTATCTACGAAAAAAAAATGCGTTAATTGCTAATTATGAATTATGTCCAGTTTTATAATTGGTAAACATAGATGATAACAAGTTTATCTGGTAATTATTGCTTAATCAACAAATTATTATTTGTAAAACCAGACCTGAGGTCGCGTTATACAAACTGATGATTAGTGAAATTAGGCAATCAATGGAGAATCAATTTGCCATCCTATCACTCTTGGCTATATACTCATGTCATTTTCTTACCTCAAGTAATAATTAACTAATTACTTCCTAACCATCAGCTTGTTAAACCGACTCTGAATATGATAAAATCATTGGTTAACATTTGTTCTATTGAGGTAACCTATATCCATGGTGACCATATTGCCACCATATAAGCTATATAGTTAGCGTATTAACTTATGATTACCGCTGGTTACGATATGCTATTTTCGTATACGTGAACTAATAGTTAGCAGATTATTACTTAAGCCCGGTTTTACCAATCGTAGTTAGGCACGGTTTAACCAATCTTGGTTTGGGTACTAATCCACTAACTATTAATTAAAGGTACGAAAATAACATATTGTAACCAATGGTGATACAGGTTAATCTGCTAACTATTGCTTTATCCAGTTTCGTAAAACCGGGCCTTAGGGTACTAATTCACTAACTATTAATTAAAGGTACGAAAATAACATATGTAAAAATGGTGATAACAAGTTAATCCGCTAACTATTGCTTAATCCAGTTTCGTAAAACCGGGCCTTAGGGTACTAATTCACTAACTATTAATTAAAGGTACGAAAATAACATATGTAACCAATGGTGATAACAAGTTAATCCGCTAACTATTGCTTAATACAGTTTCGTAAAACCGGGCCTTAGGGTACTAATTCACTAACTATTAATTAAAGGTACGAAAATAACATATTGCAACCAATGGTGATAACAAGTTAATCCGCTAACTATTGCTTAATCCAGTTTCGTAAAACCGGGCCTTAGGGTACTAATTCACTAACTATTAATTAAAGGTACAAAAATAACATATGTAACCAATGATAATACAGGATAATCCGCTAACTATTGCTTAATCCAGTTTCGTAAAACCGGGCCTTAGAGTACTAATTCACTAACTATTAATTAAAGGTACGAAAATAACATATGTAACCATGGTGATAACAAGTTGATCCGCTAACTATTGCTTAATCCATGTTTCGTAAAACCGGGCCTTAGGGTACTAATTCACTAACTATTAATTAAAGGTACGAAAATAACATATGTAACCATGGTGATAACAAGTTAATCCGCTAACTATTGCTTAATACAGTTTCGTAAAACCGGGCCTTAGGGTACTAATTCACTAACTATTAATTAAAGGTACGAAAATAACATATGTAACCATGGTGATAACAAGTTAATCCACTAACTATTGCCTAATACAGTTTCGTAAAACCGGGCCTTAGGGTACTAATTCACTAACTATTAATTAAGGTACGAAAATAAAATATGTAACCATGGTGATAACAAGTTAATCCGCTAACTATTGCTTAATACAGTTTCGTAAAACCGGGCCTTAGGGTACTAATTCACTAACTATTAATTAAAGGTACGAAAATAACATATGTAACCATGGTGATAACTAGTTAATCCACCAACTATTGCCAATCAACTAAGAGTTTGGAAAATCGGCTCTTTCTTTTTGAAAGTATTTTTCATATGATCAGGTTTTGCGTTTGCATTCCACAGGTGACTGGTAGACAAACAACTTTATATGTTAATTTTTCATGACCTCTTCTGACCTTTCGCAAAAAGCTTAGAAGCGCAAATCTTATCTAGTATGATAGTCTTCATCCATGAGATCAAATTTCCGCTCTATGAGACCACGCTTCGTGGAGTCACATTTAAAAATAATCAGTGTATTTTAAGTTTTTAAAAGATACGCTCGTGATGCATTTTGAGAAAATTGAAAATATTGTGGTAATCAAGTTCATAATTAATTCAGTTGCAAAACAAATGACTTGATTTCATGAGAATATTATTTCACTGCCTTCATGTTTGATCTATTGCTCATTCAAACCATTTTACGAATCAATAGTAAAATTGATTTTACTATATGTAATATATGTATTTTACTATATTTTACTATACTATACTATATTTTACTATATTATGTATTTTACTATATTTTACTATATGTAATATTTGAATAGTAAAATAGTTTTTACTTATAATGTGTTCCGGACTTTCGGAAACTGCAAGACTTTTATCTGCGGCGGAAAGTTATGGTCACCAACAGCGCAGCCCTGGTTTTGAAGTTCATTGGTTTTAAATAATTAAAATGGGGTGGTAAGATCGCCCTTGTGGTGCCCCGTCCAAACGATCCTACTTTTCATCCCTAGCCTTAATTGGGGAACAATGATGTTGTATCAAGTTTCGATGTTATTAAAAAGAAAAAAAAAAAAAAAAACGAATCAATTGATTCTACTTGTTGCTTTCTTAATCCTCATAATAGCTGAGAGCCTCTATTTGACGTAAAAAACAATATTCTTATTTTTTTCTCCGAACTGGATGATCCGATTTATCTAGGACTTTGAAATAATATGTATAATTCTTGTGCTTAAATTCATTAGGGATTGAATATTCTCGGAGTAGACATTTTTCATTTTTTTTTCTCCGGATTATTCTTACATGTTTTTGAAAAAAAATTCAAATATTCTCTCTCAATAGTGGTGCAACCACTTGGGCTTCAAAACTAGACAGTATCGAGTTGAATGATATAAAAAATGTGCATGCCAAGTCTAATGAAAATCTGCGCTTCCGATAAACCTGTGGGGCACAAAATGGAAGGAAAGTATTTTCAAGTACAGTAAACTTGGGTAAAATAGGCTCTTCCACAAACATCATTGGTTACCAAGGGCAACCAAGGTTAATCCACCAATTGTCTCTCTCATTAAGAGCCCGCATTTTAGCTAGGAATGTTTCTCTTCGAAATGCTCGACCCAAGTTGGATGTGCGTTCAAAAGTTTAGTTGTAGATTGAAAAGTGAAAAGGGGATAATATTAAAAGAGTTCCAGTAACCACCGCTAGATGGGGGAGTTTTTCATTACATAATTTGGACAAAATCTAGTTACATTACACATTTTGGCCAAGGAAATTGGGAAAACTGTAGAGTGAAAGGCAAATCAAAACTTCAAATATTGATGAGCGAAGTTGAACTTAAGGATGTGCGTTTGTAATTTATTTTTACTATTATTCGGTAACCGGGAATTGAGCAGTGAAAACTATCAAATTGGGCACATTTTGATTCAATTATTGATCCATTATAAAATTATTCTTAGATTTTTGATTAGGCACATCTAATTGTGAGGGTATTATTTATTTATTGCATTTTACCGCAAGTCTGTAGTATTTGTAGTTCTTGAGATATGTGTAGCGAAAGTGCACCCTGTGAATCTGTCTAAGATGCGGGCTCTTAAACACTTGTATCATCAGTGAATTGACATTAAAAAACCTAACCATACCAACCTAACAAGGGAAAAAAACTCATATATGTATTGTTACATTGGCACATTATAATATCATTGAAACTCGTATAATTCACAAAACTAAACACGCCATCACTATACCTGTAATTATTTTGTATCAGTTATGTTTTTCATGTGTTATAATTATAATGCAAACCACAGATAAGCCTGTTTACAGGCTTTGTGGAATATTGTGAACTTTTCTGTATAATCTTGAATTGACAAATAAATAGATGAATACAAAAAAAAAAAACATGGTAACAAATAATATATATCCAACAAATTTCATCATGCCCATTCAAGAAGATAAATAAGCCTGCCATTCCTCGCTCGCTTTAATATGAGTGATATCATTTCCCTATTTTAATACTTTATCATATTCCAATATGTAGGGCGTGAAGCATAAGTAAAAGTCTGTTTCTGTCGTTTGATACCTGTTGAATCCTATGCAATATAACATGCTCAACTAGTTTTACCAGGTATAGCCAAAAGAGACTTTTACTTCTGCTTCAATCTGCCATCTATCTGTGATGTCATTTAGCGTTGGATTTCAATCAAACTAGGCCTTGAAATTAATCGGTCGTGGATTGATATTTTGAAACTAACAGGATTGATGAGATGGCTTCCCGCTTCCGGGAAACCTCGAGCACTTTGCAAAGATAGTAGCCACATATCGAGAACTGAATAGTCTAATATGACGTGTATGACGTGAATTTCTAGAAAACTAACTATATTTAATTTCAACCATCAACACCCTGCACCCTGCAATCCTGTTTTATATACTAGTATTTGTAAGACTTTGATATATCATTGGCCATTTTTATGTTTTTCATTTTTATGTAATAGTTTATAATATGACGATGACAATATCATGTAATGTACATTGATCAATCTGTATTAATGAAAATTATTATTATTATCATTATCATTATCATTTCATTACCATTCATTATCATCTTATAATTCAAAAAATTAAAAGCTAATATTATAGCAATATATTTTATGACAAGATTGATGTTTTATTTATTATCAAAAGAGAAGTGAAGAAGTATTTCATTTGTTTTTGTAATATCAAGTTAACTAGCTGCTACCAGACATTTTCTGTGATGTGTATTTATGTATGACAACATAATTAGTAGACCCACAGACAAGTCTGTTATGACTTTGTGGGTCCACGATATTTGTAAATAACTCATATTTTGTGTAATAAAAAATCTTTTCAAAAAAATTTTTTTTTTTTTTTTTTGTTCCAGATCTGTATCTCCCCTAACAACTGACCATGTCTGCACTGTGGATCACGTTGGGCGCCATCTTGAGTGTGCTGGCAGCGGGCTATTTCTACGTCACCCGACATTTCAAATACTGGCTCACGAAGAAGGTGGCCGGTCCCGAACCTATCCCGATATTCGGAAACTTCAAAGCACCGTTATTACAGACCGTCACTCCTGGAGTCTTCCTGCAGGATATGTATAAGAAATACGAGGGAGATCCTTATGTAGGATTCTTCATCATGGACAAGTGAGTTTTATGAGACACAATTGCGATAAAATATATCGTTTTTCAATATATATTAGGTTTAACGACTCACTTTAATGATGACTACGGTCTATTGGCGTCAGCGAATGATATATAAGATGATGGGATGGTGAGATGATTGGTTATTTTATTATGAGTTTTTGGATAGTGGGGAGGAGTCAGTCATCGTGGCCTGTTGTTAAGGAACCATCCCAGTATTGACCTGAACGACAGAGCTGGAAACCAGGAAAAACCCCTGTCAGGATGGTCGACCAAGGTGGAAATCAAACCCCGGTCTCCCGAATAACAGTTCAGTGTTATAACAACTCGACCATTCGTCTCAGTCAAATACATCGTAGACATTTTTTTTTAAAGTTCAGAGTAAGACTTTAGTAAGTAAGAATGTTTCCATATTGAAGAACTGTAGGGTGATGTAGGAAAACATTAATACCCTGTAACTATTCACCACAATGACAGAGGAAAACCACGAAAAGCCCCCATCAGGAGTGTCAATCATGGTGGCCCGATCTCCTTGTTACGGTCAACTGATCTAGCCACTGGTGACTGGGTCACCAGTCGTATAAGAGATAATTTATAATGTAGATAATGATGTTTTTATCATAGTAAATAAGGGTAAAGGTCATTCGCTAAATGCACTGAATCGTCAATATCGAGACAGCATGAGGTGCAATCCATCCATTAAGGTACGTTCATAGAGCCACGGCAACACGAATTTGCCGTGCCGTCAAAGTGAATGAGCCAATCACAGACTTACCGGGCTTGTCGTTCACTGTGGCCTCGAAAGTTGAATGAAGTTGAACATTTTGCCGGACGACAAACTTGCCGTGATGACGTAGACGACATCACGGCCACGTTTATACTCGAACTGTGTGTTCTACGTACGAACTATCGACTGTCAAGCTCGATCACTATCGACGTTGCCATGGTTATCGCATCGATTCGATATATAATTGCCTTGAGTCGGCGATAGTTTGCCGTGGTAGTATGAACAGTACAAATCATTTGACGTCCAACGGCACCCGACAACATTGCCGGCCGGCAAAAATGCCGTGGCTCCATGAATCTACCTTTATGGTAGACCATCCTGATAAAGAGTTTTTTGTGTGGTTTTTCCCTGATGTTCAAGTGAATTCTGGGATGATTCATAAGGCCACGACCGTTCCCCTCCACGCCACTGTGTCTCATATTCCCATCAACAAACTTGCACCATTCACAATCAACCCCAACAGATCTTTGTTATCAGTGCGTTGTTATTCCTACGAATACAAATTTTGAAAGAAAAATGGCACAAAATTACCTCGCTGTCGATGTCATAACATACATTCAATAAATAGATGAATGAATGTATGAATGAACAAATGGAAGAAGACCGCCCTCCATGGTACAGTCAGCTGAGGCACTATTGTACTGAAACTGAAGTCAGCGTTGGGCGTGGGTTCGAATCCCGCATAAGACTTATTGGTTTTTGTAAACGTCCTTTCGCTTATTATTATTATTATTATTATTATTACTTTAGCTGTGTGGATATGATTTGTATTCTTGATGTATAATGATATAATAATTTTTCAATTTCATGTCTACATATATATAGGATATACATATATTCGATTTTGTATTCCTTATCTTTTGAAAAGTTTTCATTTATTTTTTCCTTGTCCAAGCTATTAATTTCATTTATCATCCCACAGATAAGCCTCTTTGGCTTTGTGGAAGAGCGTATTGATTAATCTTGTATGTATGTGTCATTTGAATCTAATGAAAAAAAAAAAAAAAGTAGTATAGTGTTCATTCCTTTAACCCTCTTTCAAAGAAATCGGCACACAATTTACATATTTTACAATATAACTTATTAATAGCATTACAATTGAGTATGGCAGTAAGCCATCATTTATGATTAATCAACAAATTAGTAATTATGGTATATCAAAATAATAACACAACAAATAATGATATATTAAAATATTTCAGATTGATTACTTCATGGTTTCATTATCACCTGCTCATTCGTACCCCCGTATAACCTAGCTGTTGGTGGGGTCGTCAAGCAAACAATAATCATCATTTGAACCAATGAAAAATCAATCACAAACTGGTAATCAATCAATAAATTAATACATATTGATGTTTACAGACCTATTCTGCTTCTTCGGGATCCTGAGATTATCAAGCAGTTCCTCATGAAGGACTTTGTTCACTTCGTGGACCGTTACGCAGACTCGAGCATGATCTCCGACTCGCTGGGAACAAGGGGGATGTTCCTGTCGAAAGGTCAAAGGTGGCGTCAGCTGCGATCAGCTGTGAGTGAGAGCACGGTGTAGTGATACCAACCTATTTCATCATAATATGAAGGAGGTGACCCAACTCGGGTCTTGAAAGTGAAATATTTCCGGGGTCAGTTCCCGAGCCCAGGGTCCCGATTGCCTTTAGTGCAACTATCGCTTTTATATCGAACTATTTAAAAGAACAATGCTCAACAATGCTATAGGCCTGTCACACAACAAACGACAAACAATCGTTACTATAGCAATACAGCGAACTGGTGGACTACCAAATATTCTGATTGGTCAATTCCAACTGGTGGACATTGTTGTCTGTCTCTTGCAACAATGGGTGACGTCACTTGACAGGAGCCTATACACGGCCCAGTAGATTACGAGAATTAGATTCTGTTAGTTCAACAATGCCACCGGTATCGTATAGCTACTCTTATTTTTTTTATTGTATGACTTTTTCGAACGATATTTGTATAATTTAATAAAATATGATATGGTATGATATAATAATAACTATACAATGACTCAACATAGGCAGGGTTCACTACAGAGAGTGGTCTTCCACCCAAACCTTCTGGAGATAAGATATTAATAATTATTATAAAAAAAAATGAAGATAACAATGACTAGCCTATAGGCTTCTGTCAAGTAACAAACGACAAACAATCGTTACCATAGCAACACAGCAAACTGGTGGACTACCAAATATTCTGATTGGTCAATTCCAACTGATGGACATTGTAGTCTCTCTCTTTCAACAATGGGTGACGTCACTCGACAGAAGCCTATTGAAGAACTGAGAATGCTAGCTATTTTCTCTGATTCCATATATTTTTCATGAAATGACTTATCTAGTTTTAGTTTGACGCATTCTGGAATAATGTGAATATTGTTCCATTGGATAGAGAAATTATTATTATTATTAGATGTTACGAAGATGACTAATTTCATTCTTTTTCACGCAGCCTTTTAAAACAACTTTGGCTTTTCGCTCCCAAACAAATAATATTTCGCGAAGTCCAAGTCTTGCTTGCAATTCTTAACTGATTTGAAAAAAGTACTTACGTTTTCTATCGTAAACTTCGCCCTGAAAAATAAAAAATTAGTTATGCTCCAAAAATATCACACAAGCATAAATATAATCGTGACACTTTTTATTACTACAATTGTGGGCATATTATGCTGGACAAATGGACAAATAATTAAAAAAAGGGACAAATGTTTTTACTCTATCGATGAATATCTGGAGGAAATGAAAATGTAGTTATTTTTAGGGTATGACTGTTTTAATATCATTGTATGGTGCAATTTGGAAAAATAGGCCTACAATAATCAATCAATCAATCAATATATTTGTAGGACTGCCACTGCTAGTCATAGAGAGTAACTTACTTAGAGAGAGTTACTTCGATATCATTCTGGCCCGTCAATGTAAATATAATGTACTTTTCAGCTAAGTCCAGCGTTCACTTCTGGACGCATGAAGAAGATGTTCTATCTGATGCTGGAATGCGCTACTCAACTCAAGAATCATGTCACCAACGATTCCTCGGGTCCGGGTTCGAAACCCGTCGAAGTCAAGGAGCTGATGGCGAAGACGAGTACCGACATCATCACGACTTGCGCATTCGGGATCAATTCGAATTGTATTTCGAATGAAAACGCGGAATTTCGTGAATTTGGAAGATCCATATTCATTTATACATTCCGAAGGTATGTTGTCAGGGGCCCAATTGAAAAGGATACTTTTATCCATTTATTAATTCCATTTATTTATTTGTCATACAAAATCCACGTCACAAAGTATATAATAAATTACACAAGTTTGTTAGTTAGTTAGTTATTATTCATTGCTCCCAATTGCATTACAAGTAATATTGGATAGGTCAGCATAATTATAAAAAGGCGATAAAATACAATACAGTAAAGGAGCATATTGATAGATATAGTAAGTAACCGCCTAGTAACATATAATCTAGAAAGTTTAGTTGAGTCAAGTTTTTATTTGTCTTTCATTTCACCAGTATAATAAATATGACGAGGTTATGAAACATAACTTATATAAAGGTTTTAAAAGATGTAAGGTTTTGAAAGGAAGAAAATAGGAGTGGAAATATTTACAAAGAATGTGTTCATGTTAGCTTAGGGCCTGCTTATAGTGCTTATGAGTAGTCAAAAAGACAGAGGTGTGAATAAGTTACATTCTACAATAATCAGTTCCATTCTTTCTGTAGAAATTCGTCAATATTATAATAACTGTTTTCCAGTAGAAATTTGGTTACTTCAGTCTTATAGATGTTTTTTATCTTCATTCAAAAGTATGAAAAAAAATCCACCTTATTGGAATTTTGAAATAGATACCTTTCGAAAGTTATCATAAAAAAACTTACATTTCGCTGAATCTTCTTCAGAGTATATATATTTACGTAGACGATTGTTAACACTCCACGACACTTCATTTCTTATGACAAAACAAAACTGATTTCTCCCCATCACACTTTGAGCCCCCTCGCCTATGTCTGCAATTTGCGATGCCCTCGAACACTTTCGCTGCAGGATAATCGATCCAGCACGCTTGTGTCGCTTCCTAGCGGTCAAGGGCATCACTACTTTGTGAGGAGTAGAAGGAAGTGGAGGCAAAGGATCGAAGAAAAGTTGGGTTAAATTTTATTTCCACATTGCATTCAAATTTCGATATTTTTTCAAGTATACATCGAACATGATATTGTTTTCAATGTCAAGCAGGCATCGTATTCATATGGGCCATCTCATAGTTATTTCCGTTTGGTCACAATTTTGATATACTCATATTAGACGTACGTTGTCTACTCACTAAATAGTTGCAAACACATCGATAAATATAAACAATCTCGATGAAATTTCAAGAATTTGACGTTACAGGAAGATGCAGTTGCGTTTCTTATCAAAAATCGCGTCTTCAAAAATCATGATACCCTCAAATATCATGGCTATATATATACATATATACATATATATATATATATATATATATATATATATATATATATATATATATATATATATATATATATATATATATATATATATATATATATATATATATATATATATATATATATATATATATATATATATATATATATATATATATATACGTTTTGTCGACGACTATATCTTAGTTCGTGGGTACAAGTATCTCCATTATCATTCCAAATCTATCTCCAGATAATTTATTTTTCACATTTTACGACATGAGGATAAGTTTGTAATTCGCTGTTCTGTTCTGTTCCAGATCTTTAGAGAGCACATCGATGTGGTTCCTACCGTGGCTCGTAAAACTTGCCCGTTTCTCCTTCTATCCGAAAGAAACGGCAGACTTCTTACACAAAGTAAGTCTCATCAACTCGCCCACTTATCATTCAAACCATGGACGGAAGATATATTAACTTACCAGGCAAAGACAGTATGACAAAACACAACTGAAATCTCCTTGCTCACCTCCTTACCCCCTCGCCTGTCTGCATGGTAGTGCTTACTCCGCCCATGCAAGCATGCATGGATGCAGTGCGTATACACGCAGACTCATCCAACTTGAAACTATATAGTTTTTCTAGTCGAATCGCGGTTGAACCGTTTTGAGAATCACCATCTCGAAGTTTCTAAAAACTCCATAAGAATAGGCCAGTTGGGAAAATTTGACAAATGAAATCTCTCGGATGAAAAATGTAATTCCCTTGTATACACACATGAATAATAACTACACATTAATCATTATTACAAATTTGTATGTAATTCGGATCAGCCGTTTTGTAGAAAATGATTTAATAAATGTTTTTCATTCGTATCAAGTAGAATTATTATTATTATTATTATTAAGATTATTTTTTTATTAAAATTGATATTTTCATCATTATTATCAAAATGTACGTGCGTAAGTGTTCAGACTTGATATACTTATTTGTAATTTGTTTTTCTTATGTATAAAATGTTAGTAGACCCGCAGACAAGTCAACTTTTTGTGACTTTGCGGGTCTACGAAATTGTACTGAAATCTTTGTGAAAACACAAAAAAAAAAAAAAATTTTTTTTTTTTTATATCATTATATTATTATATTTAGGCCTATTATATATTATTAAATCATATTATATTATATTATTATATCATTTATAATCGCCGAGATTCAATGCAGAGTTTTTTTAGATTCGATAGATACCGATTGAAGTATGTTTTATAAGAACGAGTCTAGGTGTGTAGAGTTGGTGTTAAAAAGTAAAATGGTGAGTAAAAAAGAGTGTAGAGTAAGAATAATAGTCTCCAAATTGTTATCCCCAATCAGAACTACAGAGTTATAGTGTGTTTGTCCACAGCTTTCCTAGTTGCTGTGGTAACCCAACTAACATGAGTTGAGAGTCCATCTGAGATGATGCGAGACTTGAGATGGCAGGAACTGGAAAAATGGAGAAAGGAGGATCGTCCATGTAATTTTTTCAGGGTAATGGAGGGAGAGGGGGAATGAAGGGGAGCTGCATGAGTTGATAGAAAGAAATGAATCAAAGTATGGAGGTGGGCGAGGTCATGATAGAGCAGTAGTTTTTAGGGGGCTAGATTAGATGTTGGTAGATTCTCTTTCTTGAATAGGACAAATAGGGACTGGAATGGGCTTAGTAGAAGTGTTTTTGAGGGGGATTAAATTATAAGGTTAAAGTTATTCCGTAAGAGGGTTAGGAAGACAGTGAGATGAGGATAGTTAGAGAACTTGCCACCGCGCATTCATGTGCAATTGTAAGAGTTTTAAATAATAAATGAAAATAAATTAAACATGGCATCTTCCTGTTGCTTCCAGGTGTTCTGGGACACGATCCAGGCACGTGAGGCGAGCGGTGTTCCGAGGAATGACGTCATAGACCAGCTGATCCAACTGAAGAACAAGGGCAAGATGGACGACGACGAGAAAAGATCGGAAAACAAACCGAAAGATGAGAAGAGCACAGACCTAGGCACATTTAGTGAGTCAACTCTCTCAATGACTTATATTTAGCTTCATGGTACAGCTTTAGTGACTGACATTGAATTGGGGTAGGGCATATTGGTTATGCTGGGCATCCATACTTGCGTTATTCGGATTGCGAATTCGCTAAGCGTTTTTTTAAGCCGCCATGATGATAAAACGACCAATCAGTGACCAAAGTTACACGATTTCTGATTGTTGAGCTCGCCTCAATTCCACCGCCTTGCGAAAGCAAAACGCAAATCGCGTTCATGGAAAGCCAGCATCAGAGTTCTGCAAAGGAAATGAGATTTTGTGAACATCATTTATCTATTATCCGTTAATTATTAATAATAATAATTTTTTTATTGATGCAGTTTGATCAAATACATGATATTGTCATCGTCAAATTATAAACTAAATACAGAAAAAATAAAATATATACAATGGTCAATAATATTTTTAAAACTTACAATACTGGTATATAGAACTGACTGGTGTCGATGATTAAAATTAAATATAGTCAGTCTTCTAGAAATTCTTTAACGCTATAGTAACTCCCGCTCGTCCCAGATTTCAACGGCGAGGACCTCTTGGCTCAAGCTGCCCTGTTCTTCGCCGCCGGTTTCGAGACGACGTCGTCTACCCTCAGCTTCACGCTCTACGAGCTAGCCTTGCAGCCCGACATTCAGACGCGACTCCGTCAAGAGGTCAACGAGGTCATGGCACGACATGACGGCAAGGTCACTTACGAGGCGGTGATCGACATGAAGTACCTGGACATGGTTCTTGCAGGTGAAAACGGGTGCCGCTGTTCTTGTTCGGATTACGTTTTGCATTTGCAACTGAAGTCAAGTTGGGTGTCTGTACGAATCCTTCATAAGAGGCCGCAGGCGCTCTACACGGGCTCGTTGCTAGGCACATGCATCGTTGCTAGGCGCAAGCCGTAGACTAGCCCGCCGAACTCATATTCACGTAAACGCCGTTAATTCCCTAGCTCACACTTTTGATATATTTCACATTCAATTTTTTTTTTCGGTATTTAAATATATGTATCTAGGTTTTCGGATTTTCGAAATTTTTTCATTTTCTATTTGAAGAATTTGAAGAATTACAAATTTTTTCTCCAAAATTCTGTGAATGCAGTAACCTCCGTTTTTCAGTTATTAAGAGAATGCAAAAACAATCATATTGATATCTCAAAAATAATGGCCTTGAGAGTAATTGCGGCGTGAAATACGAGCGCCTGCGGCCTCTTAAGGCATGGATTTTAAAAGAATAAACGCTAATTCATATTCCTCATAAAGCCTAGCTGTTACTGTGTTATCGTTTAGCGAACAATAATCATCAGAAAGAACAATCACTTTTCATACGACTAGAAAAACAAGAGAATTGGAATCACTAAAGAATGTATATAAAGCTGGACGTATAGATTTTCAGCTATAATTCTAGTTTCCAATTTCAGTTTCTTTATCTCATGTACGAATTAGAATGTAGATCAGCAGTATTATTCTAGTCGCATGCTTAACACACATTCATTAATACATTATACAGTAGAACCTCTGTTATAATTTTCTCGTTTATACATTTTAATACATTTATTAGTTTTATTTTTCTGATCCGACCCATTTGCTCCACATGTTTAATAGTTTCATTAATAAGTTTTTGGCTATTTTACATTTTTTTAGTCTGGTCCCCTGAAAAACGTATAAAGGAGGTTACACTGTAGTAATGTTTGTCAACTTGAATGTAACTAATTGAATTGTTCCGGTGAGGATATCGACCATCAAATATCGTTTTAATGAAATTATATTTGGCTCACTGAAAAATCGCTGTTTAGAAGGTACACCATCCATACAGAGTATACACCAGTATTCAAATCACAACTTTGATTTATACCAACTTGAAAACATTGAAAACTGTGTATATAAGATGAGATACAGAAAAATGAGTAGTATTTTTCACCTGAATCACAAATCCAATGACGGTGAAATAAAAATCTAACAATAAACCAAGTATTTCAACTGAGGCATTTGTCGCACTTCAATTTCATCTTTTCATTTATTCATCTTTTTTTCTAATTTATCCTTATTCTAAATAGTCATTATTCATTTATTGTTTCATAAAGAATACAAGCCATTCCATTTACAGAAATGAAATGTTGAAATTGTTTGAACTGGGGGTGTATTCCTGCCTGTACAATGATAGACCCAGTCTTAACTTCGAACCTGCGCTAAACGTGCATTGAAAAACCGGAAGTATAACCCGCCAAAACCGGAAGTATAACCCACTAAAACCGGAAGTAAAACCCGCTAAAACCGGAAGTAAAACCCGCTAAAACCGGAAGTAAAACTCGCTAAACCCGGAAGTATAACCCACTAAAACCGGAAGTATAACCGGCTAAAACCGGAAGTATAACCCGCTAAAACCGGAAGTATAACCCGCTGAAACCGGAAGTATAACTCGCTGAAACCGGATTAAATCGTACAGGAATGATGACCATCGGAAGTGAGTCCACATACGCTATACAGATATACTTTCTGATTGACATTTTCAGATTGACAGTAATATTCAAAAATCTTGTTTTTCAGAAACATTAAGGAAGTATCCCCCACTCCCGTTTCTGGACCGCATCTGCACCAAGGAATACACGATTCCCGGAACTGACTTAGTCATCGAGAAGGGAACACCGATCTACATTCCCATTCTCGGTCTTCACTACGATCCTGATTATTTCCCTGAGCCTGAGAAATTTGATCCCGAGAGATTTTCTGAGGAGCAGAAGAACGCTTTCCCACCTTGCTCTTATTTACCATTCGGCGAGGGACCACGGATTTGTATCGGTAAGAGACTACAGCTTGCTCAAAGAATAGCCGTTCAACTTCGATAATTATTTTCGATCAATTCGATATTTTAGGACTTTGATTCTGTGTTGGAATTTTCTATACTCCATGAATTTGAATCCAAAATAATGATTTGAATCGATTCAATAAATATATATAATTGAATAACAAGCTGTGAATTCAGTGTCAAGTGAGAAGAAACCTATGCTATTGGCCTTTCCAAGTGACCATGGAATTAACACAATTTTAAATTCTATCCGAAATTGTCGATATCGATTAATAGTTTCAATATATTTCATAGAGTCGTTGAAATTCCAATATCGTTTGTGATAATTATACGAGCTTTAGCGAGGATTCAATTTGACATACTGGAAAAAATTGGTGTTCGTTTTTATGTTTGTTTTTTTAATATATATATATATGTATATATATATATATATATATATATATATATATATATATATATATATATATATATATATATATATGTGTGTTTTTGTCGGTTCTCCACAGTTCAAACGGCTACAGCTATCAACTTCAAACTTTCTTTCGTCATGGTTCTTCATCTAACTTAGATCTGTATAGTTTTGTGACATCATCGGGTGGTAACTTTTATCTTTATGAATTTTAGAAATTTCAAAAAAAAAACATCAGAATAGCACAGCGGAAAAAAAATTTAATTTTCGAAAAATATGAAATTTTGCGTGAAGTTGAATTACATTTTGATACACATTCCTGAAGATTTTCAGCTTGATCGGGTCAGCCATTTTGAAGAAAAAAACATGAAATGTGTTAAATTGGTACCATTCGAAGCAGTTTTCACCCATTTTTAACTTGAATGTCACCCAATTGGCGAATGTAGACAATAGTTTGGCAAAAAAGTCGACATACTATTACTAGGAACACGCCATATATGCGTTGTTAGACGAGTGGATAGTAATAGTATGTCGACTTTTTTGCCAAACTTTTGCCTACATTCGCCAATTGGGTGACATTTTAGTTATAAATGTGTAAAAACTGCTTCGAGTCGTATCAATTTAGCACATTTTGTTTTTTCTTTGAAACGGCTGACCCGATCAAGCTGAGAACTTTCAGAAACGTGTATCAGAATTTAATTCAACTTCACGCAAAATTTCATTTTTGGAAAATGAAAATATTTTGTTTTTTTCCGCCGTGTTATTGATGAGCGTAGCGAAGTCTCCATCCCACTCTTATAGGGCTTTGTCTGTGTGTTTTTTTGTTTTTTGTTTTTTTTGTTTGTTTGTAAGCACTCCACAGGTCGCAAGGGTTGACTGATCAACATGAAACTTTTTTTGTACACGCAAACTCATCCAACTTAGAACTGTATAGTTTATGGGATGAATCGGTCGGACCGATTTTGAGAATCATCATCTCAAAGTTTCTAAAAACCCCATAAGATTTGGCTGGCCAAAAAATGTTGAAAAATAAAATCTCTCCAAATGGGATGAAATTCTCTCTAAATGTGTATACATGGATTTCACACATTATTACGATTTTTTAAACAATTCTGATCAGTCGTTTTGAAGAAAAAAAATAAAATGACTGATAATATTCATAAAATATATCATAAAAATTGTGACAGAATTAAGTTGTCGAGATTCACTGCTTTCTAGATTCAAGAGTTGACCAACAATGAAGTATTTTTTATATGCGTCAAGGTGTGTAGAACACCAGAGTCAATGAAGTGGCAAGAGTAGAACTACTTTAACGACTTTAATAGCTTATTCAGATATCAAGGTGTGTAGAATACCAGAGTCGATAAAGTAGCAAGGGTAGAACTACTTCAAGGACTTTTATACCTTATTGAGATATCTCGCTCATCTTACAACGCATATTTCGCGTTTGACTAGTTCTAATGGGTGTTTTTGAAATTTCTAAAATTCATAAAAATAAAAGCTACCACCCAATAATGCCACAAAACTATACAGATCTAAGTTAGATAAGGAACCATGACGAAAAAAAGTTTGAGATGGCTGTAGCCGTTTGACCTGTGGAGAACCGACAAAAAAACATAAAAATTAAAAAAAAAAAAAAAAACATAAAAACGAACACCAATTTTTTTCAGTATGTCAAATTGAATCCTCGCTAAAACTCGTCTAATAATAAACAAGGCTTTGTTTAAATGTCTGTGGCTTGGATTTAATTGGTATCTCAATAGCTTTGAGTGATTTACAAAAATTACAATTATATGTTTTTTTACATCAAAACGGCTGATTCTATTTGAGTGAAAGTTCGGAATAATGTGTCTCATTATTATATAAAAACTCCCTGAGAATTTGAATTGTCTCGGATGACATTTTTTTCACGAATTTTTTCTTAACCGGGTTATTCTTGTGGGATTTTCGAAAACTTTGAAATGAGTTTTCTCAGAACTGGTTCAACTGATTGCGCCTCAAAACTATACAGTATTGAATTGGATAAGGACACTTGTGTATGCCAAGTTTCATTCGATTTTGAATTTTTGTTTGACCTGTGGAGCGCGAAAAAAAAAAAAAAAAAGCACTTTTTTTTCGGATATGGTGAAATTGAGTCTTCGCTTCGCTCATCCAATTATTTTCGATCAATTCAGTATTTCAGGACTATGATTCTGTATTGGAATTTTCTATACTCCATGAATTTGAATTTGAAATAATGATTCAAATCGATTTAGTAAATGTATATAACTGAATAACAAGCTGTACATTTAGTGTCGAGTGAAAAGAATCCTATGCTACTGGCCTCTCCATGTGACTATGGAATTACTTCAATTTTTATTTCCATTCGATATTTTCAATATCGATTAATAGTTTCAATATATTTCTCAGAGACGTCAAAATTCCATTATCGTTTGTAATAATTCTATCGAATAATAACTAACCCTATCATGATATAAGTTTTTGTGATCTCGCATAAAAATTTTTACACAATAAAATTAGTAGGGTATAATGTTCAGATTCATGGGAATAATTGCCATATCACATTATTCTGGACCTACTATGACTGTATTTTTTTCATAATAATCATCAAATTATGTTTTTTCAAGATCTAGCTGATGTATAAGTTTTCTGAGACATTGTTTTGCAAAAAAAAAAAAATGTGAAATACACTCATTATTCACCAATGGTTATTACAAGTTGATTCGCTAATATTATTCGAAAAACCGGACCTTGATAATCATATAAGTAATTGAAACAATCCTACCAGAAAAAAATCTCTTCTCATGATACAATGTTCAACCAAAACATGGCACCTCCACCAATATATTTAAAATACATTTATTGATTTGTGTTTTCGTTTCTACAGGAATGAGGTTTGCTTTGATTGCCGCCAAGACGGAGTTGGCCAGCCTTCTCTCCCGCCTCGAGGTTGTTCGCTGTCCCGAGACTCCCGTTCCCCTCGTCCTGAACCCTAAAGCCACCCTTCTAGCGTCTACAGGAGGCATTCCGCTTCTTTTCAGACGCATCGATGAACATTCGTTACCTGCATGACCTTCCTTAGACTCCCGTTCCCCTCGTCCTGAACCCTAAAGCCACCCTTCTAGCGTCTACAGGAGGCATTCTACTACTTTTCAGACGCATCGATGAACATTCGTTACCTGCATGACCTTCCCCAGACCCCCGTTCCCCTCGTCCTGAACCCTAAAGCTACCCTTCTAGCATCCACAGGAGGTACGAAAGCGTCCCCTGACCATCCCTATACCGCAAAGTGCGGAGTGACCTCTTAACTGATAGATATAGCCTATAGAACTGAGAACGTTGTTAACATTAACGAGCTATAAGCGTATCCATGAAAAGAAGCGCAAACCACCAGCGGGCTCATTTTTCATTTTCATTTGTTCTCTTGATGTATAAAAGCACATCACGGTGGCTGTTGTGGGCAGGGTTGGCAAAAAGCCGGCTTTTATTAGTTTTAACCAGGCCAGTGATTTAAACCGGTTTTAACCGGCTAAAACTGATTTTAGCCGGCTAAAACTGGTCAAAACTAAAATATATAGACAACCAGTATGTTAATGCCTATATGTAATAGTGTGGCCTATAAATGTAGACCCAAATATCTATTGTGTGAAAAACCTATATTTATGCCATGCTGTAAACTGTAAAGTGAATAAAACCTAGATAAAACAAACAAAACCAAAAACCTCATATACTGCTATCTATCTCAAGTTTGTAGAACTAAATAATAGATGAATCCTACAGCCTCAAATGTACATCTATGTTGGCTGTGGGTGAGCAAGCTACAGCCTGTGTGTGTGTGATACATCATTAACAAGACATGCCAAAATACAAAGCTTATACACCACTAAGATGTAATATTAAATTTAATTTAAAAAAAATGAAGAGACCAGAGTATATTATTCTTTCTGTTGAAGGTGGTTAAAACCGGCTAAAATGAGTTTTGGCCAGGCCGGTTAAAGCCACGGTTTAAGCCAGGGGGTGGCTAAAACTTGCCAACCCTGGTTGTGGGGCCATTGAATGAGCTCAATACCCTCTTGAGCCATTATAGGCCTAGTAAGACAATAATTTAAATTCACTTTTCACAATAAATTAACAAAATTGTATGACATAATTGGGTATATTATAGAAAATGGAATTGAATAGTATTACTGTACAGTGAAATCTCTATCCATCGTTTTTCAAAGGGACCAGGAAAATAAAACCATTCATGCAAGAAAACGATCCATCCAGGAGAATTATATGGAAGTGGGGTGAGAAAAAATGTATGATACAAGCAGGAAAACAATGGATCTGGGAACGATGCATAGAGGTTTCACTGCATATATTTATTTTTTCAATATATATATATATATATATATGCTAACATGATGGTGGTGGGTGGAGCGGTAAAATGAAAAGGAAACGAATATTTGGATTGAGGTTCACGAGAAAAGTGGTGGGGTTCTGCGATGATGTTGATTGAGCAGGTGGATATCGACCTTTCAACTGCCGAGTTTTCTGACAGCAACTATACACCCTGTGCTGGGTTATTTTCTCAAAAATACAATAGTTTGTATAAATGATTCCAGATGCTACATTCATGATTATTTCTCCGTGACTTTTTCGACAAACCACAGAAAAAAGATCACAGAAGAATACAAAAACAGAAGGGTGGTGGAAAATCAAATGAGTTATTCATAAATACTGATTTACGTTTCCTAGGCCAAAGTTGAGTAGACCTAAAATTGCTGCAGGTGCTTGGATATCATCTTCATCTTCACTAGTGGATACATTATTACCGTTATCGATACCAAAAGCGAGATAAGAACCGGCTTCATCTTCTTATATCCATGTGTCAGGGTGAGTTTCTCATTATCGGCGGAAAAAACAATTATATCGCCAAGTTGGTCAATCAACATCCGCCATTTTCACTCGACTCTGAAACAGTGTGTTCGTTGACAAAATATTTGTCTGAATAAACGCTACTATTGTGAAATAAATCGAAGGTCGACGTCATTTCGAAGAGGTACATAAGATCAACCAATGCATCGCGCAAGAGCACAAAAAAAATCAGGTTGATAACTACAGTTTACAGTTTAGAAGAGAATGATAAATAAATTTGAAACAACTCGGCGCGTGTGTAGCATGGCGAGCATGGCAAGCCAAAAAGCGCGTGCGTAGCAGTTGAAACGTTGAGTAGAGCAGGTGAGGCAGGTGGATGAAATTGTGTGATGAGTGGGATGCAGTCTGCTATGGGGGCGGGAGGTGTCCTTGTGTTAAAAGGCAAGAAGACCTGGCTTATTTTCTGTTTGCACTGCGGGTATCCCCTGGAAGTCAATGCCCTTGACAGCTTCTCACAGTATTCTGTGAAATCTGTGGCGTCAGAGCAGATACGTTTCCTGCGGATGGCAATTAAAGTGTCAAAAACCTATATGCCATATGCGAGACTTGAACCGACATCCAACGGTGACTTCTGTCTCTATAGCGGTGCCTCGACTGACTCAGCTACGAAGTGCGGCACCAACCATTTAGGCCCTAAATAGAATGTTAATGAATTCAGGTTGAAAAGTGTGCATTACCGGTATATGTACCATAGCACCCAAGACTAAACATGATAAATATTAAATAGGCATTCTATACCTACCATACAAAACACATGAAATTCTTTCAATTATCCACGGTGAAGAAAGGCAAGGCGACCAAATAAATAACCCAGTAGTTTCAAAAATAATATATACATATATTATCTAGATTATATAGGCACATGGTGTTTAAAAGGAAACAGTATAAACACTCATTTATACTTAATGAAATAATAGCCCATTTTAAACAGAAATAATAATATATGAGACCAGTCTTGGTAGTTCTCCATTCGTAATGAATGGATGTAAAATAATACTTGCTCTTTCGTCGTGAACGTAAGTGATTTCAAATTTTAAAACAGAAGTGTTTGTTTGCTAAAAACCACTGGCAAGTTTGTGTCCTAGATAATAACGCAGCTAATGACTATCACACGCGTTATTGTCGGTAGCGCGGGGAGCGTGTCTATTCGGCGGCCGCTTCAGGGGGGGGCTCTTCCCCCGAGCCCTCTCCGGTCGGGGGAGGCGGCTCGTAGACAGCCAGCTTCTCGGCCAGGGCGGCGTTCTGTTCCTCCAGCTCCTGGACGCGCAGCGCAGCCTCCTCCATCTGCGCCTTCAGCGCCTCAAACTCGGCCATGTCGGGACGGTTGTCGCCAAGGTTCTTGCGAACATAGCTGGACGAGAGTTAGGGAAGCAACTTGCTCGATAAAAATTACAGTTGTTTGTACATGTAGAAACTTATATTGTATATTATCGTTAACATCAATCCATGATTAGTTATTATAAATCAATATTTTTCTATCATTCAATAATCGTATTGAGTGTCCAAATATTGTGTCGTATTGGAATTTTGGTTGATTAGCGTATCCAGCAGAAGGAGTTAATTTTGGGCCAGTGACAAGAATTGGAGGTAGGCCTGCACGTAACATACAGAAAGAAGGGAAGTTTTGAAACGACTACAAGGTAGTTTCGATAATTTTTTTTCCAAGATGTTCTATTTGAAGTATGCAATGTTCACAATTGACACCATAAATAATTCCCACAAAGCCAAAGGCTCATCTGTGGAACATACATATTAAATACAAATCAAAACAGACGTGTCAATGCAAAGAAATGTATAAATAATTATTAGAAACCATCAAATTAAAGTTTAAACTAGGCCTATAATAACAAAACAAACAAGTACCTGCAGAAGAAAAATATTAGACATTTGAATTGTTATATTTTCATGAATTTCATGATGATTGAAATTGATTCTGCCGCGATGTCGTTCACCAACTTATTTTATCATAATATAAAGAAGGTGCTCCAACTCCCATACTGATAACATGGATGGTATGTGGTTTCTTGGGGTCAGTTCACAGCCAAAGGTCCCGATTGCCTGGCACGATTTAGCGGATTCCCTTGTGAACTAGATGCAGATAAGAGTGTCTACGGTAACGATGGCATTGTTGAACTCACACAATCTATAATTTTCGTAAAAAAAAAACAAATGCAACTACTAACATTAAAATTCTACTGAGCCGTGTATAGCATTGTTGTTTTATATAGTTCGAAATAAAAGCAATAGTTGCGCTACAGGCAATCGAGACCCTGGACTCGGGAACCTAGAAATATTTCCCTTTTTAAGACCAGAGTTGGGTCACCTTTATATTATGATGAAATATGTTGGTATCACTACATCGTGATATTGATTATCAAGTCATTCGAAAAAAATTGATTGCAATCGATTGTAGTTTGTTTACAACCCCAATAAGAATATTGTGTAGCCGTGAAAAGCTTGATAATTTCAGAGATATAACAATATATAACTCGCAAAATGAGGCTTTCTGTGCATTCGTGGCAATAACCAAGCGGCCAACCTGTAACTTCGTTCTCGAGAAGAAGTTTGTTGAAACATACGAGCGCTAGTGGAACAGAACTGTCAAAATTACCAAAGATGGTTGCCTCCAATCCATATCTATGTTTCATTGATGTTTCTGGTCATTTCAAATCTAGGCCCAACTACCCTCTCGGTGATTGAATCATAGATAATGCAAGTCCTTGAGAAATTTCAGAGTGGGATAACAATACGTAGTGTGAAACAATGTTGGGGATGATTTGCCTGGTGACGAAAATGGGCCGGCAGCCTACGTACGGCAACGGAATTACGCTGGCGCGATCTACTCTGACCTGGGCAGTCGGCTTGTGGTGAATTAGTATGACCGGGAAAGGTTGAAGGTGACAAGTTTGCACTTTCAAGGTAAAATCGATTCACAACTGAGTTTGGCACAATACAAAACGTTGAAGATTAGAACACTTCTTGAGGGGATTGTTGTGTAGGAAGTGAAGTTATTTTATTAGTTGCAGTGAAGGAAGATATTATGTTCTTGTAAATTACAAATAACTGGTAGCTAGCCAGAGCTAGCTACGTACCTGAGTACCGGTCTCTGAATCTAGTCCGAAGTAGGCCTATTGATTATGTACCGAGTGGTATACTGCTCATTTCCTCTCAAGCGTCAGTCTCAAGTCTACCGTTCAATAAAGGCAATCACAAAGTCCGATCGGTTGTTGCGTACGGGAAGAATACACCTGACCGAAAGTCATTTGCCAATCACAAAATGTGTTATATTTTCAAATGACTAATTATGATAAGTAGGGCCCTACAATTGTCATTGTAAAAATATATATAGGCCTACCAAGACATAACACCAACATAGGCCTCCAATCTTTCCTTGGTAGATCCATTCGCCTCTGGAACGATCTCCGCCAGGACGAAATGGAAACGTTACCAAAATTATCTGCATTCAACACTATTCTATCAAATCTATAGAGCTAGGCCTACATTCATAAATGACACTTGACTGCACTTTTTGTTTCACTCATTTGTATTCTACTCTGTACTTGAAATCAAAATTATTAAAATAAGGACTAGTATGTAGAATCAACTGCTACCGGACCAATGGTCCAAAGCTGAGGTGTGAATAATAAATAATAAAATGAATAATAATAATGTATTCTCAGAATAAAGTACGCGTATAATATGGTATATAATTTTGGACACTCTTATGCTGAATTCTTGTGTTATTCGTAAGTCATATTGTGCAAAATGACGTGCATACAAGTCTTCATAGCCCACAAAACATGATGAAAAATGACAAAGATAGGGTTTGAACCAAATGTAGAAGTATGATTCTGTTTGTCAGACACCTGTTAAATCTTAAGCTCTTTACATGAACATTTTTGATGCGATATCGCATCACAAGTGTGCTGCTGCCTAGTAGCAATTCAAGCAAGTTTGTCAAAGAGACGGGCTTGTCTATAGTGTCCCGCGATTCTCGTGGCATGACTCAAGTTCGTTGAATGTTTGTTGTAATTTTGTTGACATCGCTGGTGTCTTCTCAATAATAATAATAACTATATAAAAACAATATCTCATAAAAGAAGTCGTATGCACGTGGGCAAATTGATCAATTGTGGAATTATTTTGAAACAATTCATGCTAAAATCGACACAGCTGTTCTGGGGGAAGCAGTACGACGGCAACCTCAAGACGATTCTACCTGAACCCAAGCTACATCCGGCCATTCCGCATGCGATTCGCAGCGGGGCGAGCCAAAAGTTGAGTCGAGTTGAACTTGTGCGACAAAATAACGCACCATCACGCAGTCTTCGCTGATTGGTCAATAATTCAAAATGGCCGATATCGCTCCCGCATGCGGTTGCGATATCACATCGAAAATGTTCATGTAAGGTCTGCTTTATGCAATATCACAAGGTTGATTGGTTTGGCCAGGTAGAGAAGAGACTTTTACTTTTGTTCAAGCTGACAGCTTTAAGGTACGTTCATACTACTACGGCAACCTGCCGCATGTACGGCTTTTCTGTTGCGGTAAACACAAGTTTTTATTCTTTCGTTCAGAGTACTACGGTAAACGTCAGACGGCAAGTGAGCACGGTCTGCTATCTGTCAAAATGGACGACAACAGTAAGAAGTTACTTAATTCCACTTCTTCTGAGACTGAAAACACTATTATTAGCTGCAGCTGCACATTTACGGAGTAGGAAAAGAAGGAAAAGAAGATCTAGAAGATGGGATACTCGTCCAATCTTTCAAAACCGAGAAAGATTTGGTAAATATTACAATCTCATACCACAAATGAGGTTAGAGGACGAGAACAATCAAAAGAGTTGACGCGCCAAAAAGAGTCGACCGCTGAACAGTTGGTTCTACACCCACAGTGCGTAGGAAAAGCGGTCTGAGCATGCACAGGGCCGTGATTAGGTCGACTACGTCACAAACCGCATCACGGCGAGCTAGCCGTACGGCAGAAAGTTAAAGTTAATTCAACTTGGACGGCAGTGCCGTATCGCCTGGTACGGCAAGTTTCTGATTGGTTCACGTGACCAGCCGTGACGGCAAAAACGTTTTGCCGTAGTAGTATGAACGTACCTTTAGGCCTACATCCATTCAGTATTCACTCTCAAAAATGAAAATTGAGAAAATATCTCGATTGACACGAAATTCAATATTATTAGCCTACAGCTAGATAAGATGAACCTTGGGCCTACATCCTTTTTTTACCATTTTTCTATGCTTTATTAGAAGGATACTCCAATGCATCTTCCGGCTTCTCAGCTTCCTCGTACAGGCACACCAGAACTTTGGTCAGCGCGTCCATGACTCCTGCCCTCTCCAGATATTTGCGGAACTCTTCCCTTTTTGAGTCGATGGGCTGCACAACAAACAATTGTCACAGTAAAGATCTTAGTTCCGTGTGTTTACGTCATCCGTACAATAATAGTACCAGTTAGTACAATAGTACTGATACAATAGCACTAAAACAATAATACTAGTACAGTGGTATTATTATACAGTCATTAGACAGGAGACTTATAGTTCAAAGTGGAAGATATCAACATTCGTGTGTTTATACTGAGACTTTTATCTACGGCGAAAAATTATGATCACAGACAGCGCAGTCCTGGTGTTGAAGTTCATTAGTTTTAAATAATCAAAATGGGGTGGTAAGATCGCCCTTGTGATGTCCCGTCTAAACGATCCCATCTTTCATCCTTAGCCTTAATTGGGGAACAATGATTTTGTATCAAGTTTCGATGTGATTAAAAAAAATAAGTAATTATAGCCCTAAATACAATTATATAGGCCTAGAATAATAGGCCTTCTAGTACTTAGGCATACATAATGTAAACACCATTTATATATATTTTTTTTTCACACGGTAGGCCTATAGCGCTTAATGACGCACTGTACTGATGACTTAGATCTATTGGCAGCAGTGAATCGTGAATAAGATGAAAAGCCTTTTAACTAGATGTGTTTTGGATAGGTAGTGAGAAGGAGTCGGTTGTGGCCTGTTGTCAAGGAATCAACCCAGTATCAACCAGATCGATAAGAGGGAAGACCCCTGTCAGGATGGTCGACCATGGCGGGAACAAGCCCTGGTCTCCTGGACCCTTACCTAATAAACCACTCGAAATTTTGTGCTAGAGCTAGCTAGCTACAAGAGGCTAGGACTTTCATTGGCTAATGTCCACTAAAAAAGCTACCAACAATGACAATGTATCATAAGAATAAATTCACGGTCTCTTGGACTGAATAATTCCATCAAATTTCGTAGTCCACCTCATAAGCAGGACTAGTATTTTGTGTTAACAACAATGGAAATACACAGAGACCAGACACGTTGCCATGACAACTAGCTCTCCTAGTTAACATTAACCAATCGAAGTCCTAGCCTGCTGGAACTTGCTAGCACTAGTACGAAATTTCACGCGATTTATTAGGTAAGGGTCCTGAATGACGGTTCAGCGTGCTAGCCCTTGGTTCATTCATCTCAGTGCCATTCATTGCCTCGCTCCTCACGAAGAACACAAAAATAATTTTCAATTCCTCTCAAAATTTGTATACTGGCAACTTTTTCCATGTAGGCCTATGGTAATTCTCAAGAAGCAAATTATGTACTAGGTATAGGCCTACCCATCAAGTATACCCTTATATCCATCAAGCTTACAATATTATTGGGGGAATAAAACCTGATTGAATACTGATGCAGCCTAGGTTTACCTGTGGATGAGCCACTCATTTTTAAGGTAATCGTGGGAAACATTTTCCTAAAAATTTGAAGGTTAATACTAGGGATAACTTTGGTTAACCGAAAGCCGGTTCTGAATCGGTTCCAGGTTCAATCGGTTCTGAAATAGACAATCGATTCTTTTCTGTGATAATTTTTTCAATCATTCATCATGTTGATTGAGTCAATATGTATAATTGATGGATGTTTTTCAAGTGTGTTGTCGCAATATAAATTGTATAGATATAATACACTAGTCCACGTGCATTATTTATTTGTCTTTTCTCCTCCATGCACAGTAAAACCCAACATGTGTCCTACCACTGCTTTGTTTTGTCAGAAGAGATGTTGATAGGCTGAAAGATAACAAGGAATACAAACAAAGAAGAAAAACAATCACTCACTTCAAAACGCAGATTTCTTGATCAAATTAAGTGTGCAGGGTCAGCTTCACATCATATTGGCAGATCAAAACATGATGAGAAGACGCCATGATATAGCTAGAGTTTGGTATATAGGCCTACCCGAGTTTAGTGGGCCCTACACTAACAAACACAACACACTTGTTCCCGGACATTCAATAGGCCTCGAGCAAATCACAATGTACAGAAAAACATTAAAACCAGGTTTTAGAAAAATGCTTCTACGTTACGCCAGACTTGAAATGCACGTTCCCAGAGGAATATGGTTCCACGTTATTGACGTGCCTTAAAACCACAACACCGGTACCGTATTCATTTATAAAATGCATGTTTACCTACAATATTACTGGTAGGCCTAGGCCTAGCATTAAATTTGTTAGTTCACAAAATCAATGCTGGTATGCTAGCCTAATAAAGAAAAAAAACGATGATCGGGTTACTGGTGCTCTCAGGCATTGATGTCTCAGGTGTTTAGACCCTAGGGCCTACATTGTGCAAACGATCACTGGGTTCAGACACAATTATCAATACCGGTACAAACAACACAATCGTTTATACAAATTTTACTCAAATTTAAATGATATAATGATCAATTATGCCTAGATCTACTTTAAACCAAATCGAACTGGGACAGGGTCAATAAAAAGGCTCAAATGAGCAGTTAGGTCATGGTTAGACCTATGCCTAGACCATTGATTCCTAGGCCTAGCCTTATGCTTATTGCTGACAGCTTGCCAAGTTGGCTTCAAAGCCTAACCTAGGAATGAATATTTTAAATATCTTTATAAATCATGACACTTTGATAGCAGACCTCGGATGCAAAGCAACTGATGTGGCTGGCAGCATGTTTTCACTAGGCTAGGCAGCTGTCATGTAAGGTGGTTGAAACCTACTGTTCAACTTACGACCCAATCCCAAGACGAAAGAATGGTTAAATTGAGCCTATTTTCTTTAAATTGTGAAACATATTTACCCGGTAGGTTGACATTTTGGCAGTTGAAGTGAACTTTCAACGCAATAATTAATAATTTTGACCAAATATGCTGAAAACGGCAATCGTTACAGCGAAAAAGCCGAAATCCAAGAATGCATCCAATGGTCCAACTTGCAAATGTTATTTACGCCTTCTAGATAGTTGATAATTTGATTTTCAAATTCCAATGTGACCAACACAAAAGTATGTGACGTTGCAGCACTCGATTCTCGACTCGAACAATATCGAACGCGAAACGCGGTTCGCTCGAACTGCGTTTTATTTAGTCGGATTAAAATATTTTAACAGAGATCTAATAGCACGACCTTCTTTTTGCGAGAAATGAAAGTGTATTAATTAAGCTCAATTCAGTTGCAACTAGAAAAAAGCAACACATGAGTTGCAAGATGAGCAATATTGGCATATTTATATGAAATATATAATGGAAAGCTAAACACACATGGTACACTTTGATTTCATAAGACTAGTCCCTACTTTGACAAACTTTGAGTTTGTTTCTTTTTGTGCAATATTTATTTTTATTGTCAATCTATTATTTTTTAACTATATTATATGACAAGTTCTATAACACAATTTTACATTAGGGGGGGCCTATAGTATATTAATGCATGACACTGTTCAATTGAATAAAGATATATTATAAAACTATTTTGTCATTGCATCTGTTTCATCTAAATTGCTATATATATATATATATATATATATATATATATATATATATATATATATATATATATATATATATATATATATATATATATATATATATATATATAGGCCCTATATGTGATAATTAAACACCTTGGATACGATCCAATATCGAGATATTAGCGATGTCACCAGGAACATAATTTCGTATCATGGTTACGATCATTGCCAGTGAGTTCATTGTTCCAACCGATACTTTTAATTATTGTTCATAATTACACCGGCAATTAATTACAGGTAACTTGTCCGGTAATTAATTATTGTCATCTTATTGTTTGCTTTATTGCTGTCATTAACACACATATAGTTGATTATACTTATTCGTGATAATGATACATCTATATAAGCACTCCACTGGACGTCGTTTCAAGATATCAGATCACACGATAGTGAAACCTTGAAGCACTTTTCTTCGATCAGGTAAGATTTCACAAGCTGAATAATAGGGAGAAAATGATTTGGAATTAATTCGTAGATTCTTTTATTTTAGCTTGGTGATGGCCTCGTGGTTTTTTCAAATTCGCTTCCTTAGAATCATCGAGTGTTGCTCTTGATGCTCCATTCGACGATATCAGCTTAAACTTTGAATATTTTAAATTCGAACTTCATGATAAATTATTATACCAGAGGCTAATAAGAAATTTCAAAACACTAACAAAATTTGAAATTGAATTCAAAAAACTTCTAATAGGTGAGGGTTATTATTCTTTGAATGAATATATGTTAAGATGATGACGTGGATCTACAATGTACTCAGGTAATCATCTTTCAAACGTAAAGACTTATCTGACCAAGACGCAACTTATTATAACTATAGGCAAACGCAGCATATGCGTTGTAAGATGAGCGAAATATCTGAATAAGGTATAATATAAGAGGCGTTAAAGTAGTTCTAACTTTGCTACCTTATTCTATACACACCTTGACACATATGAAAAAAATACTACATTGTCGAGCAAATATCGAATCTAGAAAGCAGTGGATCTTGGCAACATAGTTCTGCAATTATTCCCACATATTTGATAGAGAAAAACAGTCAATTGTATTTTTTCTTCAAAACGGCTGGTCAACCATTCTCTACTCATAAAATATCTGTAAGCGCTGTTCTTTCTTTCGTTTTCACTCAATAAGCTGAGTGGTTAGCTCACTTGCTTCGTGATCCGGTATAGGTGAAGGGACATATCGGACCTGGTTCGATGCCCGCCACCGTCCATCTTTACAGGGGTTTTTCGTGGTTTCCCTCTGAAGTCTAGGCTAATGCCGGGATGGTTCCTACAATATAGGCCACGACCGCTTCCTTCCCACTACCCATAAAAAACCTTCACCTCATCATCCCATCATCTCATTAATCATTCATCCGACGCCAATAGATCTTAGTTATCATTACAATGCGTCGTTAAAACCCAATTTAAAAAAAAAATCATATTATTCAGCCTCAGGCTATTTTCCATAGCCTACACACTATCATTTCTATACTGAAATGACTTTAATAGATTATTTTGTCTTGATGTTAGTAATTGTTTTATGTTTCTGAGAATCCATGGTTTCTAAGACGATGTCATCCATCATACTGGCCGTGCTAGCAGTGTTGCTCGTAGCAACAATACCAGATAATGGTGAGTGCTGTGTAAGTGTATCTACTTTGGACGGGGCACCACAAGGGCATCAATCTTGAAACGAAGTGTCTGGTTACACTCGAGTGTCTTCAGCCTTTAGGGCTAGAGGAGGCTGCTGACACTCAGTTTAATTTCCGGATTCGTTCGGTAGGATTCGGCTTCTTTGATCGCGTCCGAGTGGCCAAAATAAAGGAAATGACCAAAATAACGGATGCATGCAGCTCATTGGTTAGCACACCTGACTCTCATCGCGGGGAACTCTAATCGCATCACGCCTGAAACTATATGTTCTTTTTTTTTTATTCGGTTCCTCCCGAGTTTATATGTGAAGGAACATGGTCAATTACATCATATTATTCAACAGTATGATATCAACAGTATGATATACGTCATAAATTACGGAATATAAATGTAACACAAATTGTCCAAGAAAAGCTGCATGGAAGCTAAAAAAAATCGTCAACAGAGTGAGAAGCATTTTCACATAACAGTTTCTTAACTCCAGATTAAAATATAGGTATGCTGGAAATCGATTTAATGTCTATATGTAGGTTTTTATAAAACCGTGACATTGAATATTGCGATCCTTTCTAATACAGCATGAGCCTATGTTTGTCCACACGTGAGTCATTATGACGTCGTGTATCATGTTGGTGGATTTCATGGTTATAATGAATGGTACAAGCAGGAAAACGATGAATCCGGGAACGATGCACTGTAAATGCCATATCATATGTATATGTCTATCTGCATTGTTTCAGTGAGCGGCGACTGCTGTGACACTGGTCGCTGTTACGACTACACGGTAGGCACACCCTGCTGCGGCGTCGGCGAATGCAACATCTTCTGCTGTAACTGCGATGGAGGTTGTAGGCAAAAACCTCGTGGTAAACGATCCGCCTCTAACGAGACAGTCACGCCCACTGATGAGACAGTCACGCCCACTGATGACTCCAGTCGAGGCTGATGTCAACAATGATCAAATTTACGGCCCTGCCAATGACAATTGACGACTCGAAATAGGCGTGGCTTCAACAGTATAGGCCAGAAGGATTTATATCATTTGTGGTCATTTGAAGATACCCCGATTGGATATTTGAATGTCACTACATCAGTTCTAACAGCCCTCTTGATTGGACGGTACGATTTGTGACGTCAAAGAGGCGGAGACTGTGAGTCGTCAATTGATTGACAACTGAAGACATCGAACAGAAACAAGATCATTCAGAAACATTCAGAAGATGCAGTTAGGTCGACTCCATTTTGCAAGCAGTTTTCGCGTAAGAGAAATGATCTGAGACTAAAATGTGAATTTGAAATTGTGAAATTATTATTGAGATGAATGGAATTTTTGTGAATATCTCACAAATATGTAATAAGTGTTGCTATCTCATTGATCAGCCTAACTGCTGAGTATAGGTAACTACAATTAGATACGAAACTGACAAGTGTGTATATAGGGAATGTTCGTTGGCTTCTTTTTGCTAGAAATCAGTCGTATGGAGAATGTTAACAACCTACTGGAGGTGCTTTTTACCCTGCTTTCTTGCAAGCCCATCAGACAAGCAATGGAATGGTACCGAGATATTGAGCAAAATCCTTACATCCCTGCTGACACGCATTACGGATCGAAACTAGAAAACAACCAGGTTGTACCTATAGCATTAACCACTATTCTATTTTTAGACACATTCGGACAAGAAATGTCCGAAATCGGTCCTCTTGATCCAAATATAATAATAATAATAATAATAATAAATGTTTTCATTCTTCAATTGATCATATACATGATATAAGAAAGGTCAATACAAATATATAAATAAAATATAGAATGAAAAATATTGATACAATATAGCTAATATTTACAATAATAATAATAATTTACAGAATGACTTATGCATGTCGAATATTCTGTTTACTTATTGATGATCGTTCAGAAAATCGTTTACAGAGTAAAAACATTTCCTAATAAAGTACATTTTCAATTTAATTTTAAAATCCTTATTTTCCTTCACTGATTTTAGTTCTAGAGGGAGATTATTCATCAATCTGATTCCATTTGATATCGGACTTTTATGTGCAATTTTGGTAAGTGATCTTAGGTCTTTATTTGTCCTTGTGCTATGATCATGTATTCTGTTACCTTCTATTGACATGTGTTGATGTTCTACAACAAATAATATTAAGTTGAACATATATAATGAAGGTACAGTCATAATTTTGAATTTTATAAATGACGATTTACAGGAATCTTTGTAGAAAATACCGGGTGTAGTTGGGTTGTAGCTGGCATTTGCGAGAATTCTGACGGATCTCTTTTGTAAAACGAACAGTTTTTTCATAAGTGAGGACTGTCCCCATATTACTATGCCATATTCTATCTTTGATTGTATGTAAGCGTAATAAATCATTTTAGCAATATCAAAGTTGCATATTTTCATCATTCGTTTTACCAGAAAACAGCCAGAGGCTACCGTCTTACATAGTTTGTTTATGTGAATATTCCAATTTAATTCTTCATCGATATAAATTCCTAAAAACTTTGCGTGACCAACTACTTCAATACTTTTGCCGTTCAGGTACAGCAAAGGACTACTATTATAATCTATGTTATGTTTATATTTACTAAAACGCATTATTGCAGTTTTTCTCTCATTTAAATGCAATCTATTCTCCTTACTCCAATTGACCATTTGTTCAATAGCAGTAGTGCATTCCTCATGTATCCTTTCAGGATCATTATAAACGAGGTGAGTCGTGTCATCTGCATAAGTTGTAAGATACCCATTAGTAACATTTTGAGAAATGTTATTTACAAACAATATGTAAAGAAGAGGTGCGATCGTTGATCCCTGAGGAACACCAACATTTATAGTGACTTCCTCGGAAATGACATGTCCCATGTTGTTAAACAGCTTGACTACTTGTTTCCAAATCCAAGAGAAAAGACTTAATCCAATTGTTTGCTACCCCGTTTAATCCCATTATTCTAAGCTTATGCAATAGCAATGTGTGGTTTACCGTATCAAACGCTTTTGGATAATCGTAAAATATACCATATGCTAAATTATTTGAATTTAATGCTGTGGTGAGCTCATGCACAAAACTATTCACCGCAGTAACTGTATTATGTTTTTTCCTAAAACCATGTTGGTTTTTGCAAACAATTGAATATTTATCCAAGAAAGACGTTAGTCTTGTACAGAAAGCGTTTTCGAATATTTTTGAGAAAACTGACAATAAAGCAACTGGTCTATAATTCTCAACAACTGTTCTATCTCCCTTTTTGTAAATAGGATTTATCACTGTTTTTTTCAGTAAATCAGGAAATATTCCTTGAGTGGATGATTCGTTGATAATGTAAATTAGAGGTATAGCAATATGCACTGCTGCATATTTTATTATATTACATGGGACATCGTCGTAGCCCGATGATCTTTTCTTTGAAAAGATCATCGGGCTACGACGATGTCCCATGTAATATATATGTCATTAAAACTTACATTGAAGGATCTCAAAATTCGATATGGCTCTGATATTTGACGTCATCAAGTGGGTAATTGTGGTTAATGCTATATTGCGTCAACCATACCGTGTGCATCGTTATCAATAATAGAACTCATCATGCAAGTGTTCTCGCATTCAAAGAAGGTGTTTACCTCCATGCATCATGCATGCAAGGCTCAAGATGCACTGGAATGTGCAGCTAGGAGTCAAAGAAGACATATGTGATAATGTTGAGTCAGGTTGTGTTTCGGAAAATGAGGACGATGATGCTATAGTCCAACTATTTCAGGCATAATCGTATAATGCTATATTTCATAAAGCATTGTATTGTATTTTATTGTATTTATTTAACGGTTTGTTTACCAATGGTATTTTATAAACTAAGGCCTGGTATTACCAAGTCCAGTTAGCCTTTATCTGACAGTTCAAACTTGTCATCACCATGGTTACCTATGCTATTTGTTTTCACCAAATCTCAGATAAATACTAACTGGCCGTGGTAATACTGGGCCCAAGTCAGATATAAAAACAATTGAATTGCTAAAAGCACAATAAAAACAAGTCAGATGGCTAGAGATCCGTTGATACTATAATAAGATTTTTCTAAGAGATATTTCTTCAATGCATTTTCAAATCGTTACTGCCAAGTGTTTTTAAATGAGCAGATAAGTGGTTGAAAAGTCGCCTGCCGGACTGCATCACGCTGATAGACGTCGACTTCAGGTACTAGTATGGGTTTGGAAAATGAGATTTTTCCCCAAGATGTAAATTTTCCGATGTTGATGTCACTTTATTAAGAGATTCATCCTCTTTCATGAAAGATGAACCGCATCATTGTTCGATGCTTATAGATATTTCACAAATAAATATTTTTCAACCCCCCCACATTTATGATCAGAAAAAAATGTAATGAATTGAATATACAACAAACTGATCTGTGAATACAGTTATAATACAAGTAAACTTTGCCTGCAATTCTCTCAGTAATAAGATTTACACACACAACCATATGTTTCAACAAAGAAAAAATATATAAGATTTATAGGTGGAAGACTAATTTTGTTTTCATTTTCATTGCTTATGAAACGAGGCATGTTCTGACTGGGCCAGAATTTTGATATCTCTGATACTTGAATGAGATTTTTTCTTAGTTCATCCTGGAGCCAATAAAAATATTACAAAATTGAAGCCAATAAAAATATTACAAAATTGAAGCCCAACAATCAGAATTTTGAATTAAATATTTTTGACGTGGTTCAGAACAGTGCACCACAAGGGTGATATTGCCGGTCATGAAGGTGAAGACATGGTCTCTCCATCATGCCTATGACGACGTGGTTCAGTACGGGGCACCACAAAGGTGATGTTACCGGTCTGAAAGGTGGAAACATGGTCTCTCCATCATGCCTATAACGACGTGTTTAAGTACAGGGATACACAAGGATGATGTTACCGGTGTGGATGAAGGAAACATGGTCTCTGCACAATGCCCATGACGACGTGGTCAACACTGTATAACATTGTAGTTCCATGTAAAAGCTATAGTTTCACCACAGGCAATCGGGACCTTGGACTCGCTAACTGACCCCGAAATATTTCACTGCCAAGACGCGAGTTGGTTCACCTTCTTCATATCATGATGAAATAGGTTGGTATCACTACATCGTGCCTGACTGTAGGCCCATTCTTGGCATGTTAATTAAATCTGCTTCGTACTTTTCTCAGAGATGGTGTTCTCGAATCTGCTATTTTTCCCTCATTTTACTTGCCCTCATCACCAGCCTTCAACATGAGGATTTTCTTCAATTCAAATTTTCTTTGATACCAGTGTATAGCTTTTTTAAAATAGACTCATTAGATTACCAGGATTTTGTGACTTCGAAATTATTTTAGAAAATTCAATAGTTTTTCTATCAAAATTTCAGGTGTTGAAGTTTGTTAAAAATGTGAATAAAAATGCTGTGGAATTTTTTTTTTTTATTATTCAATAATATTCAGAAAACAACATTCTGAAATGTATATATGATTGATAAAAAGATGCTTCTTTACGAAAGTCCACTTAAATTTCACAGTTACCTGCTATTCTTAGACAAAATTAATAGTTTCTATGAAAAAAAAAACCAGCGTGGACCTAATTGATAATATATATATTTTTTATATTGGTTTTAACGACGCACTATACTGATAGCTACGATCTATTGGCGTCGGTGGATGATGAATGAGATGATGGGATGATGAGATGAAAGGTTATTTTATTAGGTGTTTTTTCGGATGGTGAGAAGGAGTCGGTCGTGGCCTGTTGTTAAGGAACCATCCCAGTATTAACCTGAACGACAGAGGGAAACCACGAAAAACCTCAGTCAGGATGGTCGACTACGGCGGGCATCGAACCCCGGTCTCCCGAATGACGGTTCAGTGTGTTATCACTCGGCCACGCGTCTCGGTAAATTAATAATAAATCCTGTATTTGAAGTATCAAATAAAGACAAATTATACCACAGTATTCAACACACTCGAATTAAAAATTGAAAATTAAAAAAATGTAAAAATATAAAATGTCTGATTGACTACTTGTTATCACTGCATGTTTACGTCTTATTTTTCCCGTCACTATGACGTAGCTTTGAGTGACTCACGGTCGAAACTACGAGGCTTCGACCACGAAATAACGTGAACATCAGTACTAAATTAACTACCATGGCTACAAGTTGGACTGTTGCATGTATCATCTTGTGCGTGTTGGGTTTTCTATACCAGTATGTGAAAAGACATTACAGCTATTGGGCTAGTAGAGGGGTCAGTGGACCAGAACCACTGCCCATTTGGGGCAATTTCAAAGATGTTTTATTTCAAAGGAAATCAGGCGGGGGATTTCTACGTGATATGTATGAAGAGAATTCGGGACTACCGTTCGTTGGATTCTACATCCTGGATCAGTAAGTGAAGGATATTAATTTCCAAATATGGAGAAGAAACAAAAAAAAAGTGATTAGATTGGCGCAGCGAAGATTTTCATTTCATATACCGAAACAAATTGGGTTTCGTTTTTATGTTTTTATTTTCATTTTATTTTTCATTTTTTTGTAATTTTCTGCGTGGTATACAGGTCGGGTAAAAACTTCAATCAACTTGAAAGTTTTTCTACATATTAGTTAGTGTCATATCAGAATGGGTTGGGATTATTTTTCAGGAAAATCGTTTCAAACATTTGTCAGGAAAAAAGTTTGAAAAATCCCTGTAAGAATAATCCAGAGGAAAAATATTTGAGAAACAAGAATTCTTCAAAAGCTCTCAATTTCTCACGGAATATCAAGGAAACCATTAGATCTATACACAAAAGTGTCCTCATCTAGTTCATCCGATGCTGTATAGTTTTGAGGCGCAATCTGTGGCACCACTTCTGAGAAAACTAATTTCAAAGTCGAAATAGAAACATGACTTACATGAAAATAACCAAGAGGTTAAAATTCATGAAAAATATTTTCTACGAAAGAATTAATATTTTAATGGAACTTCAATATAATAATAAAACACATCATTCTGAACTTTCACTCAAATCGGATCAGCCGTTTTGATGTAACAAAATATATAATGTAATGTTTTTAGAACACTCAAACCTATAGAAAAGCACTTTACTTGTTTCCGCGTTGATGGATGAGCGAGAATTATTGGGAATAAAAATTAAAAAATATCCTATATCAGCTCAATCTACATCTACAGACCTTGAAGAGTCGCTGCTTTCAAGTTTTATTCATTACTCATTCTAATCGTTCTGAATTAATTAGTGGAATTAATTTGATTGGTTTTGATTGTTTCGAAAAAATTACATCATAAATGCGTTTTCTCCGTTATTTATCATCCGATTGCTGTACGAATCACCGCAAATGTGTATGAAAGTTGTTTCCGTGTTCGATAGAAATTTTAAAGCTTTTAAAGAATTTTTATTTCTTGTGTATTTTCACTCCGGGTTATTTTTATGGAGATTTTTCGATTTATAGAATGAAAATCTTCGCTATGCGCTCATCCAATTGTTATTATGGTGAACAAAATGCATCTTTGACTCAGTTGCTATGGCACTCACTTCGTGTGATCCGATAGGTGAGGGGCATATCGGGCCTTGAGTCGATCCCCGACTAAGTCCAAGTTTACATGTTTCTTTCGTGGTTTCGTACTAAAGTCTTTGATGCTGTGATTGTTCATGATCATTCCCATTACATATACGTATAACCCTCCTTCTGGTTATCGTAATAATTATTCATTCGACGCCAATAGATCTTATAGTTATCATGACACTAGCTGTATCGTTAAACCCAATATGAATTGAAAAAAGAAGTCAAAAATCCCATTAATTCAATTTTTCCATAACATTCATTTAATTTGTTTCAATCGATATTTCAGGCCCGCCTTGCTCATACGTGATCCTGATTTGATAAAACAGGTCCTGGTTAAGGATTTTTCACACTTCTACGACCACTACTCGGATTCGGACTTGGCTTCGGACCCGCTTTTGAGAAGTGGCCTGTTTCTAGCGAAAGGCAACAAATGGAAGGAACTGAGATATCACGTAAGTGTTGAGTGGTTTTTATTACATTTTTCACATTTATTTCACGTTCAACGACGTTCTACAATGATTACATTCTCCACATTTATATTTGCTTTAACGACGCACTGCAGGCCTACTGATGACTAAGATCTATTGGCGTCGATGGATGACAAATGTGATTATCGGATGATGAGATCAAAGGTTATGTTATCAGGTGTTTTTAGATAGTGTCAATGAGTCGGTCTTGGTCTGTTGTTAAAAAACCATCCCAGTATCTCATATATCATTCACAAACGCCAATAGATCGTAGTGCGTCGTTAAACCCAATATAAAAATAATTTCAATAAATAAGCGTGAACTATTTTGGGTAGTATCCATGCTATTACTTTAAATAGTCACCCTCGGTAGCTCAGTCAGCTGAGGTACCGCTTCAGAAACTGAAGTTACCGTTGGGCGTGGGTTCGAGTCTCGCATAAGACATGGGTTTTTGTAGACGTCCTTTCACTTATCATCACATCATAGTTTCATAATTACTCGCTCCTTCGTACTCCCGTATAACCTAGTCGTTGGTGGGGTTGTTAAGCAAACAATAATCATTACTTTATATATTACTAGCCAGAGCCCTCATGTTTGAAACATAGAGGTCCCCTCGTCCTTCCGCCCTCCTCCTGAATGTACTACAGTCTACAACGCTCTCCAATTCCCCTTCCCCTCTCCCCTCCCTATCTCTCTCTCTCTCTCTCTCTCTCTCTCTCTCTCTCTCTGTCTCTCAATTATGTATTACTGCTGCATTCGAATCGAAAGTTCCATAGAACGTTCGAGAATGTTCGAGATTGTTCGAGGACCAGTGTGACGGACAGACAGATGGATAGATAGACATAAATACAGATCTGGGAGACTCTATGTATAATATGTATAATTTTTTTTTCTGGCATTCACCGTATATTTATTCATTTCGATATCATTTTCATGATGATCATGTATTTTCAACTTACTGTCTATATGATCTGCATTCTATTTATTGTTGTTATTTCAATGATAAACTTGTAAATCCTGTATTGGACTAGAATAAAATCAAATAATAGATTTTGTTTGTTGCAGGTGAGACCAGTTTTCACGTCGGGCCGCCTCAAGAAGATGTTCGGCTTGGTCCTGGAGTGTGGTACCGAGCTGAAAAAGTACCTCGACGATATCGCCAAAGATCCTAAGCCAGTCGAAGTGAAAGAGATCACCGCCAAGTCGTTCACCGACGTCATATCTTCGTGCGCGTTCGGCATCAACTCGAACTGCATTTCCGATCCGAATGCAGAGTTTCGCGAATTCGGTCGAGCTATTTTTGACTTTACTTTCAGACGGTAAGAAGATGAAAACCAGTTTCATTAGATGAGCGTAGCGAAGCTTTCCATTTCACACCCTGAAAAAAATGGGCTTCGTTTTTATGTTTTTTTTTTTTTTTTGGAATTATTTACGCGGCATACAGGTCAGAGAAATGAATCAATCAACTTGAAACTTTTTCTGAACGTTGGTGTCATACCAGAATAGGTTGGGATTGTTATTCAGAGGAATCGGTCGGAAGGTTTCTCCGGAAAATAATCGGAAAGTTTGGAAAATCCTCATAAGAATAACCCGGAGGAAAAATACTTGAAAAACAAGAATTTTTCAAAAGCTCTCAAATTCTCACAGAATATGAAAAATACTATTATACACCTTTTCAGAGATTTTTACAACAATCGAATGAGAAATAATGAAGAAAACGCAATAAACGTGTACATTTTACTGAATATTTGGATCAATTGGTTTTGCAAAGTGTTTATGCGACAGGTTGCAGGTTACTATAAATATCAACAAGTTGCAGGTGAGGTTTTTGAACGTTTGAAGTAAGTCAAGGTTTGTAGATGTAAATTGAGCTGACAAGTTATTTTTCATTCTAGATTGCCATACTTCTAAGCTCATCTCACAACGCGCATCCCGCGTTTTCCTAGTTCTAAAAATAGTAACATATCCATGTTGTAAACAAGGCCTAATTAGTAGATTCTAATTAGGAGCACACTAAGGAACTTAATTTCTTATATATATTGTTGTTTTTTTCTGATAATTGTCGAACAGCAATTAATAGATGAAACACTCTGAAATACCGAATGAAAAGTAAAAACAATGCTATCTAAAACATAAATATTGTGAACAAGGCCCAATTAGTAGAGCCTGATTATTGCCACGAGCACATCTGAGGAATTCATTGTTGAGCTATATTTTGTTTTTTTGCTGATAATTGTCTAATAGTAGGCCTATTAGATGAAGAATTCTGAAATAATGATTGAAAAGTAAAAAACAAAACTTTCTAAAATATCCATGTTGTATACAAGTTCCAATTAGTAGGGCCTAATTATGGTTACAAGCACATCCGGGAAATTGATTTTTAAAATATATTAGTTCTTGTTGATGGCCTAATTATTGTCGAACGGTGAAAGATAAAAAAAATATGAATTACTAAAGTAAATACAATACTATATACAATATGAAAAATCACAGATATTTCAAAACATTCAAAATTATGAATTGCAATTATAATATATAGCCTCGTAATATGATCCTAACATTTATGTGGTAAGTACCAGGATGAAGAAATATGTTTTTTTGCTATAAATCTGTAAAATTTGTACTATATAGGGTCTGTGCTGTAAATATATATCTTACTATATACAGATTGATCCAAAATTAAAAGCTTTTTTTTACATCGCTGAGCCAGTGAACCAATTTTGAAATTACATATAGGATTCAATAGAGACAAACAGAAAAGGGGCTTTCACTTTTGGTTCAAGTTGTACACCATATTGAATGTATTTGATAGAAGATCTGTGTTTCTATGATATTATAATTTTGATACATCATTACATACTTTTCGAAATTCATCATACTGGAACTAATATTTCACTAAATAGCTCCTATAACCTATTAGTTTCTTTCAAATTTCATTCATCAGAAGTCTATTACAGTCATCAGAATTATCTTGAATTAAATAGCGATAGCAAAAATTTATATCCTATATCATGGAGTTTATGAAAAAATTAATTTTAGAAAAATAATTATTCATGGTGAATTAGTATCCATGGTGGAGACAAAAAGTAAAATGGCATTTTTGTACCTAAGTCATCATTAATAGATAATTGCCACAATATACTTCACAATATATATAAATATGATAAAATGTTGAATATATATATTTATAAATTAATATTTGACTAATTCCAGATCGTTCGAACAGATGTCCATTTTCTTCCTACCAAGGGTGGCCAAACTTGCCGGCCTCAGCTTCTTCCCCAAAGAGGTGAATCAGTTCTTACGTAAGGTGAGTCTAGAGGAGTATGTTGGTGGACATCCCTTTCTCATAACTAAATCAACTTGAATCCTCTTAAACAAATTAAAGTTGGTGCATTGAGCGATAATTAGCAGATTAACTACTACCTTTTAACATATTTCTGAACCTTCATCATTGTAGGGCACATCCTTTAATTTGTGTCACCTCATTTTTTTACCTCAAATAATATAGTAATAATCTTAATGACACATTCGCAATTTGTGTACAATTAATAATTCTATTTAATTTCATAATAAAATTGCATCGCATCGAAATATCTTATGGATCCGGTTTAAAAAGTCTTAGTTGAGTACTAATCTGCTAATTATCAGTCAATTAGGCATGAAAATGACAAGTAACCAGGGGTGACAAAAAGTGAATCAGATAATTGTCACCTAATCCACCAACTATCAAGTCTTAAAACTGGATGCCGGAATTACCAACGAGGAAATAGTTTCTATACGGGCAGTTTGACTTGTTATCACCATGGTTACAATGATGTTTATTTTCATCAACTCTAAGATAAAGGCTAACTGGACTTGGAATTGATCCGCTTAACCATCGGTTAATCAACCAACTCTCATTTCGTAAAACTTGATCTTGTGATAATAATTTGCGAATATTCTGCACGAAAAGCTAATTTCTCTCATAAAAACATATAAAAACATGACATTTTCCTATAAATAATGAATGGTGAGTTGTTTGTTTGTAAACTAACCTGGTCGTTGACGCGCCGTGAAAGCCTGATTCGTGTGTAGGTTTTCTGGGACACGATCGTGGCGCGCGAGGAAAGTCGAGCCACGCGTAACGACCTGGTCGTTGACGCGCCGTGAAAGCCTGATTCGTGTGTAGGTTTTCTGGGACACGATCGTGGCGCGCGAGGAAAGTCAAGCCACGCGTAATGACCTAGTCGTTGACGCGTCGTGAAAGCCTGATTCGTGTGTAGGTTTTCTGGGACACGATCGTGGCGCGCGAGGAAAGACAAGCCACGCGTAACGACCTGGTCGTTGACGCGCCGTGAAAGCCTGATTCGTGTGTAGGTTTTCTGGGACACGATCGTGGCGCGCGAGGAAAGTCAAGCCACGCGTAACGACCTGGTCGTTGACGCGTCGTGAAAGCCTGATTCGTGTGTAGGTTTTCTGGGACACGATCGTGGCGCGCGAGGAAAGTCAAGCCACGCGTAACGACCTGGTCGTTGACGCGCCGTGAAAGCCTGATTCGTGTGTAGGTTTTCTGGGACACGATCGTGGCGCGCGAGGAAAGTCAAGCCACGCGTAACGACCTGGTCGTTGACGCGCCGTGAAAGCCTGATTCGTGTGTAGGTTTTCTGGGACACGATCGTGGCGCGCGAGGAAAGACAAGCCACGCGTAACGACCTGGTCGTTGACGTGTCGTGAAAGCCTGATTCGTGTGTAGGTTTTCTGGGACACGATCGTGGCGCGCGAGGAAAGTCAAGCCACGCGTAACGACCTGGTCGTTGACGCGTCGTGAAAGCCTGATTCGTGTGTAGGTTTTCTGGGACACGATCGTGGCGCGCGAGGAAAGTCAAGCCACGCGTAACGACCTGGTCGTTGACGCGCCGTGAAAGCCTGATTCGTGTGTAGGTTTTCTGGGACACGATCGTGGCGCGCGAGGAAAGTCAAGCCACGCGTAACGACCTGATCGATCAACTGATCCAGCTAAAGAACAAAGGCAAGATGGACGACGAGGCGGACGACGAGAAGACGAGTGCGAGGCACGTGCACGTAGAGGACGTGCCACGTCATGTGTTGGGTGAGTATATGCTCTGCACGTCACCACGGAAACAATTGGATGAGCGTATAAGCGAAGACTTCATTCAACCGAACAAGACAAAACGCGGTGTCTGAAGAGTGTATAACGGGATAAAGTCGACTCGGTTGTGTGACATGGGTTTGGGTGTTCAACCTTACCTCTGAACCCTAACCACATTCCATTGAAAAGTACCCCGAAGCTCATGTCACATGACCGAGTCGATATTATTCCGGTATACGCTTTTCACACCCCACAATTTTGATTAAACTTGGCATCAGTTCAACACCCCACAATTTTGATTAAACTTGGCAACAGTTCAGAGACGCAATCGGTTTGATCCACTTATGAGACAAACCATCTTGAATTGTTATAAACTCCCATAAGAATAACCAAGAATTGAAAATTCCGAAAACATATTTCCTCCTAATATATTTCAATTTTTACCAAGTTGAATACTAGCAAGAATGATATACATTATTCCAAAGGTTTTTCATCAATCGGATCAGCCGTTTTGGAGAAAAAAAACTTTTTTTTTTTACATCATTATAATAAGCTTTTGAAGACATCAAGAAGGGCAACGGGTCAAAACCAAGATGTAAAAATCGTGAAAAGATTAAAATGAATAACAGCTAAAACAAGAAGCCTAATAGCTTCAAATTTTTAATGTTTGCCTAGCTTTTCATTACACTCAATGTATCTAATTGGATCTATGTCTATATCGTTCATCTTACAACTCAGATGCTGTGTTTTCCTAGCTTATAAATATCTTAACTCAGTTCTAAAGCGAAAATATCAACAATTGTGTATTTAGTTCACTCTAGTTATCAATGTTGGTAAAGTCCGGATTTATTCCGAGTACAGTTCATGTTATGATGTGTTCTGGGCTTCGTGGAAACGGAAATATTCTTATCTGCGGCGATAAATATGGCCACTAACAGTGCAAACATTAACATTACTAGTCAAACGCGAAATATGCGTTGTAAGATGAGTGAGATATTCGAATATGGTATAAAAGTCGTTGAAGTAGTTCAACCCTTGCCACTTTATCGACTCTGGTATTCTACACACCTTGACGCATATAAAAATACTTTAATGTTGGGTAAATATTGAATCTAGAAAGCAGTGAATCTCGGCAACCTAATTCTGTCATCATTTTCATGAAATATTTGATGGGAAAAAACAGTGATTTTAATTTTTTTTCTTCAAAACAGCTGGTTAGAATTGCATACAAAATGGTGATAATGTGTAAAATCTATGTGTATACACATTCAGAAGAAATTTCATTGCATTTGGAGAGATTCTATTTTTCAATATTTTCCGCCCAGCCAAATCTTATGGGGTTTTTAGAAACTTCGAGATGACATTTCTCAAAATCGTACCAAATTCCATTCCAAAAACTATACAGTTCTGAGTTGGGTGAGTTTACGTGTAAAAAAAAGTTTCATGTCAATCAGTCAAACCCTGCAACTTGTGGAGTGCTTACAAAAAAAAAAAAAAAAAAAAAAACAGACAAAGCCCTATAAGAGTGGGACGAGACTTTGCTATACGCTCACCTAATTATTGTATGAGCGAGGCGAAGATTTCAACGCACTCGAAAAGAAGTAGGCCTACTTGTTTTTTTTTGTTCGTGCTCCACAGGTCAAACGAAAATACAAATTCAGTTGAAACATGGCATACAATAGTGTCCTTATCTAATTCCGATACTGTATATATAGTTTTGAAGTACAATCGGTTGCACCACTTCTGATAAAACTCATTTCAAAGTTTTCAAAAAACTCATGAGAATAAACCAGGGGAGAATTTGTGAAAAATTTGTGAAAAATACTTCCTTCGAGAGGATTCAAATTTTCACAAAATCTCAATATAATAATGGTGCATATCAATCCAGACTTTTACTAGAAACGGATCAGCCGTTTTTGAATGAGCGAATTGGAGACTCAATTTCACCGTACTCGAAATAAAAGTACCGGGTTTATTTTTTTTTTAATCATTATCATTTTGTTCGTGCTCCACAGGTCAAACGAAAATTAAAAACCAGTTGAAACTTGGCACGCAAAATTGCCCTCATCTAATTCGATACTGTACAGTTTTGAGGAGCAATCGGTTGAGCCACTTCTGAGAAGACTCATTTCAAATATTGTGAAACCCCACGAGAATAACCCAGAGAAGAAAATTCGTGAAAAATATTTCTTTTGAAAGGATACAATTTTTCAAAGAATATCAATATAGGCGCAATAATGATACACATTATTTCGAACTCGTAATCAAATCGAATAAGCCGTTTTGGTGTGAGAAAATGTTTAATGTATGTTTTTATATCACTCCAAGCTATTAGGATACCAATTAAATTCAAACAACAGGTGTCACCAATTAATCAAAACGACTAAAACAAGGCCTGCCCCGAACAGTGGCCTATGGCCTGGCATGGACTGGTTCGGTACCCGCTACCGTCCATCTTTACAGGGGTTTTTCGTGGTATCCCTCATCGGTAGCCTAGGCTAATGCCGGGTTGGTTCCTACAATATAGGCCACGACCGCTTCCTTCCCACTATCCAACCCAATACCTAAGAAACCTTCATCTCACCATCTCATCATCTCATCAATCATTCATTCGACGCCAATAGATCTTCGTTATCATTATAGTGCGTCGTTAAGACCCAATATATAAAAAAAAAACGAATTCTTGATTCTTCAGAAGTCACCGGCGACGACTTGGTGGGCCAAGCCGCTGTTTTCTATTTGGCCGGTTTCGAAACCTCTTCCTCGACGGCCACGTTTGCTCTGTACGAACTGGCCCTGGCCACTGACATCCAGGTCAAAGTTCGACGAGAAATCAACGAGGTCATTGCAAGGCACAATGGTCAGATCACCTACGAGGGAGTTCAGGAAATGAAGTACTTGGGTATGGTAATTTCGGGTGAGTCATCGAAGAGTTTCAATTTTTTATGATTTAAGATCAATTTTACCAGAAACAAATGCTATGGGACTATTGCTCTCTTCTTACTTTAGTACCTGTATACAGTATGTTTCTCAATGAATAAGAATCACAATGAATAAATGAATAAATGAATACATATGGAAATAGAATGGTTGCTACGGTTTTACAACTTCCTTAATTCTAGTTTTGACCTCATGATCGTCTCAAGAATTAGTCTGAATCCATGACGATAAGACTATGACAATAGGTGTGCTTATACGACGAACTAAGGTCAATACTTGTAATTATGGAGGAGACCTTGGATATGGTTTTGTTAGGGCTGTGAGCTGGCGCATTGGCGAAGAGTAGAGCTATATTTCACCCAGTAAAATAGTATATATGGTCTATTATAGTATACCGAAGAACTTTGCGTGCAAAATCCATACGTATTTGAATGTAAAACAGTATAATTTCAATTCAAAAGTTGAATGACTGGGCAAACGCAGCATATGCGTTGTAAAATGAGCGAGATATCTGAATAAGGTATAAAAGTCGTTAAAGTAGTTCCACCCTTGCTACTTTATCGGCTCTAGTATTCTACACACCTAGACGCATATGAAAAATACTTCATTGTTGGGCAAATATCGAATCTAGAAAGAAGTGAATCTCGACAACCAAAATCTGCTTTTACTTCTATGATAGGCCTACATTTGATGGATAAAAACGGTTGATTTAATTTTTGTCTTCAAAACGGCTGGTTCGAATTGCATACACAATGGTTTCAATGTGTATCATTTTTCATTTATGTATACACATTCAAAGAAAATTTGATCTCATCTGAAGAGATTTTATTTTTCAAATTGTCTTGCCCAGCCTAATCTAATGGGGTTTTTAGAAATTTTGAGATGACATTTCTCAAAATCGGTTCGACTGATTCATTCCAAAAACTATACAGTTCTAGGTTGGGCAAGTTTGCGTGTGCAAAAAAAAGTTTTATGTCGATCAGTCAAACCCTGCGAACTGTGAAGTGCTAAAAAAAAAAAATGAACACACACAGCTATGGACAAAGCCCTATAAGAGTAGGATGGAGTCTTCGCTATGCTCATCTAATACATGAAGACTTTCAATTTCAGAAACACTTCGACGGTATCCTGTGTTACCATTCTTGGACCGAGTCTGCACGAAGGAATACGTTATACCCGACACAGACGTCAAGATTGAGAAAGGAACACCGATATTTGTATCACTTGGAGGACTTCATCACGATCCAGGTTTCTTCCCTGATCCAGAGAAATTCGATCCAGACAGGTTCTCCGACGAGCAGGTGAAGAGTATCGTCCCGTGCACTTACATACCTTTCGGAGATGGGCCACGGAACTGCATTGGTATGAGATAGTGGCGTAGCCAGGATTATATTTCGGGAAGGAGGGAGAGGGGGGGGGGATCTCAAGTGTAAAAATGGAAGAAATTCTGTAAAAAATTGGCTATCCTCAGGGAGTATGTGAGCATTTGTTTCTTACAGGTTAACTATTATCATTGATTGACTATTTATTATATTATCATTTATTATTATTTATACTATTATATATTATTTATTTTTTGTTTATTATTATTGATTGACTATGTTTGATGACTAAAATGTAACATATATGAAACGTCAGTGAGTGAATAAAAACAGTTATATATATACATATATATATATATATATATATATATATATATATATATATATATATATATAAATATATATATATATATATATATATATATATATATATATACAGTTATATATATATATATACATATATATATATATATATATATATATATATATATATATATATATATATATATATATATATATATATATATATATATATATATATATGCATCTCCATCCGATCTTTTTTCTAAACGTTTTTCATTCCGTATCGACTATTTCATCTCTACTTATATTTGTTTGTCCAAATTGACTCGATTCCGCGTAGAACTCTTCCCAAGTTCAACTCATTTCCAGCTTTCAACCGCTTTCTATGAATGAGTTCTACGCGGAAAATGTTCTACATGTATGTAGCCCTAATGTGTGTCTTTCTTTCAGGCATGAGGTTTGGTCTAATGGCGGTGAAGACACAGCTGGCCAACGTGCTGTCACAGATCGAAGTACTGCCATGCGCAGAAACCCCAATACCGTTACCGTTCAACCCTCAAGGCATGCTGCTTGCACTGTCACGTGGTCTTCCTCTCGTATTCAGAAGGGTCTAGCGCATGCGCATCATGCCAACAAATCCAACCAAATACGGTCCTTTTCTGACGACGAGACAGTCAGCGTGAAAAGCTGCTGCGCAGAAGTATGCGCAATTAACCAAATATGAGTTGAGAGAAAAATATTTTAAATATGCGAATTAAATGCGAGAGGTTTGAGAAAAAAGCGAATCAATGTTTTGGTTCAATTCTCGATTGTTTTAACACATTGTGTTCGTGTTTCAATAAAAATGTCGTATCATATACGTTGAATGAGGTTGTTTAATTCTGGAGGCTTTGTGATATAGAATTATACTGAGAGTCTTCCAGATCTGTCCTTCTGTCCGTCACGCAGTGCTTCTCGAACCTTCTCGAACCATCTCGAACATTCTCGAACGCGGTGATGGAGACGGGGTGGAGGGTTGGCACTAGGTCGGTTAGGTAGGATGGCTGAGCGGAGAGTGAAACCCCGAGGAAGAGGAAGGAATATGAATGAAGGACGAAGGAAGGAGGGAGTGAGAGGAGAGGAAGAAAGGGGGGGGGCAGACATGCTATGGTGAATTGGCCCTCATGTTTGAAACATGAGGGATCTGGCTACTTATTCATATAATTACCCAGGTATGTGTGTCCGTGAGTATATGTGTGTGTGTGGAACGCGGCCCACGCACACGAGAGAGAGAGAGAGAGAGAGAGAGAGAGAGAGAGAGAGAGAGAGAGAGAGAGAGATATGTCATCGTGGAACTGATAGGTTCAACATCGAGAAATTTCACTCAGTGACAGCAGGAAACGTGATTTAGGCATTATAATTACGATTATAATTATTATGACAGCGCAGCCCTGGTGTTGAAGTTCATTGGTTTTAAATAATTAAAATGGGGTGGTAAGATCGCCCTTGTGGTGCCCCGTCCAAACGATCCTACTTTTCATCCTTAGCCTTAATTGGGGAACAATGATTTTGTATCAAGTTTCGATGTTATTAAAAAAATAATAATAATTACGTCTTATTCTTTCGGTAATTTATCAGTATTTACTTTTCTCTATTCTCTTTCTCTATTCTTTTCTCTATTCTTCTATTTTTCTTCTATTTTACTTTTCTCTGTTTTATATGAGGGTTCCCTCCAGTTATCAATATGATATTAAATTTTACATGAAGTATATGAAATTGAATTAAAAATAAAATGGATTCAGTAAGTTTTCATTTGGGAGATGATAACATAATCAGCGTGACATACCCTACTTATACATTTTGTGCCGTTCTTTCCGTGTACCGGCAAAACGATCAGAAAGCTCGTGGCATGCAAGAATTTCACAAAAATAAATGTAAAATTTCTAATTTTGTACAAGTGGATGTTCAAAATGATGGATACGTCATCAGATGATCATAATTTTGATGAGTCGTTCCGTTTAATTGATAATAACGTTCTGGTCGTCAAGAAATTATCACAACATCGCATGGGATTCCGAAAGAATCTGTAATAGAACGGCAATGCTCATAGAAATGATAATTTTCTGATGACATGCTTAGGCCCGGTTTTACGAAACTGGATTGAGCAATAGTTAGTGGGTTAACTTGTTATCACCATTGTTTACATATGTTATTTTCGTAAATTTAATTAATAGTTAGTGGATTAGCACCCTAACTAAGATTGGTAAAACCGGACCTAACTAAGATTGGTAAAGCCCGGCCTCATTAGAAGTAGAACAAGGAAAAATGCCAGCTTATTTAAATTCAAACTTTTTAAAAATAACAAATGTACATGACTATGGCACCAGAGGCTCCAACTCTTCTGGTTTTTATTTGAGAGGAAATAAAAAGAGTAAAATGAGTAAGTCGTTATTCTGTAAAGATATCCGGCAATACAATGAGTTGTCGACATTCATTAGAGAGGCTACAAATGAAAACATTTTCAAACGTAATTATTTTAGATATCTTAATCATGCACTACATGAATAGACTTAGGATTAGTTAATGTATGATTATGTTCAAACTGTACTTATTGTGATATGTATAAAGTCAATGTATACCAATTACTGTATTGAACTAGCTCAAGTAGCTAATAAAGAGAGTTTAATTAATTAATTGAAGTAAAGTGAGCAATTATCTTTTATTTGACAAGTTTCAAAATCTCACAATAATGTCTGTGGGACAGCTCCTACTTGCCACGAGTTTTTGTAATAATTCTGCTGGTACACGGGAAAAAATAGGTTGGAATATATATATTTTAATTCTATCACTCTGATACAAATTAGTTTCTCTCATTTTTAATGGATGAATAGCCTTCATAATTAATTGATCATCATCGATTACGGACAACAATTGTACAGCAGTTTTTCACCGAGTTGAAACCGAGTCTGAGAGAGGTCAGGGAACGTGTTATTCGACACGTCTGAAAAGAAGTGGAATGCCTCTTGTGAACGCTAGAAGTGTGGCTTTAGCATTCAGGACGAGGGTAACGTGGAGTTACCCATTTCTTATCATCATGCACTTCTCTTCAATTCGGGGTGGTGTTATATGAGGGCCCGAGGGGGGGGGGGGGGGGGGGGAGGGGCAATGAGCCAAGTGTTCCCTGTTATTTTCCAGGCCGTATTGATGAATAATGAGTTGCACTTGGCATACCGTTTTGATATCACATCTTTTATATCAGGAAGTTTTTGTAGTTGCTAAAATATTTCAGGACTTTGCTTCAAGTTTTCACCCGTCAGGGTTTTTGATGAGATTATTCTTACCGTAACCAATTGTAGTCGAATACAGTTTGTCCGAATTCCCTGAACTCGGTGTTCGGATATACCAAAGGCACAAGAACTCAAGAAGTGATGGCGTCGATGAAAGATTTCGCGGTGATTTCTTTCACTTTAACCGTTTTGGCATCTTTGGAGACGTCGGCGATTGATATACTTCTTCAACTTGGCGCTGCATTTCAGAACCAGCGTGAACATTTTTCTCAGACGTCGGTGTAAACTGGACTTATCCTGCAAGATATGAAATATAATCAATCGTCAAATTGAAGGGGGGAGGGGGGATTCCTTTTTCATGAGATATGTTTGCTCCCATTCCTACTCTCGCAAAAAGTGACGTTACGGTTTTAAGCGTCCCCTCTCATAAGAAATGTAGGCCTACCATTTTTCATAACAATTATAACGTTTTTTTTTTTTTCAACTTGACTTGTTTTTCTTTCCAATTCTTGCTAATTTCTACTATATATTTTATTATCTTATATGACTTGAATTTTGTTTCAATAATTCTTTTTCAATGTTTCATTCTATTATAAAATTCATTTTTGTTATATTTTAAGGAATATATCATGTAAAGATACCAAAAAGATCGAAGGTGTTTGAATTGTTCGTTATCCCTCAACTAATCATTTATTAAGATTTACACTTTGTTAGATAAATTACGTTGTGATCAATTATTTCGTTTGGGGTAGTAGCTGGTGAGATTGCTCTTGTGATGCCCCATCCGATGCATCACACCCTTTATACTTGGCCCTATCATTGACAAGAAAAAATCACACAATAGCAGATTAGGCCTCCTTATTTTAGTTTGGTTGCCTGTGGTGACACTGGTGGCCTGTGATGAGCGTTACAGATTTGCAAAAAATATATAGTAATCAAGGATCGAATAACTTATGAACAACTCTTCACTTCATATTATATTCTATACATTCAAGATCAAACTGCTAGTTAAAATACTCATTCATTTTGATTCTTAAAATTTTCGGTCGAAAAAAATCACTTTATTTATTCAGTTCAGTGTATTATTTTTGCCGACTGTTCTGGTGAAAATCTCTCCTTGAATATAATTATACACAACACTCTTCGATTATCTATGCAGTAACTGAGATGCATCTTGGAAAAATGAATACTTTCATTTGAAAGTGAAAAATTACTCTCACAATTATGTTACATGTTGATGTTGATTGTTCTTCTCGTTATTGTTAATATTGTTGTTGTTCTTATTGTTAGAACTTTTTGTATGGTCAAAATATTCTTCGTGTTTTGATTGATCTGTTTAAATGAAAAAAAGTGTTGAAAAATGAGCATCGGCTGAGATTCGAACCCGTGCTCTGCAAAAATAAACTTTGCATTAACACTGTTAATTGCCTCAATTAAGTGAACCGTCTTTGTGTGAGAAGTAAGTGACGCTAATAACACACTAGTACTGAAGTAGCGCGGGCTGACGTTAGGGGCAACTGCTCGTTTGATTGAATTGGGAATAAATAACACCATTCCATCAGGAAAAACTTGAAGAAAACGTAGTATACTTTTTGAGAGATGAAAATTATGTCTATATAACTTCATTACCTAATCTTGTTGAACACGCACTTTAATTACTCATTCATTAGCCAAGCAGTGAGCGAGATGCATAGGGCCCTACTTTTATTTGAAAGATAAATTTCATGAATTACACTGAATGTTCGAGACATTCATTAGATTTTTGTGAAATATAAAAACATTCTCCGCTGTTTTGATTAATCTGTTCAAATAAAAAAAGATATTTAATAACAAAATAAGGAACGGCTGGGATTCGAACCCGTGCTCGACAAAAGGCTTCCAGGTCTCGACACTGTTACATGCCTCAACCCATCCACCCATCAATGTGTAGAAATCGATGGACGATAATTAAATACTAGACTCGCGCGCCAAGTCACGCATGGGTTCAACCGTCCAAGGGTTTCTAATCATCATCCACTCATTCGTACGCCCGTATCACACAGTTTTTGCTGGAGTCGTTTAGCAAATAATAAGCACTAAGCATCCATGAATATGGTAATAAATATTCATTGATTCCTTATAGGGACCAAGTTGTTCAAAGAAGAGTTTAGGAATAGGCCTTAAATAAATTTGTGAATTAGTTCATGTTATGAGACCATTGTAACAGTAGGCCTATATTTGAATTATTAACAAAACTAGGTACAGTACTATATTTAGTTCAATATAAATGTATAATATTTTAAGATAAGAACTATCTACAGGAATAATTATGTAATAATTCTTTATTCCTGTACCATGATTTATGTATAATAAGTGTTATGAAATTGTATGTTGTATATGTAAACCAAAGAAAAAATAGCAATAATGCTAAATTAATAAATATCTATCTATCTATCTAAAATATTGACATTTTCCTACAATTATTTTGATGATTTCTTTAAAATAGTTCATGAAATGTGTACATGTAAAAATAAAATCAACTGAATAATGACCGTAATATATAATAAATATAATATGAAAATATAAATAAAAAAATATAAATAAAAACATAAATATATAAAAATATGATCGTAACTGAAAATTATCTGAAGTCTAGATCACTAGCAGTGTTGAATTCAGGCATATCTCTGGATGTCATTTGCCCCCCCGGGATAAAAACATTAAGCACTAGATACATATAGTGTATTCTTTCAGAAACTTGTATTTCGGTTTCCCCTTGCCCCCCCCGGGAAACACAAAAGCCACCCCGCAACAAAATCTCTGAATTCAACACTGATCACTAGATCATGGACTTTATATTTGTAACAAAATATAAGTCCATGACTAGATCAAGATGTTGAATGAACTATCATAGACTATAGCGAATAAGTCCATTTGGTCCAAAACGACTATGTCTGTATTTTTTATTTTTTTATGTGCTCCTCGGATTGCAAAAAGAAGACCGCATCACACACTCATCTTCGAAATTGTATAACTGTATAGATTTTGGTAACAAATCTGCTTAGATTTTGAGAAATTGATTTTTAAATTTTGAAAATACCCATAAGAATAATAAGGTGAAAAAGTAATGAAAAACCTTTTTTAACGATATGAGGACAACAAAAACATCGAATGAACTGTTTCGTTTTTAGCTTATTGTTCATACGTTGGCTACACTCAAGGTTATATTAATTTGAACTCATTTGAAACTGATTCACAGCTGTTCAGTGTTTACTGTTTGCTACACTTTTTAGGCTTTTTAGTGAGCGCTTTGTGACCAATACAACTCCGTGTTGTGACGTTCGCTTTTAGTTGATGTCATGATTATGTATTTCTGAATTGAAATCAATTGACGTTAATGTTAAAGACAAATAAGCTGACAAACTATGAGATTTTGGAGGTGGATGAAAAAGAATTGAAGACATTCGAGAAAACGAATGGCATTAGTTCTAGTATTGCAAAGTTGTAGTTTGCTCTGGAATAGGGCCAAATAGTGATAGTGGATGTAACTTTTTCAGTATTATAATACATAGTAAGTATAAGCCCTATTCTCTTATTCCTGATGGCATGGTTATGTAATTGCAAGCAAGACACGGGGAAAGAGGTCTAGCAATTGACCACTCGAAATAGGCGTGGCTTTATCAGTCAGCCAGTTGGATCATATCATTTTTAGTCATTTGAAGATACCCCGAATATATATTTGAATTTGACTACAGTTCTAACAGCCCTGTTGATTGGACAGTATGATTTCTGACGTCATGGGGGCGGAGACTGCGAGTCGTCGATTGAATTTTTTTTTTTCAAAGGTTATATGGAAGATCACAGTAATTCACAAGCAGTGAATACCGCATTTTTTGTCTTGTATTTTCAGACGATTTGTATGATAATTTAATGAGTAACAAATGGAGAAAAATTTAGAAATTGAATTGAAAGATGTTTGCTTATAATGTCAATGTCCACTGATGTAATAGATCACTTTTAGTTTTATCTTGATAAACATAACAGGTGCAAAATTTAGCTCATATAAGATACCATTTGAATATATTATTTAATTGAAATATAATAGATGAATAAAAATCAGATACCGTAAATATTAACAGATAACAGATGATGTACCAATTTTGCGTCATCCCGGACATTTTTTATCATTTCTATTTTTTTAAGTTAAATTTTTTTCTGATCTTGTCCCAACTTGGAACTACGTAAAACAAAAAATCAAATTGGAACTTATCTATTTACTGGCACCACTGCTTAGTTATTTGACATCATACAAGGATTAATGCTTTCACAGTGCCTAAATACAAATAGAAAAAAATCTTATTTACTATTTTCTCCATCTTCACGAGCACTATTTTCATTTTAATAATATGAATTGTCTACTTACTTATCCAAAATATAGAATCCAACAATCGAAATTTCCGGAGTGGTGTCGTAAACATCTTGTAAAAAATCTCCGGGCGATTTTCTCTGCAACAGCACATCTTTGAAATTACCCCAAAAAGATATCGGGGTTGGGCCCCCGACCCCTTTATCAGCCCAATACTTGAAATGCCTTGTTATACATAGAGGCAAATTGAAATCAGAGCATATAAGAAAGCTGCTGCTGCAATATTCTATCCCAATCAATGTCTGATGATAATATCAATGTCTAGTTACTTATTCTTTCGTGGATACAATAATATAAATACATAATCTGCTAACTATTAGCTAAAGGTACGAAAATATCATATGCAAATTAATCCAAATTGAAAAATGACAAATTAATCCGCTAACTATTGCTTAATCCCCCAACTATCAATTTGTAAAACTGGGCTAAAAAGAGTAATATTGTAAGAAAAAACATAGTCCTACAGTCTTGGAAGATTAGGTTTTTGAACGTGTCATTTTTTGTTCATACGTCAAAAGTCACAAATGTATTATGCAGTCTGTGGCCAAACCTCAGAACATCAAATTAAAAGATTCCATTATCTTTAATAATTGAGATAAGGGAAGTTACTATCAAAATATTTTCATCCATCAGTTCTCTCTTTGAAAAACCTTGAACTTTCATACTATAATAAAATAAAGTAGGCCTATAGCGAGAGTACATTCCATTAATCTATATTTCACACAATCTGAACTTGAAAAACATTATCATTTTGTTATTTCCATTCTTTCTGACGTCCAGTAAGCAATTAAATGTAGACCTATATGAACTGCTGTGACGTTCTTAAGTCAGTCGAATTGTGATTACATAATAAGGTATGACAAGAATTAAATCAATTTATTTACTTATAGCAGATTTAAAACGTGAAAAGTTACACAATAAAGCCGTCTGTTTGGTTCAGATAGTTTAGACAATGCTTTGAAATCTGAAGCCAGATGGCCGCTGATGCTGTTGAGAGCCTGGGTTTTTGTAACCGTCGTTCATCTATCACCAACTCATCGTTTAACCATAGACTAAAGAAACCCCATATAACCTCTGCTGTGATTGATGCTGTCAAACAGCAATAGACAAAAATATAAAAGATTAATCCATTATAAATGGAGGTGATAGATATTCAACGTGTAGATTTTTATAATCATTCGGAATGTTATTATATTTAGAAATATTTCTGAATGTCTGTCCATCTGATTTATAAATTGATTTGATAGACTGATCGTTTTATTAATTTCCCTAATTGATTAATCGTTCAATATGTTCCTGCAAAATATTATATTTACTAGACATTAATACTGTATGTGTATTATCATATTTTTTTATAATTTAAAAAATATCAAAACTTGATACAAAATCTTGGCTATGGATGAAAGATGAGATTGTTTGGATGGGGCACCACAAGGGCGATCTTATCACCCCAATATCATGAATGCATTATAAAATATCATGAATGCATTATAAAATATCATGAATGCATTATAAAATATCATGAATGCATTATTATAAAATATCATGAATGCATTATAAAATATCATGAATGCATTATTATAAAATATCATGAATGCATTATTATAAAATATCATGAATGCATTATAAAATATCATGAATGCATTATAAAATATCATGAATTATAATCAAGACGTGATGGTTTTTCTTTCTTCTAACAGATTACCTTCATTCTTGCCGAGGCTCCAGAACAAAAATGAAGACTGTCACCAAAATCACCACAAAACAAGAATCTTCCAGTCATCAAAATGGAAAAACCAGAATAGGAAGAAAACCAATCGATTCCGACGCAGAATATTCTGCTGTTCTACAATCCACGAAAAACAATACCGCAAACATACCAAAATATTTACAAACACTTCTCGAGGGCGATGGCGTTGGTATCGACGAAAACCAACCGTATCCATTCCCGAAACCTGATTGGCTGGACATGGAAAAACTTCGACGAGGACAGAAATTCGCCATGAATAACATATTCAGCGTCATGTTCTCGACGCTAATCACAATCGTCTTCAGTTTCACTTCGAGAGAAATGTTGAAGCCGTTGATATTCACCGGTAATTCGAGCACGCCCTTCACATCTTTCAAAAGATATTTATCCACTGTGACTCGGGTGCGAACCTGGTACGCAGGAGATATGTGGCAGGCTGGAGATGAGGCACACAAAAACATGAAGACAGTACGAGGAAGGCATCAAAGCATCAAGAAAAAACTAGTAACCACACCGGAAGAAGAGATTACGAGGAAAGAAACGAATGTAGGCCAACCAATGTGGACAGATTTACATCAAGAACTTCTTGAAGACTTTAAAGAATCTTGTCCACCCCTTGAGATACCTATTGTTGGACCAAAACAAGTTCATGTTAGTCAATCACATATGGCAATAACGCAATTTGGTTTTATAGGACTGTTTATTTTATATCCGAAAATGTTTGGTGTCCATAATGCTTCGAAAGAAGACTTGGAAGCATTCGCCCATCTCTGGAGAGGCATCGGATACTTACTCGGTATCGAAGATCGGTATAACTTGTGTACTGGAACAATTGAAGAAGTGCATCAGAAATGTCGAGATGTGTTGGATTTCTGGTTGATTCCATTGTTGAGGTATATTTCAATTGATTGGGTTCACATGGTAAGATGTATGTCCGAAGGTTTTAGTTATTACACAGAAGGCACTACGTTCGAAGGGATAATTATGTATTTATGTACGGTGATAAATGTAGATACTCCGCGTTTGGCGAGAGCTCTGAATTTCAAACAGAAGTGTTTTTACCATTTTATGGTGTTTCTTATGAAATATATGATGCGTGTACCAGGTGTTAGATTGTTTTTTAATTGGTCATCTACTAAAGGCGTAGAGAAAACGAGGAACATTCCACCCGAGAAGATGAAGGAGCTTGAGGGTAGAGTATATCCATATGAAACACAAGGAATGTGTCCAATGATGGGATGAAAGTACGGTAACGAATACCGTACAAAATGTATGAAAATCATGCATATTATTTTCATACCATAAAGTTCATCTACAAAATATTTTTTCATAATATGTTATGAAAACAATAGTTTCTATACACATTGTTCAAATCTAGTACAAAAACCAAGTTTCAATCTTAGTTCAAATTATGAAGGGTTCATTCTATTGAAGAAAATTATGTTGGATTTTGATCTGACCAATTACTGAACAATATGGAATTTGTGTATAATGTGTAGTTAAATGTTTTATCTCCAATAATGCACAGCTGCGGTTACGTGAAGTAGTCGTGAGGCCACATTAAAAATTTCAAATGCATTCTGGAGAAAATATACTGATATTATACGCACTACAAGTAGAAGACAATATGCATACGCACTCCACGCATGGTCTGTGAAAAAATGAAAGTCCGTAGATTTAATTTTAATTCTGGATTAAACCATTTCACCTGACCTCAAATGTATGTATAGTGAAAAAACACAAAAAGCATTTAAAAAATGTTGAAAACATTGACAACCCTACCCAACCCAGGGTATTTGATACCCTGGACGGTATCCTCCAGGGTGAATCACATTAAGAGCGTATGGAAATATTATTTACCCAAATAAAATATTATTTAATGAATAAGTTATTGGAATATTAAAGAACTAAGATGAGTGACTAGCACACTGAAATGTTATTCATGAAACCGAAGTTTGGTTCCCGCCATGGTAGGCCATCCTGACAAGTTTTTCGTAGTTCACTCTATCGTTCAGTTTGATACTGCGATGCTTCCTTCAACAGCAGGCCGCTACCGACTCATTCCCACTATCCAAAAACATTCGATGTCAGTTTTATAGGCTACAACAACTTGCCAGTGAGCATAGTCAATTGTAAACAACAATGTATTCAAGTATAGCGTAAATAAAGAACTTCTTGGTTCTGAATTCTTTTTATTCTGTTGATGATTATTTAAGCCATCTATGAATGTTATTACGATCATTGTATTTATACAAAATGTTTTCAAGATTATCTTACTTTTATGATACTGTACTGTACACTGTTAAATAAAAACCAAAAATAAAAACCTGCCAATAATAAAAACAATTATTATTATTATTATTATTATTATAGTAAAATGCCCGTCCATCATCCCATCATCTCATTAACAATAATCATCTATCTGATGCCAATAAATCTTAGTCATCATATAGTGTGTCGTTAAACCTAAAATGAAAACACAAAGTTGAAAAATACATACATTGAGTAAAAACATATTATTATATAATACAATATTGAACTACAATGATAGAAAAATAATAATACATATATAATATATAGACATATATATATATATATATATTACAATAACTACAATGATAGAAAAATAATTTTACATATTTAATATATAGACATAATTATATATATTACAATAACTACAGTAATAGAAAAATAATAACCTATGTTTAGTGAATGAATGAGAGTAAGGAATTTGAAGAAACAAAAAATATCATAAATAAGGATGTAATTGCCGATTTATTATGTTACTCACTAAAACTTATTGTTCAGGTATCCATAAGATTAAAAGAAGCCACTAATCTTGACTTTATATTTAAAATGTTTTCAATTACACCAAGAGAATCCAGCTCAATAAAAGAAGAGTGATGGGCAACATCTTTATATTATATTTTTATAATCATATACCGTAGATGGATCTGTACATTTTCATTGTTTTGTACATGTTTTTATTCAAACTGTATACGTATTACAATTTGAGACAAACCCACAAGTAGTCACAGATCTTCATGAATTTTACCATGAAAGAAAATTGAAATGAAATACAAATTCATACATTGAAAATATAAAATTTTATTTCTTCGTTTTCGAGACGCCCTGACAAAATTATGACCGTAGAATATAATTTACACATTTTAATACTTTTGTGTAAAATATGGGCCCTAATAGTACATCATAAACTTGAATATTGTGGTTCAAATAATGAATACAAGTTTCATTTTTATATATTAAAATAAACTAGTGAATTTTTCACAAAAATTATTTTACTACACAATGACTGATTTCAGTGATTTGTGATGAGCTAATCGTTCCTTGTAAAACCATTTTGTTTTATAGGGCTAAATTATTGTAAATGAATTTTAATCATAATTTTGAGTTTATTCTAATCGTCTTCAATAGTAAATTGAAAAAACATGAAATATGGAGCATCATGTTGTATGATATCGAAATGTCATCATTTGAATTGATAAATATTTTTTTTGGGGGGGGGGGACATGTGAGTCCTTTGCCCCAAGGCCCAAAATTCCTAGTTACGCCACTGTTACCATTGTTTGAACATGGACCTATGATTATAAGCAGATTATGATCTATCTGATTATGATGATTATTGATGATTATGTTTATCATTAGCAGTCAATGGTTTGAGCGAGAAAATGACTTTTGAAATATTGCGGGCTAGCCGAAATAGCAAAGGCTGTGGAATCCACTCGGTGTTCAGAATCCTGTGGAGCAATGGTGGGTTTTTCTCGTAATTTTGTGAAAAATTCTATTGGAAACAATATATCTCCGTAAATGTTGAAACAACTGCACTGGCAAGTGAAGTTTAATGATTCTATGATATTTTTTCATTATATCAACAGGTAAATATGGCTTGGGTCGCTGTACGCTCGGGTGCAGGACGGATCTTTTCTGCATCCCATACCAGCCCTGCAGCTGGGAGGACATTGTGCCAAGTTGATATCAAGTCTCTGATCCCAATCCAAGCTGCTTCAATCTCTGGTAAAGCTCTGCGTAATAAAACCAAGGAAAGACCACCGCCATATCCATATGAGACGAAAAAATATAGATTTTGGAATGCGGTGTTTGATCGCACTACGGCTCGATTCGACGAGAACTCCAAAATCATCGTTGTTGATGGGCCTATCGCAGCTGGCAAGTCCAATTTTGCAAAGAGTCTTGCTGAAGATCTAGATATGCTTTACTTACCATCCTGCAACATGGATGCTATATACATCAACGCCTATGGCTACGATATGCGTCAACTCGATTCCCAACTGCCAGCGAAATGTAGAAGTTTTGATTTTGAGAATTTCAATTTGTGTCCGAATGACGAACGAGTTGCAACCTTCCAGATTCGAATGTACATGCTACGTTTTTCACAATATATTGATGCCCTAGCCCATCTTTTGAGCACCGGTAAGTTTTTGAATTAATCTTGGTGGTAGCATTGAGTACGGTATTGAAGTATCCTACGGGATATTTCTTTCGAATGAATATTTCTTATATTAATGCATATTGATGAAGATTACTTTATCAATGGTGGTAGGTCCAAGCCCAGGCATTGACCTAGCCTCCTTGAAATTCCGTTCTTAAATTGTTGGTACCGGTATCCTACATTTTTAGGAGAAATGATTTACGGAGCCTTTCATTTTTCTGATTACATATAAACCTATTGCATTACCGGTACCGGTAGTTTCAACAAAAACATCTGATAAAATACTGCACCACAATTTTCCCCTGTTTATTGGAGTCAAGGTAGTACTGGTATCTTGTTTATTTTTGTTCTCTCTCAATTGAATGAAGAATTGGGAAGGAAAGTACGATACCGGTACCGGTACGGTAGCATATTTGTTGGATGTTCTTATTCGTTTTAACTCGGGCCTATATGCTCGAACACTTTGACTTTATGATATTTTTACATTAGGTCTTGATCTGCCTTTATGACAAAAGGATCCTACACACCAACCTGACCTTTAGAACATAGTCAATAAATTTAGGACCTGCACAGTAGCTGAGTGGTTAGCGCACTTGCTTCGTGTGACTGGGAGGTGAAGGGACATATCGGACCCGGTTCGATCCCTGCCACCGTCCATCTTTACAGGGGTTTTTCGTGGTTTCCCTCCGTAGTCTAGGCTAATGCCGGGATGGTTTCCACAATATAGGCCACGACCGCTTCCTTCCCACTATCCTTCCCATTACCCATAAAACCTTCATCTCATGATCCCATCATCTTCATTAATCATTAATCCGACGCCAATAGATCTCAGTCATCATTACAGTGCGTCGTTAAAACCCAATATAAAAAAAAAATTTAGGTGTTCAAATACTGTTCATGTTTAGGTGAGCCAAATACTTTTGCTCCTGGCATTATTCAGTGGAGGGGATCAAAGTAAAATGTCAAAGTAATAACTATGTAACAAAGCAATTTTACTGTGTGGCACACTTGTAGGCATACATGATTAGGCCTACCAAATATTTCTACATTAGGTCTACTGTGTTCAAAAAAGTTGAAATGAAACTCATAAAAAGTGTAAAATGCATCACAGTAGGCCTACATGGGCTACATTGAATGAGCCATGCGTATTCCTCAATTTTTCTTTCTTGTTTGTAGGACAAGGTGTTGTTCTTAATCGAAGCGTGTACAGTGACATGGTGTTCTTGGAATCGATGGTCAAGAATGGCTATATGAGCAAAGGAGGTATGTAGTCCATAATATGTATACAAAGATCTAGGTTACTAATAGTCTGAGATGAACACTGGAGGGTTGGAGAGAAGAGCCCTCTTACGATCTACGCACGCGAGATCTATGAGCTAAAAGCGAAAGATTCCAGACAATTACAGCATATATAGGCCTATACGATAATGTACCTAGGCCTATATTGATCATTATACATAACTTGACAAATATTTCACTATTGTTGTATTTCATTTTTGTAAGGCACACCTCCTCTCGATTTTGTTTCCGGTTGGGTGTTCAAAGTGAGACTTGAAGGTCTGTGTAGCTTGCCTAGCTTCAGCATTTCAATATGCCTACTGAGATAATTCTTATTCTTCTAGCTCAAAGTGTTTACTACGAATTGAAACATAACACCATCAGCGAGTTGTTGAAACCTCACTTGGTCGTGTATCTGGATGTCCCCGTGAAAACAATACAAGAACGAATTCAAAAGCGTAACATCCCATACGAAAAATCATCGAAGGCTTTGACTTCCAAGTTCCTTGAATCAATGGAAGAAACTTACAAACAAAGATATCTGAAAGAAATAAGGTACCGTAGGCCTAGACCTAGTTTTATAATAAGTAGGCCCTAGGCTTGAAAAAATATATATACCAGGATAGACATTAGTCATGTAAGAATGGCTTATAATTTCAAATAAGATCTAAAATCAGATTAAGAAAAGGCTAGAGCCGTTCGTGTAGCTAAGTTGAGGCACAGCTTCGAAATCTAAATCCAGGTGGACGCTGATTCCAGTCCCAATGTACCGTACGCATGGATTATAGTGAACGTGTTATCAACTTTCATCAGTTCATCATTCCAATATCATTGGCTCATCAATATCTTTTATTGGGGGCATTGAGCTCACTATTTAAAAAATATATGCAGTAGACTTATTTTCAAACAATTTTATATTTAGGCCTATACAGTGAAACCTCGATGAATCGTTCCCAAATCTATCGTATTCCTGCTTGTATCATTCACTTTTTCTCTCCCCACTCCATATAACCAATGCTAAATTTTCCTGGATGGATGGGGTTTTATTTTCCTGGTCCCTTGAAAAATGATTGATAGAGGTTTCACTGTACTAAATAAGACTACCTCAGCTTGAAAGTTAAATTGTTAGTTCTAATTTAAAATGACAAATTGTACTTGTACTTTCAGTACTCATGCCGAGCTGCTTGTCTACGATTGGTCAGATTACGGAGAGGTGGAAGTCGTTGTTGAAGATATTGAAAGAATTGACTTTGATCGCTTTGATAAACATGACCCAAAGATGAAGGACTGGCGGATGCCCAAGGAGTGGGACTGGGCAGAAGCGAGAATGCAGTAAGTTGTCAAATTAAGTGGATATTAATCAGTTGATGAATACTACATAATCTTCTCGTTATCGCACCATAAAAAAATATATACTGTATATATATATATATTAGGGATCACATCGATTCTCAAAATTGGGAATCGATTCTCTATGCTCCAGAATCGATTAAAAATCGATTTTGAAAAAAAAAAAATGAAAAAAAATTTCAAATTTAAAAAAAAAAAAAACTTAAAAAAAAAGTTTATTCTTGAAAAAGTAGTGTGATTTAAAACTTTTTTTTCAACCTTCCCAAGGCGTTCACGTGAAAAATAGCTGCTAGAGACTTCTACTGTTTGCTTAACGACCCCACCAACAACTTCTTTGAACTGTACTGTACCATTTGGGTATTTCCGTCAACGTTTGGCTGTCAGACGTAACCGAAGGGATAGCTTTTGTCCAGATAGTATTATCTCAACAATACAGAATAATATAGACAACGAAATGAGCACTTATTACGACGTAAAGCAGTACAACACTGAACCAAAAAAAAAAGTCGATTTTTTGATTTGAGAATCGTTTTACATCAGAATCGATTCTTAATCGATGTTATCCCTAATGTATATATATTCGTATATATTTTGAGAATACCTAATGCTGATTCACGCAAGCGTTTTATGAAAGAGACAAGTCAAAATATCATTGCTGATTCTGAAGAAAAGAAAATCTTTAAAGAGAAACATCGCTTGGGTTAACTAGTAACTATCATAGGCCAAGCAACTCACTAGTTTCCCCCCCCCACCCAAACGATTGGAGCGTGTCACCAAGAGCTACAGTCAATACAGGCCTAGATTGATATTTTTTCAAACAATACGATAAGTCGATAAGATATCAAGTTTCATATGAATTATGAGACATACAACATTTGACTGATGAAAATGAATTAATGGATTATGAAACATAGGCCAGACATTATGAACATAGGCCTACAGATCAGACAACAATTATATTCATTACAATTATTAATACTATCTACGTCTGCAGAAAATAATTTTTCGATTTACCAGTACCGGTGATTATCGATGTAAGGCGAACGATAATCGATTCAAACGATGTAACTTTTCATATCAATGACAAATCGATACTTACGAGCCTAACTCACTTAATAACTAATATAACTTGTCATTCTGAGCCTTCATTGAGAAACAATAAGTTACCACTGTTAATAAAAGAAGATAACTAATAAGCTGGTGAACAAAATAGTAAATATGTTACAATAGTTCCTCTGATTTTTTGTCCAGATACACAACAGGAAAGTCCGATTTGATGAACTACTTCAACGTACCACGATTCGACGTGCCCGAACTGGTCATCGACGGTTACGATGCCAAGCACAGGCGTGACGTTTGGGAGAGTGTAAGTTGATATCAATCTACTTTGTTTACTGTACGCTACATTAGATTAATTTTTGCCATTGTCGTCTTTTAATAAATAATAATGACGGACCAGTAGTGTTGAAAACAGTAAACACTAGTTCATTAATTCAAAATTCATTAATTAATTTCTATTTTTGACAATTAAGTGTACTATGCGCAATTGTCAAAAATAGAAATTAATTGATGAATTTTGAATTAAAGGAGTTTGAATTAATGAACTCGTGTTTACTGCATGTATGTATGCAGTTCAAAAATGAGACCATTAAATTCTTACATACAAACAAGTTTTATTGTATAGAAGACTATTTTTTAAATTCTTAATCAGGTTTAAATCATTGACACCTTGGCTATTACATTCTATCCTATTATTTATATTTATGTATAATTATTTTAATTTAATTTTCTAATATCTCTGACAATGTTTATACAATTTTAATATTGTTCTTTAATAAGAAACAGCAATAAATACAAATTACAAATACAAATACAAATTCAACACTACCCTATTACATCCTCTTACCGTAACATTATTTGCTGTCATTTTTTCAACATTTAATTTTTACTCGCTAATTCGTAATGTCTTGTATACTCACCTTAATTTCGAATTAAAGAGGGCTCGCTGTATAGGCCTAATCATTTTACCAACTTGCTCAGTTATTGCTTTGCTGTAGTATTTCAATTTTAATTTCTCCTACGTATTCCAATTAAATTAATTATTTGTTCATAACAATTCAATAAATTTACACCACTTTTCGACATTGAACGGCAAGATTAGGGGAATGAAATAGGGTTGAAGTTATTCCGTCAGAGGGTTAGGGAGGCGGTGGGATAGGGAACTTGCCACCGCGCATTTATGTGCAATTGCAAGAGTTTTTGAATAAATAAAAAATCGGCAATCCTAGTAGGGTGTGGTGATTTATGTACCGTAGATCTACTAATTACTTACATTTCTATTTGCAGGCTCCCGGAATGAGGTACGCGCAAGGTTACAACACCGACCAGGGAGACGGCAGCGTATTAATGAAAGTTGGAATTTCCAACTACAGAAATCCAAAGTAAACATCTTTGTTGAAATAAACCGAGGAAAGTTACATGGAGCAGCAACGTTAGAGAAACATTAACTCAATTTGTAACTTGTTTAATTTATTATGGTTTACTGTATTCATGAAATGACTTGACGGTATCACTTCGGGTAAGCCTAGTTTATAATCCTGCGATGAAAACCTCGTGTATCGTCTTTCGAAGGATCAAGAATGAAATACAATCGTTTTAAGATACCGCTAACAATCTGTGCAAGACAACAATAGGTCTGTTTGTTTGTCCTGAACTACTTGAACTAGTTCTTCAGTTCTTGCACTTTCGTGTTTGTTTGTAACCGTGGTGCTGCACCAAAGCTACACTCTCGTGTTTGTTTGTCCCAGTTCACTTGCACTAGTTCAAGTATTTCTACACCAGCTATACGGAGCTGGTGTGCTTTGTTCAGTTCAAGATGGCAGGCGCTAAAATCAAATTGTAGGTGGACACTATGTTGGCTTACAAGTTGATGACGCTTAAATACGTGCCGATGAGAATGAAAAATTGTATATTTGAATAAGGGTTGTAATTATTTTGAAGTAAGTTGACATGCAGAATTACGTCTCTGGTGATTTTACCCTAATAACTTTTCCCATTTTCAAAATTTGTGTCTTGGAACCGTTGAAATTAGCACTATCGTGTTTGTTTGTACCTCAACATTTAGAGATGATTTCCTGCACCAAACCTATAATATGACGCATTTCCTTCCTGCACCAGCAACACTTGAGTGCAGGTTGGTGCAACACAAACAAACAAACCTAATCTGTGCATGAAAATGTAACATTGGTTATATGGGACTTTTGGTGCATAGAACAATGATAGCAGGAAAACGATTGATCAGGGAGCGATGCATGGAGGATTCATCGTACTTCAATGAAAGTACAGTATTATGGAAAATGGGCTGAATATCCTAACCATACTCACTTAGTATACCGTAGTATGAAGTTTGTGAACATTCGTCTCTAGTGTTGCATTGAAACTATTTTAAAATACTTTACTACGAGTTTTGCACGCTCAATATAGTGTACCCGAGAAGCATAGCATCTTTCGTCGGAATTACTGTGTCTGCCTGTAAAATATAGTGTACATTATGATTATATTAAAGTTTATATTATATAGACACGTAAAAAATATTCATTATTAACTTGAGCTAGACCTGCTACCAATTCCTTGATATGAAATAATATGTAATTATTTTCCTCATAATTCTATTTCTACCTGCTACATAGAGAACTTGGGTCATCCTAATGGTTTATTTACCACATTTCAATTGCTTTGTAGTATGATATTCTTATTTCCTAATATAGTAGACCATTTGGATATTATCATCTATTCTAGCAGACCACAAAAAAACAGAAAAATACAAACTGCGATTTCCAAACAACACAAAAAAATGATCAGAGGATATGAAGGATTAATATAGGAATTGGGAATATAAATCTATCGGCTAGGTCTGGCTTGCGATCAGCCTACATATTTAAATTTTTAAAGTCTTGATTTGTAACAAACACATTGACAAATTTATTTTTAAAATGAAAATAATATTTACAGAAGTTTAACACAGTATCTTGTACTTAAAACCTAGCTGTACAAGCATTTGATATACAACATTTTCCACTTAGTAATCACCCAGTCATTCGTAACATAATACAGTAATAGTTTATCATATTACATAATAGTAGGAGTAAAAAATGATTTAGTCATAAGAGGGAAAGAAGAGTAGCCTATGCATTAACACATGGCAAAATATAATCCACAAGCAACATGTTTACTTGATAGTTTATACAAATTAGGTAGTTTATATTTTTATACATGAATATAAAACATGCAAGCAAACAATATCAATCAGCAGCCACACAATATGATGAGCTGCTGACTCTTTGTGCATATTCCAGATGACTGGCAAAATGTGTTGTTATTAAATATACCGTAGATCACTTTCAATCATGAATAGGTATCTTATGAGTATCTATAGTTATTAGTTGGGTTACGTTTCTTACACATTTTAAATGATACGCTTGTAGCCACTAAAGGATAAAGTCATCTACCAACATACTAAATACAAATATCACCATCAAGTTCTTATAGCTGTGATATATTTAGGATATTATCATTTTTCAGGATGAGGTTAACGATAAGAAACGACGACTCCATCTTTCAAACGCGTTAAATTCTCAAAGTTGATGCTAGATTATGTACGTGAATACCAAAGTTTTTACAATTATTTCGTTGGTAGAAGACCTTATACCCTGGATACACGTATAAATTCATAATAATTCTATAGATTAGTTATATCGATCTTAGAAGTAGTACCTGTGTTGAAATTGTGTATATGCTACAATCAGTAAAAACCAAAAAAAAACTATATCAACCAAGGTTTTGAAACCAGTTTTGTCTGCTTGCCTGTATATTTTTGCCTGGCTATAAGCTACGTTCTGTAATAGATCACTGGATAGTCGATTATAGTTACGGAACACATTCTCCACGACCATAGATAGCTCTAAACTAGTGCCACTCAAATCTTGACAATACAAAAATTGCGATAAAAAAATATGATTTCGATATTACTAATGTTTAAAATGACTAGAAGTACGGTATCGTATATTCTTAACTAATATTATTTATTTATCATAGTTCTCCTGCATTTTTATTGACACGACTTCTTCAAAAATTATAACCTAAAACTGCTGGTTTGTTTCGTTCAAAATATCGAAATAAAAAAGACTAAAAGTCAACATTATGTATCCGATGAAGGCATGCTAGTTATTCGACTACTAAATGAGCTTTTCTAGATAGATCATCAGAATAATAATAAAATTGCATTCTCATCCCTATGTTAACCAAATCCTTTGGTCCTACTAGATGTGTTTTAAAATCATAAAAAGGAATTTAATAACAATTGGTTCCACTCTTCAAATAACGACAATCAAATAAAGAAATGGAATTCTCTATACATTTAGAAACAATAAAATCTTCAAATCCCTTCCTTTCGATATTCTAATTCAATTGGGCCATCACGACCCATATTTTTATTACAGTATCTAATCAGCTGAGGTGATTGATAACCTATATAGAATTAATTACCTCATCAGTTTTGTGCAACGGGCAAGTATATAGACAGTGCACCTCTTAAAGCAATATACTTGAAGCATTAAAATTGTTAATTAGTTATTAGTTCCATAATTGATAAAATGATACAACCAAATTACTAAAGCTGCAGGGGAATCTGGCATTAGCGTCAGCCGAGTGGTACTGTACTCGTAAGATGTGGACAAACAATAAATTGTGTACAAAATACACATTTGTAAAACAGCACAAAAGCGTCGTAAGAATTAGACTACGATTACACGATAAGCAGTTTTCAGCACGACACAAATGGACAACTCCAGTCATCTGGCTTGGTCAACTAGCTTGGCATTGGTCGCGAGAACGTCACACTGATTCGATCGTTGTTGACTGGAGTTGGGTTGTTGAGAATAGAGAGAGCTTCTAAAAACACCAACCCAATCAGCAAACAACCAATGAGAACGCCGTAAATGTTTCACGTCTGCCGTCTGTTATTCAATCTCACTTTGAATATATTAATCTTCGATTACATTTTTACTAATTCCTAATTGGCTACTGTAGGCCTACTTCATTTATACGGCCTACCACCCATAATTGACTTTCACTGAGTTGTCATTGAAGAGTGTGAATACACACAAGTCGACATCCAATTCGATTGGCCAAGCTGGTTGGCGACTGAGATGACAGGATTTATCCGTGTGTACCGAACTTGAAGAAGTTGAACAATCGTATTATAGCTGAATGTCTGTAAGGTTGTAGACTTACCATATCAATATACCTTCACATTGTAGGCCCTATTCTGATATGTTCCAACTATTTCACTTCAAACAGCCTCACTACCTCATTCAATATTGAATTATCCTTCGAATCCTTTGAATCGTTGAAACTTGAATGATTCAGTCCTTCACAAGGATCGCCGAGTGACGGTGATAATTATTACCATATAATATACATTTTAAATTCAAGAGATTTCATCCCAGTCACATTTACTCGGACCACTTCATAGATCACGCGGTTATTCCAACAAAATTATATTGAAATTTCTGGTTAATTCAGAGATTGATTTGAATATTTATTCAAACGGTATGTCAAGGTGCTTGGAGCTTGTACTATGTGCATAATGATTTGATGGGTTTCTTATGAATGAATTAATGTTCATACACAAAGTTGTGCTGGCCAAAGTTTAGACCATAGTTAAGACACTAACGAATATCAGCAAGCAAGTCATCATGTTCTTGTGAAATTTTTTACTCATTTTGTATTGATGGTATACACTACAGTGGAACCTCTTTAGTACGTTTTTCAGGGGATCAGACAAAAAAAAACTTACCAAAGTGAAAAACTTACTAAAGAAACTGTTCAACATGTGGGAGCATATAGATAGGATCAAAGAATTAAACTTACCGAGGTGAAAAATATACTAATGAGAAACTTATTAAAGAAGTTCTACTGTACTTGGGTTCCTCATTGTAGCGTCCACATATTCATCACAAAGAAGAAAACAATGGCGGAAAAACTGAATCTTTTCCCAACGGCATGTGCTCTGATATGTTTACAACAATACATGAGACAACGGCAGCCAACAAGAACTGTTCGATATTGCCACCATTCACACTTGAAATTTCTACCACCCAAACACCTCATAATCATTGTTTTTCTTGAATACGGGGTTCATCGTTATCGCTCTAAAAGCACATGCAATCTCACGGGGCTAGCAAGGTATATTTTTTATATGGGAGCCTAATATAGGCCCATTTTTTCCTGGTTTTCAAATAATGAGAAAACTAAGGTCTGGTATTACCAAGTCTGGTTAGCCTTTATCTGACAGTTCAAACTTGTTATCACCATTGTTACATGTGATATTTGTTTTCACCAACTCTCAGATAAATACTAACTGAACTTGGTAATACTGGGCCTAAGTCAAATAAAATCTCAATACATCCATCGATTCTAGTTGTAGAACCACCGTAAGCCCATCTTCGGTATCTCGCATCACATTTTTCAAACGTGGTCTTTTAGGGCTCTATTTCATCAGGTACCGTATAAGAATATCTGATTAATGGTAATATAGGTTGAGAAGTTCTAAAAGAGTTAACTATCTTCAGGAATTATTATTATTATATAATGAGAGACATAGCTCGTGACGGTAACTTCGATCAGACATAGTGAGAATTCTACCAGTACAATGAAGTATGAACCCACTTAGTCCAAACTCGGTTAATAATTTTTTTTGACCCATTTCATATTGAGGTTGGTCCCCGGCTGAGGGTATGGATATATTTCAATGTTAATTTAGCCACCCTCGGTAGCTCGGTCAGCTGAGGCACCGCTTCAGAAACTGAAGTCACCGTTGGGCGTGGGTTCGAATCCCGCATAAGGCATGGGCTTTTGTAAATGTCCTCTCACTTGTCATCACTTCATACATTCATAATCATCAGCTCATTCGTACCCCCGTATAACCTAGCTGTTGGTGGGGTCGTTAAGCAAACAATAATCAATCAATCAATGTTAATTTAGCCACCCTCGGTAGCTCGGTCAGCTGAGGCACCGCTTCAGAAACTGAAGTCACCGTTGGGCGTGGGTTCGAATCCCGCATAAGGCATGGGCTTTTGTAAATGTCCTCTCACTTGTCATCACTTCATACATTCATAATCATCAGCTCATTCGTACCCCCGTATAACCTAGCTGTTGGTGGGGTCGTTAAGCAAACAATAATCAATCAATCAATGTTAATTTATAATGGGTCGTCCATCCTTATTCCAGCTGAACCGCAATTCGAAGTAATATTTCGACCCTTCAATTGCTTGAACACTATTTTCAGTATGGTTAATTCGAAATAGTTTAAGTGAATTCCTCGAGTTGATCGTTATTTTCCCAATTTCCATTCTTTTTGTTTTACGCGTGAAACTAAGAATGCATCTGAGGACGTTGAGCAGTTTGTTGCTTTGTGCGTTTCAACCCACTGAGAGTGGTCTGATCTTGAAAGGAGTTTTATGGTTGATTCAAATTTGTATAAATCAAAATCTTTTTTGGGGTCCTTCCATTTTGGATTAATGAGAGTTTACTGTACACCCTACATAATGCCAAAATGTACACATATAAGAATCTTATCATTAAACATCAAATAGTAAATTTGTAAGCCTTGAAATTTCTCCTTTCACTTCAACTCCGAGTTACAGTACAACTTTTATCATAGATTAATAGTAAATTGAAGAATGAATTCAAAATTTAGTTGTTTATATTGTTATTAATCACACCTGATATCTGTAGAGCGACTGTGTTGGAAAGAATTCAAAATTCAACTACACTAGCATTTCAAACTTTTAGTAATGAAGCGTGTCGTCGACGAAATAAAATCTCAAGGGTAATCTTCGGCAATATACGACAGAGAGATCTTTTTTTACTACCAGGTAATTCGTGGAAGATACACGACTCTCTTGGTGTTTTCTCACCGCCGGTGCGATATCACAAAATAACAATCAAGCCAGAATACTGGACAAACGATACTGAAGAAAAATCTAGATTTGTCATGTACGCTGATGATATTGCGGAACAATTGTTTCCAAAATTGATGAAAACAAATTACAAAACTATTATGCCAGGAAACTAAAATTTAGAAATAAATACAGTGAAACCTCAATGTGTCATTCTTGCATCCATTGTTTCCCTGCTTCTATCATTCATTTGTCCCACCAAACTCTAGATCAACAACGTTACATTTTCCAGCACTGATATTTTTTCCTGGTCCCTTACATTGCGGGTTCACTACAGCTAATACAGCAATATTTCGAAGATACTTTGACATCCGTCTGACGACGGAAAAGTTCATTATCAGCCTTTGACCTTTGACATATTGCTATTCAACGTATTTACAGTGAAACCTCTATCCATCGTTTCTCTATCCATCATTTTTCAAGGGACCAGGAAAATAAAACCATCCATGCAGGAAAACCAACCTTCCAGGAAAATTCAACATTGATTATATGAGAGTCAGGTGAGAAAAAATGCAAAAAAAAACACAAAAAAAAAAAAACACAAGCAGGAAAACGATGAATCTGGGAACGATGCATCGTTGAGGTTTCACTGTATTTTGCTATTTTTGGCGTTTGCCAACATCACAGTTGAATAATTCATCAATTATATATACCTGCCTTATAATCTTCTTCTTTGTAACGTAATTGTCTAGACACTACTCGACGTATGTGCTGATACTGTTGAACAACCGTCTCGATACTTAGCGACGGTGAAGAGAGGTTGTTGCCGAGTTACGGTCATGCTACGACGATCTGGGCGGCGGCCTGACGTTGCCGTCGAGCAGCGGAGTGCGTTCGGCGTGGCGCGAAGCTTCCGCCGACTCGTCTCCGAGCTCTCGAATGTTCGGCATGTCGTGGTGCGGCCGTTGCCATAGCGATCGGCTGAGGCTCGATTCTTGGTAGCCACGGCGACGTATCTTTGAATGAGCAAACGAGACGCGTTAGTGCATCGGAAAGGCGATAGATAACTTGATTCCATACTGAATATTTTTCAATTTGACAGTCAGCTTTGAAAACTTGGAAAAAGTCGTCGTTCCTTCGTAAAATAAGGCTAAGGATGACAAGGTAGCACATACAAAGCGTACAAGGCATTACAGTACATAGTTCTTTTCAAAGCTATGCAAAGGTGTTGGTGAATTGTTGAATCTTTCACTTTTGCACGATGGTTAATGTTCAAATTATATTGTGAATTGGATTATTGCCACGGTATCATCGAATTTCACTGAGTTAACTAGTAATACATGTACTAACTGTAGGCCTATAATATAAGTGTATAAATGTATATTGACCAAGTGTATAGGCCCTAGTAACTTTTCCAATTAACATGAGAAATGATCTACAAAGAACTCTTCAATTCAGACATGTAGACTTTTTACACTTTATTTACTCTTTTCGTTTTTATGTAGAAAAGTTATATCAACTATCTCACTGAAACCAAACGCAGATGCGTTATACAATATAGTTTTTAATTATTTCTTTCATCAACATCGAAATTTTATCAATGTTCTGCAATTAAGGCTATAAATGAAAGTAGGATTGTTTGTACGTAGTAGGAAGTGAGATCGATCTTACCACCCCATTTTAATAAATCTAAATAGAAAATCGATGAACTTTGACACCAGGACTGCGCTTGCAGTGTGTGAAGCAACGTGCCGGTAATATCCTATTCTTAATTGTGTACGAGATGCATTGAGGGTTGCGTTCGTTTTCCGGTTGGAGATGGTGACTTCACTAATTCGAAAACACGTTTCATTTCCGGAGTATTTTCCTCTGAAATATTAATCGCTGCTCTATCCAGTGTTATTTTGTAGAAACGGCTAGGCTGGCAAACTTGACGACTGCTGTTATTAGCTGAGCCGACACCACTGAGTGGAGTTGGTTCCTTTCATCACCACTTATCTACGCACGGTCAATAGTTCATTAAACGTGGACCGTGAATTGGAACATATTTTCAACGTGGGAGGGATAGGAAGTGAGGACACCATCTCCAACCGGCAAACCAACGCAACCCTCAATGCGTCTTGGTTATGTAGTATACTGCCCCACTTGGATAGAACACTGTATCTGTGCATTTTTTACATTTCTGAGTTAAATACATTTTATTGACTCATTTTTCTCAGTTTTCCATTGCACGTAGTTTGAACACTGTATCTACTCTTTAAATGGGTAAAAGCAATAAGCCTAATCACCATATATCCAGAACCAGTGAGGGTAAAAGTACATGAAACACCAATACCGATACCAATGCTTGGATACATCTCCATATGTGCAGCATGAAGTGGTAGATGCAGTGTTTTATCCAAGTATACAATGGTTTTATCAAGAGTTCACGGGAGTGGATTTATCGAGATATCAGTTTCTTGGAGATAACTTTTGAACGGTATGGAATATCAAAATTTCAATACACGAGAAACACAGATAATTATAATAGCTTCAAGATAAAAGAAGTTATAACTATTCGAGTCATGTCACATAACTGTCAAACGTCGACAGCTAAATAAATGTGTTTTTTTAGCTGTCGACACTTGACGACAGTTATGCAATGTGACTTGGTAGTCATATCTTATGTCATCTTGTAGCTATTATAATTATCTGTGTTTCTCACATTTTAGAATTTTGATATCTCATACCGCTCAAAAGTTATCACCAAGAAACTGATAGTAGTTATCAGTGGAGTGTGTCGTTGAACCCAATATAAAAAAAAAAAAACTGATATTTCGATAAATCGACTCCCGTGGACACTTAAATATCTCGGAACCGATATTTTTCAGATGCTGTGTTCTTTCTTAGTTGTGTAGTATCGCTAGTTTCACAGGCGTGGGATGAACGAAGCGACTCACTTGTCTGTGATGCAGCTCGTGCAGGTACAGCGTACTCAGACTCATGTCGGCAGCGGTTAGTTCTAACGGGTCCGTGTCAGGGGCCAAGTCGAGGCCTGCCCCGAACACCGACGCCCCTAGAGACGCCTCCGGGCCTGCGGGAAACAGAACAACGTCAGTCAAACGCACTGAAACAGAGCAAACTGCAGAAATAATCAGACGCAGTTAACTATTATTTGAATTGCATCGAATTTGTATTAGGAATTAATAATTATGAGTCTCAGGTTTTATTTCATTATAGTTAATTATTACAATGGTTGATCAAATTTCTATGATAATCAATCGAGCGATAATCGAGCATTCTATTAATAGAAGGGTTAATCAACAATATTGAAAAGTAGGCCCATATATACGCCCTATTTTTTTATACAGTGAAACCTCTAACCATTGTTTTTCAAGGGACCAGGCAAATAAAACCATCCATCCAGGAAAACCATCCATCCAGGAAAATTTAACATTTATTATATGGGAGTCGGGCTAGAAAAAATGAATGATACAAGCAGGAAAATGATGGATCCGGGAACGATGCATAGAGGTTTTACTGTATATTTTTTTAATAGCATCAAAACTTATTAAAAAATCATTCCACAAATAAGGTTAGGATAGGCTAGGATAGGCTGGGCTAGGTTAGGATAGATAATGTAGGATCGTTTGGACGGGGCACCACAGGAGCGATCTTACCACCCCATTCTGATTATTTAAAACCAATGAACTTCAACACCAGGACTGCGCTGTTCATGACCATAATTTTACGCCATAATTTTAATTTTAAAAATATTATAAAATAATTTAATTCACAAATGTCCGATCAATCATGTGAAATCGTGTGAGCGCTTACAAGCGTAGCTATGCATCTGACGACCATTGATCTAGGAAGCAAGTAAGCAACTTATCAACAAATAGGCCTACCGTCAAATATGTTGAAGACTAGCGTGTAAAGCCAGGAAGTTGTATTAGCATACCTCTACTAATGAACGGGTTTGTGCTCTGGCAGAGACTGGAGATCAGACCCTTGTCCGTGTGAAGCGGACCCTCGGCTCGGGACAGACCTCCGCGCACGGCAGGCGGGGCTTCGGGGTAAGCTGCTGGGGGCTGGCTCCTAGATGCTGAGCCTGCAAACACAAATTTCATATTTATTCATACTTTACAGGTAATACAGACTATCAAAGTCATGGAAATGATAATTCCCTAACGAGAAACGTTCTTGTGCCGGGTAATTGGATGAGCGAAGCGAAGACTCAATTTCACCATATGCCTACTCGGAAAGATTTTTTTTTTCGCGCTCCACAGGTCGAACGGAAATTAAAATTCAGTTGAAACTTGGCATACACGAGTGTCTTCATCTAATTCGATACTGTATAGACCAAGTTTTGAGGCGCAAAGCGCAATCGGTTGGACCATTTCTGAGAAAACTCATTTCAAAGTTTTCAAAAATCCCATAAGAATAAACCAGAGGAAAAAATTCGTAAAAAATATTTTACTTCGAGAAACTTTGAATTTTCAGGGAATTTCGATAAATGATGATACAGATTCCGAACTTTCAAGTTTTGTACGTTTTGTAATCAATGTTATTGTATATAGGCCTACCCACTTTTTTCATAATTCTATACTTGGGCCAGGATCAAATATAAACTTGAGAATCAAATTTTATCTTGGATAAAAATCAATTTGAATAAAATTTAAGAACAAAATTAGAATAATTGCGGGCCCACTTTTTTAGTAAATTAGTGGAACTATTTACTCATCTCCTATACTCAATGCACAATTATAATTGAAACAAGTATCTGATTAGTTCAATTACCTGGTACTTATATCAATTGGGCCAACATAAGCTCAACTTAAAATTCATTTTACTGATTAAGAAAACGATTTCGACATTCGTTGTAACACGAAATCGATTTTCAATCATTCAAAGTTATCCCTACTATGTAGGCCCACAGGTACATGTGAGTTGTAATAAAATTGCCCTCACCGCCGCTAGTAGATTCTCCGAACCCTCCTAGATGTCCTAGACCGCCCAAGGACGTATCCAGCCCAGTCTGGCCAACACCGCGCAGTATACTGTTGACTAAGCTACTGTACTGCAAGCACAAACAGTGAGAAGAAGCAATCAGACACAATAAACGGTAACAGGAGTACACAATAATATTTTGATTTTGTATTATTGAGGAAGATACTAGTAATATCTGCTTTAATAATAACAAGATGAAATGTATAGGCCTAAAACATAGGCCTACATGGGTCTAGTGACAAAAATCATAACCTTTTTTTCATATTTATTGGGTTTTAACGACGCACTATACAGATGGCGTCGACGGATCTATTGGCGTCGGTGGATGATGAATGAGATGACGGGATGATGAGATGAAACGTTATTTTATTACTTATTAGGTGTTTTGGATAGTGGGAAAGAGTCTGTCGTGGCCTGTTGTTTAGAAACCATCCCAGTATCAACCTGAATGACAGAGGGGAACCACCAAAAACCCCTGTCAGGATGGTCGACCATGGCGGGAATCGAACCCCAGTCTCCCGAATGACGGTTCAGTGTGTTACCACTTGGCCACTCGTCTCGGTACAGCTGGACCTCTTGTGCAAGATTCTCTTTAGTGAATTTACTATTCTTCAAAGGTTCCATTTTTGTATCTCTTCCATATGCCCGCTCACGTTGAATAGTTCCGCAGGTATGTTCAATATGGATTCATGTCTTGACCCACTTGACAGTCGTGGACGCGCACATGCGTCCACGCGTGCTTGCTCAGACCAGCTGTCGACCCCATGTGAGTTCTTACTTCAAACAGTTTCCACCACGTTGCATTTAATATCTTGACCAGATTACGTCATATTGACATGGGACTTGTACTGAAATCTACGAGATAGATTAACCCCTTGAATATCTTTGACGAGTGTCGCCCGCGAGCCGCGACTTAGCATTCATGACCGACGACGTGTGAGGCCCGCTAATTACCGCGTGTCATGTTTAAATCCATATCTCCCAAAGTTACCGTCAGAATGTGCCATAGTATAGCTACAAAGATAGCTCTTGTAGTGAACTGTTGAACTAATCACAGACTATGTCGATAAAGGTAGTAACTCTTTGAGTAAATGATGTTTACTGACGCATCAAACTGACCTTGCAGCTGTCATTAGCAACAATGGCTATCAGAAACCAGCAAACAACAGTGAAACTGTTTTAAATGCAGTATTTGACAGCGATTGTGATGATGAAAATGATGATTCTAGTTCACAGTTAGAATATGATAATGATAACAGTCTTTCAAGCGATTCAAGTAGGCCTAGATCCTGTGTCAAATGTCAGGCTTGTTCATAATTTTTAATTACTATTAGAATGGTAAAAGTAGGTTCAGTGAATTCGGTAAGCAAGGGGTTAATAAATTGGTATTGATTTTTTTCCGACGATATTCGAAAATCATATAATACAGTCAGCTGTTATTCCAAAACCTACGTGTCAAATTGACGAGCCTCTGAATACTAAATAACAGTGATATTGGCAAATTTATTGTTTCACATGACAAATGCAACAATATAGCAATACAATGAAACCTCTATGCATCGTTCCTGGATCTATCGTTTTCCTGCTTGTAGGCCTATCATTCATTTTTTCTAATTAATTTTTTCATTTTTATTTTTCATTTTTTTCTCCCATACAATCAATGTTGAATTTTCCTGGATGGATTGTTTTCCTGCATGGAGAGTTTTATTTTCCTGGTCCCTTGAAAAACGATGGATAGAGGTTTCGTTATACAATAAAATTATTTTTGTTTCCGCTATAAATGTTAGAAAATGCCATAAACAAGAAGTATTTGTGCAATATAACCTGAGAAAATCCCTACTCGAGAGGTAGGGAAATAATTTCGTGACCTGGCTGTTAAGTAATTAAATGCACAGCACAATGTCGAACTCCGTTCACCAATGTTTCTCTTGCGTCAGACGCCGGATATCTAGCGGATAGCTGGTACTCACCCCGCCCCCAACCGACGACATGGAATTGAGCGACGAGAAGAGCGGGTTGTAGCCAGACACCGCCAGCTGGGGCAGCTGGTTCGCGTCTCGCCGCGCCTGCGTCCGCAAGGCGGTGACAAAGTTCTCGGCGTCGGCGGGCGGCCGCCACTCGGGATTGGTCATCGTGAAGTGAACGAGAGACAGCTCCGTCTTGCCGTCCTCGGCCTGCGTGTACTGGTTGGCAAGCGGGGGCAAGTTCGGCACCTCGGCAATCGGGGACACTTTGCCTGCTCGACAATCAATGACAAGCGATTTACAACGCAGTTCCACATGAGTCGTGCACGCTTACACATACAGACCGGACCAAAAACATCATACATAGGAAATTAAAGACAAAAAAAGACATTCACTACCTGGTGGGTAATTGTTTGAACCCAGGTTTCACTTAAAATTGGACCCACCCAGGTACCTGCCAACATTCCTACTATTTACTCTACTATGACCAAGGCAATAGCCAAAGCGTCAAAATCTCTGTGTTCTTCCAACAGACTCGCCATTATGAGTAGGCCTTTCTCCATTTATAAGCCTCAATAAGCTGCTGTTTTTTCTTTCCCGTTTACCCAATGTATATATCCAGCCTCAGACTATTTCACTAGACACACATAACCTCAAAAACGATTCAAGTTGAATTTTGTAGTTGCTCTACCTTGCCCGGAGCTGGTTTGCTGCCACGTCGGATTGCCGTGCCTCCGCACGTCCATCTGTGCGAACGAGCACACGTCGCCCACACCAACCACCTCGACGGTGAAGTTGCGGTAGAAGTCGACGATGTCGAGCGCGCGCGATCGCACGTGGAAGCAGAGCACGAACGGAGTCACGACCGGCGATAGCAGCTCCTCGATGAGGTAAACCTGACGGACGAGAAGATTGTTCACGTCCGATAAAAATGTTTTGAATAACTCGATGTAAGTGTCTCGCGTATCGGGGTTGCGGTTCGATTTTTATACTTCTTGTATTTCAGGACTTCCATTTTATAGCAAATTGAAACATTCGATGAATTCAATATGGAAGCAATGATCGATATCGATTGAGAAAATTGTAAATGACTGAAATGAGAAATAGAGAAGAAAAAATAGACCCAGACCAAGTATCTGTGGAGTAATCTTTCATATGATGTACTTGAGTTATCTATTAATTCTAACTTTAAGCTGACTTATTAAGCTATTAACTTGAATCTAGGCCCAATCTTGACAAGTTTGCAAACATGTTTTCAAAGATCTTAAGAAGTTTAAGAGTGAAGATAAATTACTAGTATATTACTGTACCAATAATATTAATAATAAAGGGCCCCCCCCCCCCCCCCCCAAAGTCAACTAGTATCACATGTTTGATCAGGTATCAACATTTACAAGAACACGTTTTTAACATCATATCCTGCGATGGTAAAGCTACTGTCGGTAAAAAATTATGGTAGGCCTAGCTACTATTGCGTTCATACAACCTTGCTGTCGATGAGCCACTAAAACCCAACACCCATTCATTCAAACTGATATTCCCATTCAATTTGAATATTAGGTATTTCAAATTTGATAAGACTATTATTCGCTGCGGTTTTTCCCCCGAGAGCATTATATTCGAAATATACTCGTCTAATAAGCGACAAATCATACTTAATGAGGGGTTCACGATAATAGCTTTCATTACGAGCAAACCAACTCATTGTTGTTTACGAAACCACTCACGATCGCAGACGAGGTATAAATGATAAGTTTAGTTTAGTTGTAAATAATTGTTTGTAAAATCAGTTATCTAATTTTTTATTATTCTTTGGGGTGGTAAAATCGCCCTTGTGGTGCCCCGTACAAATGATCGTATTTTTCATCCATTGCCTAAATTGTAGAACAATGATTTTGCATCAAGTTTCGATGTTATTGAGAAAAAAAAAAAGTTGAGAAGTAATGAAAACGAGAAGTGTGCCGATCACTCACCGCTTTGTACTGAAACAGCTCGGAGAACTCGTTCCTGACCCTGTGCGTGTGAGCCTGGCCGCGCCAGCTGTCGGGTAGGTAGTGCACGTGCGCTAGCACGGCCGTCATCAGCTTCTCGGGGCACCACACGAGGTTCTCGTCCGGTATGAACACCTTGCAGCCGGCCGTGACGGCCCCGAACACCGTCAGCGCGGTCAGGACGTGTTCGACGGCCAGCACGTCCTCGTCGTACACAGACAGGATGAGGAGGACGCCGAAGCACGCGCCCGAGATGAACGCGACGTTACTGCAAGGCGACGAGATGTGTGAGGGGAATTGTCAGGAAGGTTTGTATTCATTCGTATTTTTCATTTCTTCAATTTAAATGCTGCTTTAAGACCTCAGCAACATCTAGGTTATACAGGGGTATGAATGAGCAGGTGATAATCAAACGATAGTGATGATGGGACTTCAGTTTCTAACGCAGTGCAACAGTCGACTGAGCCAGGGGAGCGGCTCATTCGTTAGTTTTCATCCCTGTTCAATGATCTTTACTTTAAGTAGGGTTTCCAGTTCCGAATTTTTCTTCTCGTCCGACATGATTTTCCCAACTGGCCAATCACAAGCCAGTATTCACCTAAACAACATGGCGGTTCACGACACCGTTTTTGTACCGATTCGGTAAAATGATTATTGACTCCACTCCAACTTTCATCGGCCGAAATGACGATTTTACCGGAAGTTACACTCACATTCCTCACATTTGAAGAAGCCTGTGAGTTTGAAGGTAATGAAGGCTGTGGCTATGACGTCACGAAAACGTTACGGTGTAGCGAAGTGGAAACAGGCATGACAAAAATCGTACCGATATTGTGTCGGACGATGAGAAAAAATCGGAACTGGAAACCTTGCTTTACGTGTTATGTAAAATAATATTGGGAATTTGTTTCAAATCGTTAAAATGCTAGGGAGAGCCCACCTAGGTCAAAACCAGCCAAATTTGGTATTGTTTAAAATAATGTGTTCAATTTATTGACTTCTTATTGAAGATTGCCTATAATGAACCATTTTGTATAATTAAAATCAATATGTGAAAACAAAAAAAAATCGTAAAATATGCAATGAAACCTCAACGCATCGTTCCCCGATCAACTGTTTTTCCGCTTCGATCAACATTCTGTCACACCCTATTCCTCATGGCCAGTATTGGATATTCCTGGACGGACCCTTATCTTTCACGGATACAGTTAAACCTCTATCCATCGTTTTACAAGGGACCAGGCAAATAAAACCATCCATGCAGGAAACAGTTCATCCAGGAAAATTTAACATTGATTGTACGGGAGTGGGGTGAGGAAAAATGAATGGTACTAGCAGGAAAACGTTGGATCCGGCAACGATGCATCGAGGTTTCATTATAGTTCATTTTTCCAGATTCCTTGAAAATTACAGTACGAGGTTTCTTAGTAAAAAACTGTAGTTCATTCACTCCTAGGTCAAACTTGTCAATAAATAGAAGTGATATCACTTTCACTATTGATAACAATATTCTTCAATCACAATCATTGAATTGCAATAATGAAAGTTGAAGTTTCGTTAGAAAAAGTAGAAGTTAGAAAGTTATCCGTGTGAATGTACAAGACTTTTAGTTTTATTTGATATACAGTGAAACCTCTATCCATCGTTTTTCAAGAGACCAGGAAAATAAAACCATCCATGCAGGAAAAAAATCCATCCATGAAAATTTAACATTGGTTATATGGGAGTGGGTGAGAAAAAATGAATGATACAAGCACGGAAACAATGGATCTGGGAACGATGCATAGAGGTTTCACTTAGACTGAAATGAGGCCTTCTTTCTAGATGATGATTAATTGATTATTGTTTGCTTAACGACCCCACCAGCAGCGAGGTTATATGAGAGTAAGAATGAGCCAATGATGAATGTTTACTACAAAGAACATGATCCTAAACCAATTTGTGGGACCCAAACCCACAACCTACTTTACTTCAGTTTCTGAGCAGTCCTATCTGACTGAGCAAAGAGGGCGGTGGCATTCCGGTACGTTGTGACTGCCGTTTCAAGTGCTCACCTGACCTAACTGTCGTAACTTTCATTTCCCTTTCACGATCATTTGTAAAATTCATGTTTTAGTATTTGGTAGGCCTATTTTACTCTTTTATATATTCAAATTGTTAAAATTTTCATACTCAATGAAATAGTAAAAATCGATGGCAAAATTATCGAGTGTCACTGTTACACACAGCTGATCTTTCCACCTTTGTTTTTATAACATTCAAGTCATCCAATTTTCAACAAATATTGTCTGCAAATTAAATGTAGGCCTACTTGTTGATCTTGTATCTTGCAAATTGTTGAATTTTCATGTTCATTCATAAAATCACCCTGGCACAAGCTTCTGGCCCTATGGAGACTGCTGGAACTCTTAACTATAGATGTTGTGATTGTAAATTTTAGAAAAAAATTTAAAAATTTGAATCTAAAGATTTGAATTTAATTTTTGAATTTTTGAATAGAAGATTGTAAATTTTACTCTTTTATATATTCGTGTATGGGAAATTGAAGGCTACACGACAGTGAGGTTAGGTGAACGGACAGTGGCAACGTACGGAAGGCCCCAGCGATATGCGCGAGCTTACGTTGCGATGACGGTCATGATGGGCGACGTGAATATGTTCATGTACTTGGACGCCGGGCGATACGCTCGGTTGAGTCGTGCGTTCAGCTCGTGATCGAGCTCGTTGAAGTGTCGGAGGTAGAGGCGGCCGTACGGGGACCAGGATCGAGAGCCGAGGCTGCCGGGCTCGCGCTTGATCATCTGCCACGCGAGAACAAATTAATTAAAGTAAGATTTGATCCACGTGTGGCCTTCAACAAACAAACAAAAAACTATCAAAATGTTTTGATATTATTCATTAAATTAATCGTAGCCATATTTGATATTTAAGAAGTAATTAATTATGCTTATTAACAATAAGACATGTAATTATTTATGCTAAATATTAGCCTCATCATAAAGAGATCTCTAACTCTAGTAGAAGTAGTATTTTTTTTAAGTAGTAGTAGGCCTATAGTTACTCATAACTTATTAGTTTAAAGAAATGAAAAGTACGTATAACTAATTTCAAGTCCAGCATAAAGTAGTTTCTGCTTCAGAAATCATTCTATTCTATTGACGAATACTCATGTATTAATTGGCCATTGTAGATCGTCCGCCCTCGTGATGTCACAAAATATAAGAACCAATCAAGTGGACAGTGAAGCAGGGGAAAATGGGAGAAAACACCAATCAAGGTATCTAAAATTTCCCCTGCTTCGTATAAGTCACGCCCATCCACATTGGTCAATTATTGATCATTAATTTTTATTGATTGACCATTGTCATTCTGTAACTGTACAGTCTTCTGGTAATAAAAAATATTATTATTATTATTATCATTGATTTGCAGCTTGAGAAAACAAAGTACTGATACATTGCAATTTCCCGGATATAGACTTTGACGAATCTATAATTATTAACTACGTACGCTATGAATCAACACAAACTGCACAAAATATATTGTAAATACCGTAACATACATTAAACCTTCTTTGAACATACATCTACATCAAACAACAACAATAGGACAATAATGGGCTCTATTTACTATTCAAATATGTTATAGGTGAATGTTATATAGGCTTGTTAAAATTATCAGGAGGCCTATTCCATTGTTGATAAACAAAGTGTTGATTCACAAACCTATTACACCTAATTTCAGTGATTGCAGTGAAAAGTGTAAGAAATGTAATCTATGACTTGTTAACAATGGGTTGATGTGACAGCATGATGATATGATTGGTCAATACAAGTGATGGCTCTAACTGTAAACCATTATGAATGCCACAAGAATACTGTTATAAGAAATTACTGATAACACAATACAGGTAGTGTCAAAATGGTGTGATTAATGAGTGATAGGTTTGCTGATCCATGTTGTCCTTACTCCTTACGCATGTGAAACATTTACATATAACTAGGAAAACGCCATGTATGCGTTGTTAGACGAGCGGATAGTAATAGTATGTTCGACTTTTTTGCCATACTTTTGCCTACATTCGCCAATTGGGTGGCATTTAAGTTGGAAATGGGTGAAAACTGCTTCGAGTAGTACCAATTTAGCACATTTTTTCATTTTTCTTCGAAATGGCTTACCCGATCAAGCTGAAAGCTTTTAGAAATGTGTATCAAAATGTAACTCAACTTCACGCAAAAATTCATTCTTTTTGAAAATAAAAATATTTTCTTTTTTTTTCCACTGTGTTATTCTAATGGGTATTTTTGAAACTTCTAAAATTCATAAAAAAAAAGTTATCATCCGATAATGTCACAAAACTTTACAGATCTAAGTTAGATGAGGAAACATAACGGAAAAAAAGTTTGAAGTTGATAGCTGTAGCCGTTTGACCTGTGAAGAACCGACAATAAAACATTTAAAAAAAAACAACATAAAAACGAACACCAGTTTTTTCAGTATGTCAAATTGAATCCTCCCTAAAGCTCCTCTAAAAAGAAGACGGGCGGTCGTATGGATAAAGTACTTACGGTACGTTAGTTGATTAATCACTTATCAGTTCTATAGAAAGAAGACCCTATATCTATCTTTTTTTTTTTATATTGGGTTTTAATGGCGCACTGTAATGATGACTGAGATCTATTGGTGTCAGATGAATGATTAATGAGATGATGGGATGATGAGATGAAGGTTTTTATGGGTAATGGGAAGGAAGCGGTCGTGGCCTATATTGTGGGAACCATCCCGGCATTAGCCTAGACTACAGAGGGAAACCACGAAAAACCCCTGTAAAGATGGACGGTGGCAGGGATCGAACCGGGTCCGATATGTCCCTTCACCTCCCGGGTCGCACGAAGCAAGTGCGCTAACCACTCAGCTACTGTGCCGGTCTATATCTATCATAGTGTGGTAAGACATTTTATAAAATATCATATTTGGTAGAACAGTTAATATGGGAACCTACATTGTGCACTATTGTATTGATCAAGTGTTGTGTTACAAATTATACTGTGCATTGTCACAATTAAAAACAGAAAGTAACAGATAAGAAGGTAGAATGAAATGATAGTAGGGAATTAGATAAAATGGAGGTAGCCCAAATTATACTTGGAGCTTTGAACATGACACACATAAGCCTAACATACATACGTAACGCTTTTTATACAAATTTTCTCATATTTTGTCACCCCCAACCTCACCCCTAACATGACGTCACAATATATATGATACGGATCCCCCCCCCCCCCCCCTCTTTCCAATATCAGAGTTCTGAACTTCTGAATAATTCAAATAAAAACACGGCCAGATGGAAATTTTGGAACGGATGATTTATTGATGAAATAGGTTTTCATCTAGAACAAAATGTGACACAGAATATCACATACACATATATAAATACAATACAACACAACCTGTCTGCTTACCTCGCCGTAGTTGAAAAACGAGTAGAGTATTTGCCAGAGTAGGATGAGCGGACAGAGCAGGAAGTTGGCGATGCCGACCCAGAGGATGTGCTTGGCCAGATTCCTAGCCAGTTCCTGACGTTTCGCCGACTTCTTGTAATCCTCTTTCAGGTGCCAGTTGTTCTCAAACGGCGCCCACGGCCCCCCTGGAATAGTCACACGATCGTTATTCATTGTATTATTATTATTATTATTTAACTCTTGCAAATGCACATAAATGCGCGGTGGCAAGTTCCCTAAGTACCCCTATCCCACCATCTCCTTAACCCTCTGACGGAATAACTTTAACCTGATTTCATCCCCTTCAAAAACATTTCTACTAAGCCCATTCCAGTCCCTACCTGTCCTATTTAAGAAAGAGAATTTACCGACATCTAATGTAGCCCCCTTTTTATTTGGGGGAGCATTGTAACTACATAACTTTCACAGAATTTGTCACCATGTATTCAAAAAAAAAGAAAATGGATTTTATCTATTTTATTTATTTTCACAACTTCAGGATAACAGTCTCCTGGGTGGTTGTATAGTGTTTGGTATGCAATCATCTTATTACAAACAATTATACATGTAACTGTAACATCCGGTTGAAGTCATTTATATTCTCAATCGTTTCAATCTTCTCTTTCGGGAGCTGGTTCCACAATCTTATTGATTCACCCAGCATTGATTGGCGCCCAATATCTGTACGGTAACTGGGATGAAAATGTTTCTACAATGGTCTAGTTACGTCCAATGTACTTGGGATACGTTATGTACTTAGCCAGGTCCTGCCAGGCTGGTTGACCAGAGACTGCCTTATATAAGTAGCGCAAGCCCACCTTAGATCGAGGATTCAGCAAAAGAGTTTTCTACGTATTAACCTGTGCAGTGAAACAGTGGCTCTAATATCTTTATTATAAATATCGTTTTACTGTAACCCAAAAGTTGAGATCATTTCATTATTAGGCCTATTTTTAATCATTTGTTGGTTCAAATTGTTTTATTTGTTGAAAATAATGGTACTGGTAGTCATATTTATGATTTAATTAACGTATAATTCGTATCCATCAATATTCCATTTTTTTTCTAATATTCTGATTTTTCTAATTCAGGCATAATGTTATTTATATATGCAGTTATGGTGTTTTCATTCATTGTTGTTGATTTCTGTTTAATCCACAGATAAGCCTTAATTGTTTTAGGTTTTGTGGAAAATGTGGACTTGATTTGTTTTATGTATACAAGTGAAAAAATAAATAACCATTATTATTATTATTATTATTATTATTCATTGATTTGGCTAAACCATTTCCCCGATAAACGTAGCTATCGACTCACAAAACAGCAGCAGCTCGATGTTGTACTTGAGTCCCCTCGTGAGAAACACCACCTCGCCTATGAGCGGCACCCTCAGCCTGACGGGTATCAGCGACTTGTTCACCATGGCGACCATGTAGTTCTTGAAGCGCAGTATCCGATGGTAGATGTCCAGCTCGGACAGGTCCTGCTTGTGGATGCACATCTGTTGCTCGAGCTGGACGTCTCGGACACGACGCTGAATCTCGTGCCACGTCAGATTGTCAAGGTCGTGCTGTGCGACAACGGAATTTATTATTAGATGGGTGCCGCTGGCTAACCATCGGCTTCCACGCACTAGACCACTGATCCATCTACATCGGTCAGTAATCAATTAAGATTGATCGATCAACGATTATGAGATATATATAGAATACATCAAATCAGACGTTACGCAATAAGTCTACTCTGGGCTCAAGTTTTCTATTCGTAACTCTGCTCCATTTTATTTGTACGCCTAGTGCATTGAAATTTTCAAATTTCATTAAACTAGGAAAACGCCATACCGGTATATGTGTTGTTAGACGAGCGGATTGTAATGGTATGTCGACTTTTTTGTCAAACTTCTGCCTACATCTGCCAATTGGGTGACATTTTAGTTTTAAATGGGTAAAAAACTAAAAACTGCTTCCAGTGGTACCAATTTAGCACATTTTATGTTTTTTCTTCAAAATGGCTGACCCAATCAAGCTGAGAATTTCCAGAAATGTGTATCAGAATGTAGGTTCAACTTCACGCAAAATTTCATTTTCTTTTTAAATTAATTTTTATTTTTTTTCCGCTGTGTTATTTCAATGGGTTTTCTGAAATTTCTAAAATTCATAAAAATAAAAGTTACCACCCGATAATGCCACAAAACTATACAGATCTAACTTAGATGAGGGACCATAACCAAAAAAAAGTTTGAAGTTGATAGCTGTAGCCGTTTGAACTGTGGAGAACCGACAAAAAAACATGAAAAAAAAATCCAATTTTTTTCAGTATGTCAAATTGAATCCTCGCTAAAGCTCGTCTAATTATGTCAAATAGACCTAATTCAATAAACTATCAATCGAGGTTTCACCAACTACTGGTCTCTAGAAAACACAGCATGTAACCTACTGTAGGCCTACTTACATCATTGATCTTGAGCGCCGTATTGAAGAACGCCTTAATGTCCCAAAACTGGAAGAGGTGATAAACAACTTTCACCGCTCTCAGAAGCCAGAATACCACCGCGACAATAATACAGATCCACGTAATGCCACCAAGGTTCCCGACACACTCGTCACAAGGTATTATCGCATCGCTTAACGTCACCTTGTGCGGCCGCGTCGTGTTTAATACGGTATCCCTGAAAAAATCAAAACAGTGTAATTCACAGATTTTTCATTTATATTGGGTTTTGCTCAAGATCTCTTGTCATTGGAGAATGATGGGATGATGAGGTTGAAGGTTATTTTTTAGGTGCTTTGGATAGTGGAAAGGAAAAGGTTGTGGCATGTCGTCAATAAACCAGCTCGACATTTCCTTCAACGACAGAGAAAAACCAAATACAACCTCCGTCCGGATGGTTGGCCATCGTGAGAATTGAACTACGGTCTCCCGAGTAACGTGTAATACAGATAACAGCTTCACAATATACACATCAAAAGGATGATTTAAGGGATGCAATATAACAAATTCAGACAAACAATTAAATAATATTTACTGTTGAGTTACAGGTTGTCATTTTGTTGACAAACTAAACCGACCAAAGCCTGTTTGAAACATTCTTAATCAATTTGAAAATTATAATTCAGTTTATTTTAACTCAATTTTGTATGAACAATGAATATATCAGATGGGCCTGAATTCTCAGCTTTTAAAGGAGTAAAATAAGAAAAAAAGAACAAATCACAAAGTTGAAACAAATTCATCAACGATAGGTTTAGCCTTATGGTAGGATCATGTAGCATGCCACTCTTCAAATGTAGGTCACATAAGTTTACAATCTTATTTAACTGCATTGTTTCAATAATGTTTGTAACTAATCATTAATAAGCATGCATAGCCTAAATTGTGGAATGGTAACAATAGAAGATAAAGATAAATAAAAAACATAAAGGTGGGTGATGATAAGAATGGTCTCAATTAGAATGACCAATATAAAGGAAATACAGTACAGGTAAAGTATGTGTACAATACACTTCAAAAGACATATCTACTTATATAGGCAAAACTTTTGTAAGTTCAATTCAATAGTTGATTCACTTCCTCGCCATATAAGAAATAATGAAATAGGCCTATACTGTCTAGGCCTACTGTGCCAATATTAGTGATGGGAAGTTGAACATTTTCAGAAAATTCTCAATTTATTGAAAATTTTCATTTGCAAATTTATTGAAAATTTCAATGAAAATTTTCAGAAAATTTCCAATTCATTGAAAATTTTCTATGAATCCAATGGAATTATATGAATTCATCTAATTCATCCCCATCCATTTTTTTCAGTGATTTTCAAAATAAAATCATTGGATTTCTTTCAATTTGAACGTTGAAAATTTTCAATGCAGATTTTCAATGGAAATGTCAACATCTTTAGGCCTACTCATTTACTCTTCAATTAGGTCATTTTCCAAGGAATTTTCACTAGCCAATATAATGTAATATACTGTGTGATATATATGTGTACCATTTATGCATTCTGAGGATCTATTAACGATGCCTTACATGTAGGTCCACTAAATGATAAAAATGAGAACATAAAAAATACTTTTTGGCTTGAAAAAAAGAGACGCATGGATGGGTAGGCTATTTAGTTATCCATGAGTAAGTTATTATGTAGGTGATAGATCTAGTCACCAAACTTACCTAAAGAGTATTGGATAGTTGACACAGTTGAATAGAAATGTTGAGAAAACTACTACAAAAATAAACTGGAATAATTCTAATGTCTCTTGTAGCATCATACAGGTGAAACCGTGTTTCTGATGATAGTGGTACATTCGAACGAAGAACGAATCCAAATCTTCCACGTGGTTCCATCGCGCTGAAAGAATAGGAAAACCAATGTTTCAACATTTATTTTGAAAAATATATTCTACTTCTTGATACAATATTAGTACACATGCTGGCAGTATGTCTGTCTAATCATGATATCATTTTCAAATAGCCCTAGTAGGCTAGGAATAATTCATGAATCAATAGGCAATATGCATGAAATAGCCAACCTACTGGCACATTAATTTTTTTATATGCTAATACAAGATGAAAAATCAATTTAATCATTTCATTTTACAATTTTCAATGAATACTAATTTCTCCAGAAATTATTAAAAGAATACCCTGGGCTTATTTCATCATAGACATGGCTTAGGCAATGGCTTCAGATTTGCATAAAATTTCATGCGTCGTAAGGCTGGAGAGTCTCCCAAATTATAATACCGGCAACTAATCTTACGGGATTCAATGGCCGAGTGAGACAGTTGTTATGAATAAAAATAGAAACTCTCACAAGCACGTGTTTTAACTGAATCAACAGGTTTTGAATGATTCAAGTATTTACAATGTCATTGTTAATTTTTGTCTGACATACGGTAGGCCTACTATTGAACCTGTTGGAAATATCATTCATTTTGTGAAGATTAAAATTGAATCTGAAATGAATTTGCCTATTGATTTCTACAAAATCATTTTTTTCATTTTATTGGGGTTCAACTACGAACTGTGATGACTTATGATAAATAAGATCTAGGACTATTGGTGTTGGATGGTTGATTAATGAGATGATGAGAAGGCAGTACCGGTAGTAGGCCTATCTTCTAACGCAATAGGAGTAGAAAGAAAGAAGTTGTGGCCTATAGGCCTACAGTAACCAGTAGGAACGATCCCACCATTCACATAGTCTACAGTGGGAAACCTTCTTAAGGATGGACGGTAACGGGGATCGAACCCTTAACTCTATATAACTATTATAGATTGTAACCAAAAACAATATTTGGGATACAAATTTGGATAACCCTGACCATCCAGCCAAATATCTGTGTCTTCTGACATTTGAGAAAGTTCACCAGCTTACCTCGTCCACTTTCAGGAACCACATGAATTATCATTCCTATCTCTTGCGGTGTTTCGTCTCCATCTCCAACTTCTGGGCGGAAAGGTTGTAGAGGCTGATAACTGGTTTCTAGTGTTGTAGTCATGTTGCTGCCTATAAAAAATACAATAATATAACCTAGAAATATGAATTACTGCACATCCAGTTTTAGTCCATTTATAAGGTCTAGCAGTCTAATTTATTCATGTGGGGACCTGAATAGAGAGTAACCTTGCAAGATTACATCACAATAACTCTTGACAGCTGATTCATTTAGGCCTAATAAAGTAGACAATGGACATTTACCTTTATTTTCAGCTGCTTCTCACTTCATAGTATTATTTAAGAGGAACAAATTAATTGCATAGTCTATGTTGCCCTTGCTTGATCTACATCGTAATACAGTTATATTTATAATTTAAAAAAATACTAAAAATTTATAAGATTGTAAAATTGCAAGTAAACACTCCGTTGTAACTTGTACTCCTTTGAACTAAAAATTGCACTAAACTAGTACCTTGCGAGAAGCGCGGTCTGTGTCGTTCTATCACACTAAAAGCTTAGTTGAGTAATTTGCTACGAGTTCGCTGCAGGCTGCACGATATTTGAAAATTGGCATTAACTCGGTTACTAATATTTTTGCTGTAACCACTAGTAGAAAAGTGAAAATTTAGAAATCAAAAGGATTCGGTCGTGGTCACTTTTGAAGACTAGGGCTAGTCTATTTCGGTGGAATAACTAAGTGTGCAGCGTACGTAGCTTGTCTTGAAGTTTAACGCTTTGCGCTAACTTGATAAAGTGTCTGTCCTGAAATCTTGAAGAGCACGTCTTCGCCCAAGGTAAGAAATAATTGAATATAATTAGACTTAACTAGGCCTAGGCATACGATCGTTGAATTATCTGTGTATCAATATTAGGACATTCGCATGGCTACTGAGGAGATTTAGGGTCAAAGCGTACAAGAGGGGCGCCAACAATCACCAAAATGTCCCTAGCATTGTAGGCCTGTAGACCTAATGTGGGTAGACCTGAGCATTCTAGAAGTAGGCCTACCGGTATGTTTCATATCGGTACTTTGGATCAATGTCTGGATACCCAAAAAACGTCACTCTCATTCAACATCACTTCCTTCGTTAGAACTTCGAACGTCAATGGAGCCCTTTTTGACACGGAGCTCAGACCAGTGGCTTAGATTTTGACCAGTAATTCTAATGTTTTTGAAAACTGTACCTTCCCACATTCCCATGAAGTGGTTCTAAGCCTAGGACTATTTAAAACAGTATTCAAACCAACCCTAGATTATACCATTAATTTGGTCTTTGAAACTTTATTCACATTATCGAGTCACTCTGGGTCAAAGGGCAAGAGTCAGTCTAAAAGTTCTCGAACTAGGCCCCAATCCCCTACTCAAGGATTGCCCATTGTTGAAGTCTAGCTCTGCATCACAGAAGTGTGGCCGGAGTTAACGTAGGCGTATACGCTTGCAGTCACATAAAATGGTTTAATCCGAAATTTCAATTTAAATAAAATCTATGCATATTTATAGCTAATGTTTTCACAAAGTGGTCATGCACATTGTCTTCTAGTTTAGTGCGTCAGCGTATTTATATCAGTATACTGGGCTACGTGCCGTCATCCTTACAAAATCAATGGAACCGCTTAAAACGAGTCCTGACATCAAAGACCTTTATATATATTACTTCGTAATATGACATGATCCTGTTATGTCAGTGCCTGGTCAGAAGAGATCCACAGATGACATTCGGATGACATACATATTTAATTGTTGAATAAATACATATCCCGTTTGTCTCATGAAAATGATTCGCTAATGAAATTCTGTCATTTATATTACCTGTTCCACAGGTCTAACTCAATAATATTCCATCATGTATATAGTTGAAATTTGAATTCTAATTTTGGTTCAACAATGGCCCAAAAGTCGCGGATTGCTGACTTCCTCTGCGTCTCTGCTATCATCTTCAAACATGAATAGTTTGCATAACAGTGGAGACCGAAAAATAAAAGTATACTATGAAATATTTCTCTTGGCACATCTCACATTCTTGGTACTTGTTCATAAAGTTCTAGCTCCTATTTTAGTGTGTTGAGATAAAATTATCTAGGTAATTATCTAGATTCCAGATTTTCTTTCGATTTTTTTCACCCATCTTTGAAAGCTGGTCGTATACCAACAAGAATATTACCATTAAAAGTTGAAAACCTTTTTATTTGTGTCATTGTTTTTTGATGATAGTATATAGTTTGTCAGAACGACAAATAAGGAAAGAATTACGCAACTACAGTCTTTAAGAAGTGTTGAATTCCTAAAGATGCACCAAGATTATGTGATTACTGATGCTTTTAGCTTCATTCTGTTGGTAGACGTCTAGACGACCTTTTTTTCTAGGATCAATCAAGCATAATCTGGTCGAGATAATTTTGTAATGTGTATCTTCAATAGATGAAGAATCTTCATCTATGTCTAGATAATGATTTCGTTATCTCGTAAAACTTATCTAGAATGTAGATACTAGATAGCGTAGGCACACAGCTGCAGCGTATTTCACACTTTTGAAAGATAATTTTTCATGACATTCTACCGAAATTATGAAGGTGGGATTTTACGGCATCGAGACAACGATGACTGCGAATTTTTCATTGCATCCTGGCAAGAGCTCGAGTCGCAAACTGACCAAGTCGAAAACTGACCAAGTCGAAAACTGACCAAGTTGAAAACTGACTACTAACTAGGCCATCCATGCATGTTGTTGTCACTAAGGGAGGTGTTATCAACTCCTGAAATCTGGTGTACACTTGTGTCTCTTTCTGAAACACTGAGACGTGTGGCCGAGTGGTAATACACTGAACCGTCATTCAGGAGACCGGGGCTCGATTCCCGCCATAGACGTCCATCCTGAAAGTTTTTTTTTTGTGGTTTCCCTCTGTCGTTCAGGTCAATACTGGGATGCTACGACCGACTTCTTCCCTATATCCAAAAACACCTAATAAAATAACCTTTCACATAAACATCTCATCATCTCATATATCATTCACCGATACCAATAGATCTTAATCATCAGTACGGTGCGTCATTAACCCCAGTATAAATAAACTTTCTGAAATCCCTTGAAATCCCGTGAAATCTGAAACCAGGTGTATACACCAAATCTACTAGTTGTTTATTCTCGTCACTAAGCAACCATTATTTCAGAATGTCTCAATACGATGGAATTATGCCGACTTCCTATGACAATGACGCTGTCTGTTCGCCATTTAATATACTGAAAGCTCTTGCATTCGAGGTAAAATGAAACACGACCACAGTAATGTATTAGAATTACGTGCTGTTTACTAGTAATACAATAGTGCTTTGCTAAACAATTCCCAGTATTTATTTGCTTGAGTTCATTCAGTAGTTATTTCAGCTGACGTCTTCCCGTATATGTATTTAGCGCCTGTAGATTTTCCAGCATACTTGTAGCGGCGAGAGACAATTTCGAGCGACCGTCCCCCCCCCCCCCCCTATACCTCAACACCAGCGCGCAGGTGGTTCGCACCCTCTCTCGTGGTCGGGACACACGTTTACCAGGAATCGTATTTTCGTTTTCCTGGATTTTTAATTGCCATTTAACGTAATTTCAGACTGCGTTTCAAATGTAGACAAATTATTTCCAAGGATAGAAATCGAGGAATCAGAACCGAAAAGAACCATTATGTTTTTTTCGGAATAGTAATTGGAACCTTTATTCGTATTTTCCAAGACTGGACCAAAACCTTTTTTTATGTTTCATAAGGTTTTTTTGTTCAATTTTTTTTTTGTTCATCTTGGCCACCTCTATATATTTTTTAATAATATCGAAACTTGATACAAAATCATTGTTCCCCAATTGAGACTATGGATGAAAGGTAGGATCGTTTGAACGGGGCACCATAAGGGCGATCTTACCACCTCATTCTAATTATTTAAAACCATTAAAAAAAAAAAACCAAAATAAAAAATATCTTACTTTTTATCCTTCAATCCATTCCGTAATCCCAAACTTTGATTTAGTTATCAAATAATTATATAAAAAAATTGTCGCTTGTAGCTAGAGCTGGAACCGTTTGAAACCGATAAGAACCGGAACCGAAAAAACAATGGCTCGGCTCCCTGCTTATTTCATCATGAGATTATGCTTTACCAGCCCACCGCACACAGCTAGTAAGTACAGTAGACATATGCTATGTAAATCTGTAGATATTAAATTAGTAGTTCATGAGTGTTATATAGTATTAATTTGTATTTTGTAGACCAGAGCAAGAAAAATTCTCTGGTCTATGGTTGCAGCTTGTAGTATAGAAATAATGTATATTTATATTTTAATTATTTCATATTTTTCTGTTGCTGTTGATTGCGTATGTATTTATAATTAATATGAGAGAAGCCTATATTTGAGCATTTCGTATTATGTATAATTAATTAATATCAGCCACTAAGTTGAATTTACGAGAGATAAAGGTGAGAATCACCCGTGCGCTAATGGTGTTTGATAGGGAAGACGGTCGATTGGAACCTTTAACAAGTAACGGCATATCTGTATGGAATTGTAAAATATATGATTCACATATGATGAAACTCCTCCTAGGCTCCTATATATTGGTTCAACTAACAATATTTCTCTGATACCGGTAGGTACTTACATACGTGTATTCAAACTGATCACTTGTAGGCCCTATTAATTTATTACGATTACACTTTTGCTCTAAAATACTAAATACTACCGGATATTAATGAATAGCATGGACTAAAGATATAGGCTATTTTAGTCTATTCAAATATGTCTGGACACGTTGTAAAGACCGGTCTACTGTTTGTTTATTTTTTTTCAGTTTCATTGTTTTTTTTTTATTGATCTCGGTAAACTTTTACAAATATTGTAAGATTTTAAAAATGATCCCGAAATTATTCGTACTTTAAATGTAATTTCTAGTTTGACTTTCAATATACATCTAAAAAATATCTGAAGACATTTCTATATCGTAGTGTGGCTGACAAAAAACATTAATTTTAAATTAATCAGAAATCTTCTACTTGAAAATTATAAGTTTACCATTTGAGTATTGTATATTGAATCTGAAGTTGATCAAAATTTAAAACCGATTTTGATATTTATATTTGGTTGTACCGTATACATAATAAGATTAACCATAGTCTCAAGAACATTTAGAGAATATTGACTATTCTTTACTCTTTAGTTAGATTTACAGTCAAACAGTGGTCATGATCCGTAGTGTCGGCCTATATATCCCATTCCAACGTCCTGTAGGCCAATGGAATCTCATGGATTTTAATTGTGGGTCTCCAATAGTTGAAATCAAGAAAAGTGATAAGAGTGTGGTATAATGGTTATTGTGAGAAGGTTGACATGAGGGACCCAAGGGTCGCTCTCGGTATGCGTGGATCCACGATAGATGAAGGTTCCGATCGGTCGTCCCCTTCATCCTACACCACTAACGCACGGGTGGTTCAAGCCTTCTCTAGAGAATAAAACATATCCACGAGAGATGAAGGTTCCGATCGGACGTTCCCTCCTATCTCGCACAACTAACGCACGGGTGGTTTGGACCTTCATCGCTAGTGGATGCGACATCGCACACGCGTACCCACGAGAGATGAAGGTTCCGATCGGGCGTCCCCCCTATCCTACACCACTAACGTACGGGTGTTTGGAGCCGTCGTCGCTCGTGGAAGTAGAATAGCTCTTCCGTCGATGAGATAAGGAATTGTAATCATAATCACACTTGATGTCTAGCTAGCGTCCTACGCTGGGTGAAACAAAATATCGAGATAAACAAATGTTATGTGTGGGTGTGTTCATATAGCCAACTTTTCAAGAATTAAAGAAACATTTGGAAACGTTCTCCGTTTTCTGTAATAATATTGAAATTATGTCAATCATTGATGTTGGTTAAATGTGATTTGCATTAACTGGACGTGATGGTTGATTTTTTTACAGTTTCTATACTTTTTTAATGTTGGCAGAACTTGTTTAAGAACGATAAATATATTAAAAAGTGGTTTTATTAACGAAAATTGTTACATGTTACAGGCATGTGAACATGCGTACGAAATAAGGTGTATTAATTTTAAACAAATACAATAATTCACTCATTTATGAAAGTGATTGAAAATTTATGTTAATCATGCCCTTGGGCATATGCTAAAAATTATATCTGTAAAAATATATAATACAAAATATGTGGGAATAATTTTAACCAAATCAGATTACGACATACAGTTAATGGAGACCCTACACTGCATAACTGTGAATTTCAAATGTAGACAAAAAAAAATGATAATACTACAAATTATTATTTATAAATTATTTATGAAATATGCACAACCAAAACCTAACAAAGCCTATCAAGATAATGTGTCATTGTCTAATTGAGGTTTAAACAAGCTCTTTGATTTTACTTTAATTTTAATTTTACTGTTGATAAAGTTTAACATTATAATATTCAGTGGTATCGAACATTTTTTTTTCACTATTCACACATTTCAAGTACAAATTATAAAACAAAAAACTGCTTCTGAATTGAACATGATTGTCATATTGATAGTTTCAAAGTAATTTTTCCACAACTTTGAGCGGCATTCATCAAAATTTACAAAATTTCATACATCAAATTGTATTTCATTAATTATGGTCATCATGATATTTGACAAGTAGCCTATAAAAAAAAAATTGAATCCAACAGAGAATAAAACAAAAATTAATAATTTTTTTTTTCAATAGTTTTATTTTTTTCCTAGCATACTACCAGCTTGTTCGACTGTCAACAAACACATCAGCGTGTTTCCCTGGTATTTTGTCCTTATTCCGGTGTTGTTAATTATTCCAGGATTCGAATGCTGAGATGAGCGTGGCGTCTAGCAACTCACAGGACGCTTGGTTCACTGGAACAGCGTTGGGAGACGTCAGCAATCATATTCCGCCAGCTGGTCACACGTAAGCAGAAGCCAAATTAGTAATAAACGTGTAATCGTGCTTAAGACGATCTAGGATGCGCTGACTGTACCAGAGGTTCAATTGCACATACTTTGGATATCAGGTTTCTTTTGAGGTGCAGGACCATCATTCTATACATTCCACATGCCAAGTGAAGAAACTAATTACGTTAATTTGGAAATATGTAATTTGTAGTTGTATTTTAAATATAATTGTTTAATTTCTGAACAGAATGTGTAAGTAACAGCATAGTAACTGTTTGACCTGTGAAGTATTCACAAAAAAATCATTAATTTAAAGAATGCATTTTTTAGTTTTATGGGTTCAGTCACGTTCCCATCCGAAATTTCTAAAACTTCCCATTTACCCAACCTGTTCTTGAAAAACTCGAAACGTAGCATCGCACATCAACATTGAACAAATCGTATTCTAGTTTTAACCTTGAAATTATTTTTCTCCGTCATAGAAACGGACATCAGGAACAGATTTATCCGCCGCAAACAGAGCACGGCCGTAATTACGACTACCAGAACATGAACGCTGCCAACAACGAGGCGCATCAGAATCACCATCAAACGCCTCAATCAGCACCGCCGCACGCTTCACACGACTGGTTCAATTACTTCTCCGATTACCCAAACGTCAGCAACTACGATCAGAACAACGCTTACGGTGTCGCCAACCCTCAAAACTACCCTACGCAAGATTCCAACAACGTCTATCAAAGTCAACAAGAACACGACAAGTATTTCACGCCTCTGTCGGCACATTCGGGCGTCTCTTTCGGGCACTACCCCCCGCAACAACCGAGCGTTTTGAACCAAAACCATCAACCGGCCCAGTGGTATGCGTCAGGCACAGCTGTTAGGTCGGCTAGCCAGCAATTCCCTTACGGTCAGAATTCTACCCCGTCGAGGGCTATCGAGACGAAACCGACGTACACGAGTTCACACCAGTCGCAGGGGAGCACGATGTGGGATCACGTGGGGTCGAGGCAGAGGTTCGGGAATTATAAGATATTGTCGGGAAGAAGGGGGAATAACGTGAATGTCTTGGGGGGTAACAGGCGACGCGGCTCGACGGGATATTATTACGGGAAGAGTTTCGTGGATACGACGAATAGGGTCCATCACACGCAGACTTACCTGGATAAGAAAAAAGCCGAAACGTCGAAAGGGTTGATCAAGATGATTGTTAACGAAGCGACGCCGTTGCAGATTAGATACAAAATTCCGCAGAAAGAGACACCGTTGAAGCAGGTATGCACGAATCTTTTTTTTCAGTGTATAATTTTTTTTCATCAATAAGTAATAACTGATGGTCTATATAGATTCATTCTTATCATTTTCTATGTACGTAAGTACAGTGAAACCTCAAAAGTTGTACAATGATTTTGTATCGAGTTTCGATGTTATTAAAAAAAAAAAAAAAGTGAAACCTCTGTCCATTGTTTTTCAAGGGACGAGAAAAATAAAACCATCTATGTAGGAAAACAATCCATCTAGGGAAATTTAACATTGATTATATTTATATGGGAGTGGGGTGAGAAAAAATGGATGATACAAGCAGGAAAACTATGGCCCTGGGAGAGATGCATAGAGATTCCACTGTACTCTATTTTTTTTTCTTTACTCTGTGATAATGAAATATTAGGCTAAATGAAGTAGATTTAAATAATGTACATTTTTCATATGCCATTTGTACATTATTGAATGATAATTAATCTAATAAATAAGTAACTATCCATGGTGGATTAATTTTGTAGCTTCGAATAATTTAATGCATCTTTACACGTTCAAGCGACACTCGTCAAAATACTTCAACGAGTTTTTAAAAATGTGTTTTCAAAGTTGAGAAAGAAACTGAATGGATACATTATCCATATTTCCAGAAATTAAATGTGTCGATAGTGGCGCAGAATAACTGGGATTCTATTTTTATGCCAATGGATTACAATTTTCATGTAGACTTACCCCTTGAGCATGATTCCCATAACAATTTTTTGACACCATGTCCATCAAAACATCGGTCATATGACACCTTTTGGCCAATCAAATGCCAGAGAAAACAAATGATTTTTTGCCGTCCGAGTAGAGCCAACTCCAACTTTACAATGACGAATTGCGGAAGTCGAGTTGAGTGCCAACAATCGGATGTAGGTTTGCATTGTCGCTCTTCCATTTGATTTCAATATTACTTCAATAATCTTGCGCACTTGTGGTAATTTCAAAACACACTCTTTCAAAGTTCTAGTTTTTTAGTTTTTTTTTTTAGTTTTAGTTTTTTGGGGTGGTAAGATCGCTTTTGTGGTGCCCTGTCCAAACGATCTCATCTTTCATCCATAGCCTTAATTGGGGAACGATGATTTTGTAGCAAGTTTTGATGTTATTAAAAAAAAAAGTTTTTGCCAATAGAATGCAATAATTTACGTGACGTGAAAAAAAACGTTATGGTAACGTGAACTAGGTATTTCACACCAACGATGCTGTCCAACGATTTGACGAACATCACTTGGAAAAATCATTACGGGAACCTAGCTTTACACTCAGCTCTCAGCTTAGCATATACCTAGTTCATTGCGATGACTCAAATCGTTTCCTGATATGGTGTAATCTATTGTTCCAGATAAACAGCGTTTACCAGAAGCCGCTGTCTATTTTCCCTGGCGCCTTGAAGCAGATCAACGAGTGCATGAAACTAGCTATTGACACTCCGAACGACAAACAAACACCCATCAAGCAGAAGGTAATTTGCAAAATTCTTTTACCCATCTGTGATTCTTGTGCATAACCTGTCAACATGATTACGTTCAAGTAATGGAGTGATGTAAATTATTACTTTCGACTATTACAGTTCACATTGAAAATATACAGTCATACAAGCAAATGTCTAAATTAATTTTTGTGACTCAAATTTTAAATTTTAAATTGCATCATATTTTGAAAATTAGTCATCACAGTTGGAACGACAATGAAAAACAATTTTTATTCATTTGTCACAATATTTTTTTTCACTGTACGACGTGTAATAAGGGTCGTGGGAAGTCAAGTAAGAAAAGTAAGGGAGCATGAATAGCGTATACCGGAATAAAGTCGTCTCGGTTGTGTGACATGGGTTTGGGTATCCAGCCTCACCTGAACCCTAACCACATTTTGCAACTGTCCATTGAAAAGTACCCCGAAACTCATGACACATGATTGAGTCGACTTTATTCCAGTATACGCTCTTCAGCGTCCCTGTGGAATAGTAAACCAGAGGTAACTCTTAGTTGAAGTTTTCCAGTAATCATATTGTGACATACATCAGTGGTAAAGGTGAAAGACTAAAAGCAGGGTCAATTTCACAATATTCAACATATTATATTTATTTATATTAGGTTTAACGACTCACTGTATTGTTGATGACTATGATCTATTGGCGTCGGTGAATGATATATGAGATGATGGGATGAAAGGATATTTTATTAGGTGTTTTTTGGATAGTGGGGAGGAATTGATCGTGGCCTGTTGTTGAGGAACCATCCCAGTATTGTCCTGACTCCTGAACGACAGAGGAAAACCTAGGAAAACCCCTTATGGTCAACCATGGCAAGAATCAAACCCCCGTCTTCTGAATGACAGTTTAGTGTGCTAGTCACTTGACCACTCGTCTCAGTTAACGTATTTAATAAAATCGTGTTTTTCTCCCTGGCGCCAACAGTTCTCTCCGACTGCGATAGAGTTCCTAGCGGCAGACGTGTCTCCCCCGCCAGCCGCGGCCGAGAGCGTCACGATCCGCATGGCCGTGGCCGCCAAGCCGTACTACTTCGGGCACAAGAAGCTGAAGCACCGATGCCCGAAGTGTGGCGAGCGGCAAGCCACGTTCTTCTCGTTGTTGACCCACGTCAAGTCTCACTGCTTGCCGTACTGCAGTCAGTGCTGCTGGATGGGCGAGACGACAACGCAACTTGTCATGCACAAGGAGAGGGCGCATCCGCAACCAGAGTCGCAAAACAGGTGATTGTTACAAAAGAGAAGACACTGTTTTAAACATTTGAACTTCACTTCACTTTGATTTATCAGTACTGTAGATGACTACATGAGTGAATAATGTCCAGGAAACCTTGACGCAACATTTCTGGATCCATCTCAATTCAAGAATTCAATTCAAGAATCATTTTATTCTATACATAATACATATGGAATAATAGTTTTAAGAAATGAGCATGTTTCACATTGATTACACTTATGTACTTAATTTACATTATCACACACCTTTGGTATAGAGAGATTATCCCTAAAAAAAAAAGAAGAAGAAAAAATGAAGTAAATAAAGATATTGTGTTCCTTAAATTATGGTAGGATCCAATTTAATAAATAATAAATGCAATTTCAGTCACGAAGCAGTGTTTGTTATTAGATACTGAAGAAAAATGAAAATGAAAAAAAATGCATAGAAGCACGCATAAGTTCTCTTACTTTTTTTTCTTAGTTCTCTTTACTTTTACTATTTCACTATCACCTGTTCTGCTCATTTGTACCCTTCATATATCCTAGCTGTTGGGTTTTTGAGCAGCATTTGAAAAAATGTGATGTGGAAATGGATTTAATTTTCAAATTTTATAGAAATCATGAAACAATTTAACTGTGTACGTAACTTGTAGCCCAGGATTTTGGTGAATATTCTGTATTGTTCCATTGAATGATAGGCTAAGCCCAACTGGATTCAGAATGTGTTCTTTTGATAAGATCCTCGTAGTTCTAGCGTAAAACATTGTTCTGTCAGGTCTAATTCCTCGCATGTTTAGGTCCGTCACCATGGTTACGTCAAAGTATGGAAGGAAACGCCAAGTACACTCTTCACTCGCTTATTGCGTGCAGCCGAAGAAGAGCCCGAAGAAGCTCGTGGTGAAAGTCGAGGAGGTGAAGAAGGAGAAGGCGGATGTAAAACCACCGGGAAAGTATTTCTTGCGTCATTCTATGTGAACCTCATCATTCGCAGTTAGAACAAATACCGAGCGTAATGCAACTATCTCTGATACAGTAACGTGAAAATGATTGTCGTTATAAAAAGAAACATTTAGCGTTAATCGCAGCGAAATGAATGGAACTACTTTTGTGCTTCAACTTTGAAAAGTTTAATTGAGCTATCAAATTTAAAAAATGTGAATGTTGGAGCTAAACGAGGTACTCATATTCCTACCAATTACGGTCGAGTATGAATATGAAGTTGAATATGTTATATGTGAATATGCAGTGAAACGTCGGTATATCGTGTTTCAAGAGACCAGAAAAAGAATCCATGTAGACAAATTTGACATTGGTTGTATGGAAGGAAGTGAGTGCGGCAAATAGAGAGTAGAAAGACAAAATAGATTATAGAAGCAAGAAAACGATGGATCCAGGAACGACGCATCATGTTTTAATATATATAAAGAAAATATATAAAGGCACAAAAATAAATGGAAGGCAAAACGTGACTACGTATAGCTTTCATTTATTTAGAGGAATATCTCAGTTTTATTGAAAGGAAAAAGTATGCAAAGTTGTTTAATTGTTACTGTTCTAGATTATTTGTTGCTGTTAATATTGTAATTTGCGATATAATGATATACTAATTCTCACCTCTTATTGGTAAGATTGCATTTCCCACAAATTGTTCCTAATATTGTTTTATTGTGATTAAAGTACAACTATAAATGGATTTCAAGTCCTTGTAACAACCAAATAAATATAATTGTGATCTCAAATTTTAATAAATGTGCCAATTATGTGTCAATATCATAGTGTATATACATATCAGTCCGCATCAACACCGGTAATTTTATACGTCAAATAAACGTACGCATACCTATGAAGTAATTCTCTAATTTCATTCTCTTCATGTCTGGTCTGCTCTGAATGACTACGTTTTTCATAGAGTTGGGAAACGGTTTTGCCAATTCAATTCAGTTTGAAACGGTTAAAAAAAACTTGTCGTTTACTCTAAATAATTTTTTTCAAAACAATTTGGAAATTGAAAAACTGCCAGTTATATTTATTCATACACACTGCCTTGTTTTTGGTCTAAACTTGGGGACATGCCCCCTGCAAACCGTTTTACCTACTTTATCACCATATCACTTTTTAATTTGTTTTGGAACACAATTGTTTTTGTCAAAAGCTTTTGTTCAGGCTGAATGTATTCGGGTAAATCTTTTCACAGCTCTGTGTACAAAAGTAGTCTTAACTCTGTATAGAATAGATTATTGTAAATATATCTAACATCAACTTTGAGTAAACTAATTATTAATTCACGACATGACTTCGTTATTACGTATAACAAGAATTAAAGGTGTTCGTAACACACGCGTATCGACAAATCAAAATGTGCAAACTCACACAGTCTCTAGGGTTCCATTGAAAGACGATACATATACTTCCAAGACATGTCACGTAATGTTGAATTGAAACTGATTCTTCTCTACTTTGTTCCCACTCCCTTCTACCCCTCTCATCTCCTCATCGCTGATTCATTATATTTATACACATCTTATTGACCAGCCCGTTAGCTAGCGGCTGAAAAGTGTACTAGTTGCAGACATAGATGAGAGGAGTGGAGGTTGACGAGAGGTGGAGGTTGAGGAGGTGCGTTGACAGATTTCAGTTTTGTTTTGTTATAAACGTGGTGTGTTTTTGGCTACTAATATTTTAACTAATACAGTACAAACATCTTTCATATACGTAGACCTACCAACTATGAAATTTATCACAAATTTTGTAGCTAAAAACATAGTGTATCTAAGCAATATGGATGATGAGAAACCTATGCTCAGAGTGCTTTGTGTATGATTAGTCATTTGTTTGAAACAAAGACGTGACAACAAGGCAAGTGTATCTAAATTTTGCCAATAGAACGAAGCAATCAGATTATTCTTCCATACGACTTTGCATGCTGTGAAGACGTATAGTTATTCTAGTTCTAACCTACCAGTGCACGCATACAGTAAACCCCCTTTAATTCAACATTCAAAGGCCACAGAAAACACACATTTCCATTATTATATCAGCATTGAGCTTACTGGTCACAACTGTTTTAGGGAACATAGCTGTTTTGTTGAATTCAAACAAAATTTGAATTATCATAGAGGGTTTACTGTATATAAATTACCGTAATGTTACCAATTGCAATATTTTAACTAAGACTGTCTACTGAAACACCAAATAGAGTATGTGGTAATTACTAATTAATTATAAATAGAAATGTATAATTAGAAAATAGAGCAAATATATCACTTATTTTTGGCTGAACATTACTCAATATTAATCGAGACTGAACAGTTCTGAGGCTAATTGATAGCAATCGTAAATAATGTATAATTGGGTTCAAGAAAACTGAATATTGGTTACAGATTCAGATGTGAAAGTATGGTTTAAGAATAACAGAGACTTTTTTTGTCAGATCAAAATGTTTTACAAAATTCAAGAATATGATGAATGATTGATTACCCAGTAATCTTTTACTAATTATTACTAATTATTCTTGTGATTGAAAACTAGTTTTATTGGGAAGAGGGAGGTTGAATTTTATTCATGACAATGTTATTCCTTGTTTTTTTTTTTATGAAGTCAGTAACTAATTTGATGGCTTGATCTGATTTCCTTTTGTTGAAATAATAATACCTTTCTGTTAGCACATTTAATAAAATCTGTTAGTCTACTGCACTGTATTATAAATATAGGTAAATAATTGTATATAACTTGATTAGTATTCTTTGACCAAAAACTGCAGTGCAATATATATTGTAATACCGTAACTATCATGAGACTCCAGTTTATCTTTGTTTTTGTTTTGTTTGATGATAAATGTAGTAAACACTGCCATTACTCACTCATTGCATCCATTTATTTGCCAAGAGCATAGGTGTGACACTACCAGGAACTTTGTATGTAATGATGTGTAAAAATTAAATTCAAAAGAATCAATAAACACGTTCATAATCTCATTCATGCTAGATCTACTGTTGTTGTTTATTTGTTGGTGACCTTGAGTAATAGTTGTTGACACCTGTGCCTACTACTATCCTTGAAAAATCTAGTTTACTAAAAAAAGAGAGTTGATCATTTTGAATCAGTCAATAAATACCATTAATAATAATCTGTAAACATAGAAATGCATTTAATTCATTTTTATTCATTGTTTCAACAAGTTCCAATTTCTAAACTGGTATAATTGCTAAAAAAAAATTATAAAAACAGTTATTATCATAAGAGAGAATAAGAAATTATATATAGGCCTATTCTAGTATTTTCTAAATGATGAATATGTACCAAGCTAAAAATAAATATGTTGAACTTTTGACATTTTGTTGATGTGTGTGAATTATTTTCCTCAAATCGGTAGCGTTACTACATTATACATAGTACCAAACAACATCGTCATTTTATCCGTCTAACAAAAAAAAGTTGTAAAAATATGTGATGCAATATGTTTTTTTACTCAATAAATACGTGCCAGATTTGAATATTGATCAATATTGATATTGTAGTAGGCCTATACTAGTTCAAATATTTGTATTCCTAATCTCGTGACTAGCGTAACTTTCATTATAGTATTACGATCAATTGTGGCGTGATTTTCAGTTTGCACATGATAGCCCTCAATGTAAATAGTCCCAATTATAGATGAGCCAAGACATAGTTCTTATTTAAGTTAAAGTTCCTTGCTTTTTACTATACTACTCTGCTATTAGTAATATTATCTGATGACAATGTTTACACATTGAAAAATGTACTACAACAGTTAATAAAATACAATATAAAGTCTGATTAATATAGTAACATGGTTTTTCCGTCTCGATCAGAAAATCTACGGACAGTTTTTGCTATTTTGCCGGGTCAGAAAAACGACGCTTTATTTATATAGTCGAATTCGGAAGTATTCACATGAACCCGTCAGAAACTTGACGGAACGTTTCTGACTGGTTAACAGATAAATCCATGCAACCGGGTTACTATAAAGCAGGTATAAGCGAACGCATCCATTGGTTCAAATCGGAAGGCCTATGCCGGTTTTTTATATGCGCTCCACAGATGTATTATCAGATCTTTTACCATTTTATTTTCAATTACATCGAAACTTGATACAAAATTATTGTTCCCCACAATTGAGGCTATGGATAATAGATAGGATCGTTTGGACAGTACAGGGGTGATTTTACCACCTCATTTTTATTATTTAAAACCAATTAACTTTAACACCAGGACTTGAATAGTTTTGGGCATCAATCTTTTGAGTAAATTTTGAGAATCTGATGATTGCAACTTTGAAAAATATACCCTTCAATATTAGCCAGAGAAAAAAAATGGGGGAGAAAAATCCCCAAAATCTCAAAAAATGTTATTAAAATAAAGCTTGAGAATGAGATACAGATTATTACAAATTTTTACACACATCGGATCAGTCACTGTGAAGAGAAAATTGAAAATGCATTTGTTTTTCGAAATCAAAATATCGATCAAGACAATCAACTTGTATGCTATGCTGACAATTGATTAGAGCTGCATAACTAAGGCAGTGCATTTCTAGACTTGGACGTATAGTTACAACATTAAATGATTTCGAAACAAAGATGCGTAATTAAGTTCCATTGAGGTGTTATATCGTATCGCGTATAGGCCTATGCTGTCTTCATAAATCAAGAAATCAAGAAAATAGAATAGTCAATAGAATAGTCAATATTTCCCAATATACAATTCGAACAGCTGATCAACTGACGTCTCGTCGAGGTCAAAGGTGACATGCCCACGCCTTCATTGTTGACAATAAATGGAATGTAAAAATTATATTCATGAAAGAATTGATCTACGATCTGATATGCGTTACACAATCAACTGCTGCAAGTTCAATAATATGATGGTCGAGGAGAGATAATGGAATCTTATTTGTTGAAATGGAAATGGAAATAATTAGTTTTAGTTTGATATTTAGGTTTAGTGACTTCGGTTTTAAAAAAAAATTACATCGTTATACTATACTGTAAATTTAATCAGGCATCAACCGTGTCATAGTTTTACAACTAAACATTTATATACTTTCCATTCTTTCATAATCAATTCATGTCTAAATTTACTTTATGTCAATTACCCCAGCACAAGATAGGATTTACCCCCTAATCTTAATGGGGTATAAACAGCAATGTACAACATTTATGTATTTTAACTTGACTCAATAAAGAAACTATATCAAAAAATCAATAAAATACAATATAACTTACATACAACAAGCAAATGTTACATAAGTCAACTTCTTTCGAGTGATAACATACTGTCCATACATTGTTGTAACTATACTAACTAGGAAATCACACCAAATTCGATTTCTATAATGTTCCATATAATTTCCATTGTTGGAAACAGCAATCTACACACTTTGGTGACTACCTGCCCGATTTTTATGAAATGTATCAAACATATTCGTCATTGTTTTTCGTACAATATCTCAAAATTCAAACTTTTTCATATAAAAATATTGATTTGACACAGTTCTGTTCAGCCTTTAGCTGTTGGTGGGGTCGTTACAATAATCATCTTTTAATTATTCTTTCTCTTCTCATTGTTGGAAACAGCTACTTCATTTTGGTTGGAATCTGAAATACGAACTAGCTCGTAACTATAGACTTCTGTCACGTAACAAACGACAAACAATAGTTACCATAGCAATACAGCGAAATGGTGGATTACCAAATATTCTGATTGGTCAATTCCAACTGGTGCACATTGTTGTCTGTCCCTTTCAACAATGGGTGACGTAACATGACAGAAGCCTATATGTAGAAATCTGAATCTCTGACATTTCTAGAATATTCGAATGGTCTTTGTAAATGGAACTTTGTGTAACTATTATATGAAAACTTCAAGTTTTAGGTCAGTTTTAGTTTTGGAAAAATATTTTAGATTATGTTGGTTCTACAAAAATGTGACATTTCTAGAATATTTGTACACCCCTACCTGCCGTGGTGGTGTTGCTATATTGTTACGATGGTTATAGTTTGGTGTTAGCATGGACGAAAAAAACTAGGCCTATATAGGATGGTTTTAGGTTGGAACAATTTATGTCAAATTATTCTGGTTACAGGTTACGTTAGTTTAGGTTGGTTAGGTTAAATCAGCTTGATTTAGGTCAAGTTAGGTTAAACGCAACAACAAAAATAATGCCTGTTATAAATACTTGGCCAGGTCTGACTGCAAAAAGTCCTTGCCTTGAATATTGCCCTAAACTATTACTTCAGGTCACGTGTTGGAAATTAAATGAGAACATAATAATAATTCTTGTGCAATAAACATGGTGTGTTGCAGGCGAATGGAAATATCATATTTATAGTTTTTGTTGATGTTCAATTTGGATCGTGTAATAAATGAAGTAAGAAGTCAGTGGCTTTTTAAAACTGTAATTCGAACGTCATCAATATTATTACGAAGTCAATTAAAATTGTTTCCGCGATATCTTTGGAATTGACGTATTGTTGTGCACGGTGGAGAAATGAATGGACGCCGTTGTCGGGAGATAAAATGCCTTCCAACTGTAAAAAAGGAATGGTTGGTATATCGTCAAAAGCACAACCTTCTCTAGGCCTATTTGTTTTGTTTTCACTTGGTAAAATAAAAACTTTCAAACTTGAATTTTTTCCATTAAAAATGCATTTAATGACGTACAACAATAAATGATTTCTATCCACAAAAATATCTCTAAATATGAAATTGAATTCACGTCATATATTTGTTGGATCATATATATGAATGAAATTTCATATATGATTTCATATCTTGAAAATTTGCATAATTATTGGTCAACTGAATAAATAGAAGAAGAAGGGTGATGAAATGACCACGACGTCGCTATCACCCCCCCCCCCCGCAAAAAAAAAATTATCCTATATAATTATATCATTCACAGAATTATTTTTCGACTGCTGACTAAACATTTGAAGACATTCAATTTCATTCTTACTAGCTCATCCATCAACGCGCAAACACATAACGCGTTTTAGAAGTATTTACTTACATTTCCACGAGAGATAGAGGTTGCATAAAACACTAATGGCATCGTTAATGGATGAGCTAGCGAAGCAGAGGCTCAATTTCACCGGCAGGCCTACTCGAAAAAAAAAAACGTTTTTTTTTTAATCTTTGATTTTTAATGTTTTAATAAGGGTGGAGGGGGCACCTTGGGAATCTTTCGCTTTGTAACATTTCAAAACCAATGAAATTCAAAAAAAAAAAAAACGCTTCGGTGACTAAAAGGAACTTTGAGGAACTCAATTTTGGGGGGAATTATTGAGTTCCTTTTTTTCTGAGGAATTGTAATGGTGACTAAAGTTCTTTTCGGATCGAGTAACGGAAATTGGAACTGGTTCCTTTATTTGAGGAACCTTCCCAACACTGGTCAATTTATTACATAGGTCCAAATAGAAAAATAAAATACTTCACTAGAAAAATCACACATATATGTTCGATTTTCTCTACTTATGAAAATAAATCAGTTATATGATTATATAGAATGACATTTACGTGTTTACTATTGAATTTAACGAAATGAAATGGAATAAATTTCAATGTTTTGAGTGACTCTCAACTTTTCTTCCACTTTCTCGATTACTAATAATCCATTTCCCAACCGTGTCACCTCTACACAGTAATACCGTGCGACTGAGGATGTTCTACAAAGTCGAATCAATCAATTATTCCAATTCCAATTTCAAATGCATGATTAGTAGACAGACTATATAGCCTACTGTCTGACAACTACGCATTTAAGGTCTATGAACGAGTCACTTTATTTGAAAATGTATTTACATTTTCAAATAAATAATAATCTTCTAGTTTTCCATAAAATATTATTTATTATAATTCAAAATAATTCAAAATATATTTTCCATATCAAGTAATGAAAAGATGTGTAAATGACGTATAAAATGCTATAAATTCATAATTTTAAATAATGTAAAGTAAAAATTTCTAGTAGGCCCCTACACCTTATAGTCAAAATGTGTGGCCTGTAGGGGCGTCCAACAGAAAACCTACTTTTGTGGGTAGGCCCTATTGTTTATATAACTAGGGAAACGCGGGATATGCGTTGTGAGATGAGCTTAGAAGTGTGTAAATCTAGAATAGAACATATTCTGTCAGCTCAATCCACATCTACGGACCTTGGATTAGTTAAAACGTTCAAAAACCTTACCTGCAACTTGTTGATATTTATACTGCTGCAACCTGTCGCATACACTTTGCAAAACCAATTGATCCCAATATTCAATCAAATGTATACTTTTATTGCGTTTTCTTTCTTATTTGTAATTCGATTGTTGTGAAAATCACTGAAAATATGCACGATACTGTTTTCCATTTTCAGTGAAAATTCAAAAGCTCTTGAAAAAATGTCATTTTTCAAGTATTTTCCATCCGGGTTATTTTTATGAGGATTTTCCAAACTTTCCGATTTTTTTCGGAAAAACCGTTCAAACAGTTTTTTTTGAAAAGCAATCCTAATTAATCTATTCTAGTATAACTTCAATATGTGGAAAAAGTTTCAAGTGGATTGGTTATTTCCTGACCTGTTACCGCGAACAAAATTTAAAAAATACAAAAAAACACGAGACTCAATTTTTGTCGGTATATGAAATGGAAATCTTCGCTATGCTCATCTAATTAAATTATATCACATAATTATATTAGACTCCTTTTCAAAAATGGAACAATTTCGTCATTATAACTCAATCGGAAAATCAAAATCGGTTGTTGCCATGCCATTAGCAATATCTGATAAGAGGGGAAGATATCATCTGATTTCCCCTTTCGGTGGATCAATCGGTATCAGCAGATGTCTGCAGTTATCAACCGAAACATGTCGTAAAGGAATCAAGGGGGCAGAGGTCAAATGTATGATTCAACTGACCTAGTCAAATGACTTGGTAATTATGATATTATAGCAATTTGCATCATACAGGCCTAAACGTCAATTGAACTTGAATACATTTCCAGCAAAGGAAAGAAGCGAAGGACATCACAGCCCTGAAGAATAATGTGTAGGCCTACTTTTCCCCTAATTTTGGAGAAAAGTTGAAAACCATAAAACTATCTTCTCAATTTCAGAAATAAAAATTGATTTTTTGTCCTCCAAGGAACCCCCCTTTTACCCGATTCCGTTTATGTTTCGATACAAAATCGGGTATGAATGCCTACGTCATTACTCAGAAAAGGGGTGGGTCTATCGAAGACAATGAATTCATTTTAATTTTCAATTTTGAGATGATGATGCCTATGTAGTTTTGTCTGAAATTGGGGGGAAAATAGTGTCTTTATTTTTTCAAATTTAATCCCAGGGTTGTGCTGTCCTTTGAGTTTGTTCCATTTGGGATGCATTATTTTCTTTCCAATAATTTATTACAACTTATAAAAGAATGCATGAATATTAGGGTATTAAGGCGCATCGACAGCGAGGTCATTTAGCGTTGATTATACATAATTACAATACTGTATTATTAGACCTAAGGAGAAGACTAATTCATACACGTGACGGATGTGGGGAATAAATCAAATTATTTGCAACCGATATTCAAGCTGGTATTGTTGATACATATTCTGTATTTGTATAGAAATCTATTAATATCTTTTATATTTTCATTATATTGGGTTTAACGACGCACTATAATGATAACTAAGATCTATTGGCGTCGGATAAATGATAAATGAGATGATGAGATGAATATTTTTATAGGTAGTGGGAAAGATAGTGGGAAGGAAACAGTCGTGGTCTATATTGTGGGAACCATCCCAGCATTTTCCTAGACTTCAGAGGGAAACCATGAAAATACCCTGTAAAGATGGACGGCGGCGGGGATCAAACCAAGTCCGATATGCCCCTTCACTTCCATGTGCCCCTATATCTTTTAGTAGATAATAACACTTGAATCCCCGACAAAAATGAAAGTTCCAATCGACTGTTCCCCCTATCTCGCACCATCAGCGCACGGGTGTTTCGCTCCATCACCGTTCATGGATTTATTATACAGAATAGCACCACAAACTGCACTACCAGTGGCCGTGTTTAGGTGTAGGTATATATAGGTATTCCTAATCTTTTTTCATATAAAATATAATCTTTTTTCAATACATCTTTTGAAAGGTAGGCCCACAATAAAAATTACAAAATACAGATATTATACAGATAAATAAGTCAGATAAAAAAAATAAATACAGACAAAAATAGAAAAAAAAAGATATTTTGAATTCCCTCGACTCTGTTTTTTTTTTTTTCAACTTCAACGTATTACGTACATATGATTGTGTTCCAGACATTTGAAAACTGACATACTTTTATCTGCGGCGAAAAGTATATTTTATTTTTCTCTTTGGCATCATACTTGATTTTACTTTTGGAATCAAGTGCTTTTCTTCCATGAAGAAAATAGTGGACAAGACAAAGAGGAAACTAATGCGAATGTTCCTGTTCTAACGAGTATGGACTTGTCTGCTGTCTTCATTTGTCCAATTATACATTTCCAGTTTGCTGTGTTTTTCTTTTCTTGTTGAACCACTAATGCTAGATTTGTGACATGAATTCTAAGAAGAACAGGTAATTATTAATAGCTCTGCATGCACGGAATATTATAGTAGTCTGTCAGTTAGCTGTCTCACCAGTCTGGAGTTAAGTGTTGCTATCTCATCGATCAGCCTAACTGCTGAATAGGTAAACATGTCAATCATAATTCCAACAGCAACAAAGGAACTCTTCTCTCCTCCATTTTGAGGACAAATGTTTGACTATAGCGGTAACCACAATTACCCACTTGGTGACGTCAAATATCAGAGCCACATTGAATTTTAAGATTCTTCAATGAGAATTTCAATGACATATTATAATCAAGAAGACCGTTTTCGGACATTTCTTGTCTGAATGTGTCTAAAAATAGAATTGTGGTTAATGCTATAGGTATAATTGGGTTGTTTTGTGATACTGCTACATCTGAAAACATATTCAGCCTAACTGCTGAATAGGTGAACATGTCAATCATAACTCCAACAGCAACAAAGGAACTCTTCTGTCCTGCATTTTGAGGACAAATGTTTGACTATAGGTATAATTGGGTTGTTTTGCAATATTGCTACATCTGAAAACATATTCATGTCCAGCTATGTGTATATTTAATCAACAAAACCATCATTCATCATTCAACCCCAAACCCCAATCCTTTTTTTAGATTAAAGAGTCCACGGGAGTCAATTTAGCGAAATATCATTTTTGTGATGATAACTTTTGAACGGTATGAGATATCAAAATTCTAATACGCGAGAAACACAGATAAATATAATAGCTTAGAGATAATATAAGCTATGACTATTCAAGTCATGTCGCATAGCAGTCAAGCGTATACAGCTATTAAATATGTTTTTTTAGCTATAGTTATGACTTGAATAGTTATAACTTATATCATTTTGGAGCCTTTATAATTATCTGTGTTTTTCGCGTATTCGAATTTTTATATCTTACACCGTTCAGAAGTTATCATGAAAAACTGATATTTCGCTAAATCGACTGCCGTGGTCAACTAATGTATAATATAATTTGAGTAAAACGCAACAGTGGATGAATCCAACGAAGTCTTTAGAGATAATTTACACTATTCATATACCTACCTGATGATGATTATTGTTTGCTTAACGACCCCACCAACAGCTTAGTTATACGGGGGTACGAATGAGCAAGTGATTATGAAACTGTGAAGTGATAAGTATAAGTGAACGAACGTTCACAAAAGCGTATGCTTTATGCGGGACTCGAACCCACGCCCAACTGTGACTTCAGTTTCTGAAGCGGTGCCTCATATAGACGAGCAAACTACAAATATCTCTGACATTTACTCTAGAATAGTGAGGTAAGTTGAGAAGCAACACTTCCTCCATATTGATGAGACAGACTACTATAATATCCCTTGCACGCCTGAGCTAATAATAGGCCTAATAATAATAATTACCTGGTCTTCTTAGAATTCATGTCGCAAATTTAGCAGTGGTGGTTCAACAAGAATAAAAAACAGCAAACTGGAATGTAATTGGCTGGTAAGATTGATAGGATTTGTAACCAATGGTTACTAAAACCTGTTGAAAATCAGAGGAGTATTTTTTATGGATCTTGGTAATTTTCAGTACTAAAATCATATGCTAAAACCATCGTATGAACTGGGTGAATACAGGCTCTCAAAACTCGAAAATACGATTGAAAGAAGCATGATTACAAATTTTCCTCTTGGAAAATTCACCCTCATCCATCCGACGCCAATAGATCTGAGTCATCATCAAAATTCTAATTTTCAAAACGTTTAGCAATCCATTTTCATACGTCATCAATAAATAACTTGGTTTTCTTAATTCTTCATCTTCATTTCACTTTATTTCATCTTTATGCCAATACTCTAAAAGCTCTGCTGATATATAAAAGTATATGAACATAGAAGACCTGTTTCACATATTACTAAAAAGCACATATTAGTACGAATGTTTTGTTAATCGCATATTACTATAGACAATCTTCTAAATTATCACATCATAATTATACCATTCTGTATTTTATTAGTTTTAATATATTTTCCACTTTGCCTTTATTTATTTTTCTCTTTTGCTCTCAAATGTGCATTAACCCATCAGACCATCAGGTTTTCTTCTCATCACTTTCGCCTGCTAAATCATTAAATATTTTTGTATCAAGACATCAATAATAATTATTGTTTATACCAATTAAAAGATGTGAATAGGAAGTTGACGATAATTTTTCCTAATGTATAAGCATTCCTTTGTTCCTTATGTTTTTATTTTGTTCTGATAAATGTAGGCCTATTTATTTATTTCATGTGAATAAAAACTATTTGATAAAAAAATATATATATAACCTCCAAATAAGGCCCAGTATTACCACGGTCAGTTAGTATTTATCTGAGAGTTGGTGAAAACAAATAGCATGGGTAACCATGGTGATAACAAGTTTGAACTGTCAGATAAAGGCTAACTGGACTTGGTAATACCGGGCCTAAGGCCTGGTATTACCAACGTGGGAGTAGCTCCAACTGGCAGATAAAAGTTGTTATCACCATGGTTACCTGTGATATTTGTTTTCACCAACTCTCAGATAACTGCTAACTGGACTTGGTCATACCGGGCCTAAGTGAAATAACCTAGCTGTTTTCTGTGAACATTATAAAGACAATACACGATCATGTTATAATACAACACAAACTATAGATGAAATTAATATTTGTAGATAGCCTACATATGAACCAGTGTTTAGGCCAGGGCTGATCTGTTTAGGCCTGGTATTACCAAGCTCGGTTAGCTCTCATCTGACAGGTTTGAACTTTATCACCATGGTAACCCACACTATTTGTTTTCACCAACTGTCAGATAAATACTAACTTGACTTGGTAATACCAGTGAATAAGTCTATTGGAATGGTAAGAGGGTGATCAAGAAACCATGCCATTATTCGCGTCAAAGACCGAGGTAAAACCACGAGAAACCTCAACCAGGAGGGTCAACAATGACCGGAATCGAACCCCGGGCCCGGATTCACAAAGATTCCTATCTTCTGGACGTCCAAAGTTGGGACCATTTTACTGAATCAGGACCGATATTTGTCTTCATTCAGGCCCGGTATTACCAAGTGCAGTCAGCAGTTATCTGAGAGTTGGTGAAAACAAATATCACAGGTAACCATGGTGATAACAACTTTTATCTGCCAGTTGGAGCTACTCCCACGTTGGTAATACCGGGCCTCAGTGAAATAGTCCCAACTTGAGACCATTACTGTTCATAACTCGGTGAAATGGTCCCAACTTGAGACCATTACTGGTCATAACTCGGTGAAATGGCCCCAACTCAGTAAAATAGCCCTAACTTAAGACGTCCCAAAGATGGGACTGTGTGAATCTGGGCCTTGAATGACAGTCCAGCGTGCTATAGCGACCGATCTGTGTCAGTCTCGCGAGACAAGATGACTTACATCCAGAGGCCACTCGTGGATATAATGTTCGGTTCAAACACTCGAACCATCTACAGCTTCCGAGAGACCGGATCTCTCTCTCACTCCAATGTTCGGTTCAAACACTCGAACCATCCACCGCTTCCGAGAGACCGGATCTCTCTCTCACTCCAATGTTCGGGCAGGCCATGGGCCAACTCTATTACCACATCGAACAAAGTCTCTCTCTCGAACATTTCTATAGGTCGGCAACTGACACTGTTTTTAGTATTTCATCAACGATATAAATGATTGAATGCAAATCTCTAGATTCAAGCAAATATTTATTTATATTGGGTTCAACAACGCATTGTACTGATGACCACGATCTATTGGCGTCGTTGAATGATATATGAGATGATGAGATGGTGAGATGAAATGGTTATTTTAATAGGTGTTTCTAGATAGTGAGGAAAAGTCGGTCGTGGCATATTGTTGAAGTATTGACATCAACGACAGAAGGAAACCACGAAAACCCCTGTCAAGATGGTCGACCATGACGGGAATCGATTTCGAACCCCGGTCTCCTGAATGATGGTTCAGTGTGCTAGTCACTCGACCACTCGTCTCAGTTCTAGCATATCGAGACAATCTATCCGAGTATAGGCCTACCCAGTGACTGATTATATAACAGTTTGATTACAGATCCCACCAACAACCAGGTTATATGGGGTACGAAGGAGCAGATGATATATGAATGATGCTCTCATATGTCTTACACGGGGAACGCGAATGATTTAAGGAATTTTCTTATAATAATTTCACTGATAATAGATGATACATTTGTATAATCCATTAACATACAATTCATCATTGTTGTCATATAATGCATCATATACATTTTCCTTTTTGTGGATAAAAAAGTTTGTAACATTTTTTTGTATTCCATTTCGTCTTAGGTGCGAGTTATATTTCATAGACAAATTCTTCTGGGGGGAAAAAAATTGAATTGAAAAGTCAGTCTTTCACAAACGAGATATAGGCTTCTGTCAAGTAACAAATGACAAACAATAGTCACCATAGCAATACAGCGAACTGGTGGACTACCAAACATTCTGATTGGTCAATTCCAACTGGTGGACATTGTTGTCTGTCTCTGTTGTCTGTCTCTTGCAACAATGAGTGACGTCACTTGACAGAAGCCTATAGCTACCATAGCAATACAGCGTACTGGTGGACTACCAAACATTCTGATTGGTCAATTCCAACTGGTGGACATTGTTGTCTGTCTCTTGCAACAATGAGTGACGTCACTTGACAGAAGCCTATAGCTACCATAGCAATACAGCGAACTGGTGGACTACCAGACATTCTGATTGGTCAATTCCAACTGGTGGACATTGTTGTCTGTCTCTTGCAACAATGAGTGACGTCACTTGACAGAAGCCTATAGCTACCATAGTAATACAGCGAACTGGTGGACTACCAGACATTCTGATTGGTCAATTCCAACTGGTGGACATTGTTGTCTGTCTCTTGCAACAATGAGTGACGTCACTTGACAGAAGCCTATAGCTACCATAGCAATACAGCGAACTGGTGGACTACCAGACATTCTGATTGGTCAATTCCAACTGGTGCACATTGTTGTCTGTCTCTTGCAACAATGAGTGACGTCACTTGACAGAAGCCTATAGTTACCATAGCAATACAGCGTACTGGTGGACTACCAAACATTCTGATTGGTCAATTCCAACTGGTGGACATTGTTGTCTGTCTCTTGCAACAATGAGTGACGTCACTTGACAGAAGCCTATAGCTACCATAGCAATACAGCGTACTGGTGGACTACCAGACATTCTGATTGGTCAATTCCAACTGGTGGACATTGTTGTCTGTCTCTTGCAACAATGAGTGACGTCACTTGACAGAAGCCTATAGCTACCATAGCAATACAGCGTACTGGTGGACTACCAAACATTCTGATTGGTCAATTCCAACTGGTGGACATTGTTGTCTGTCTCTTGCAACAATGAGTGACGTCACTTGACAGAAGCCTATAGTTACCATAGCAATACAGCGAACTGGTGAACTACCAAACATTCTGATTGGTCAATTCTAACTGGTGGACATTGTTGTCTGTCTCTTGCAACAATGAGTGACGTCACTTGACAGAAGCCTATAGTTACCATAGCAATACAGCGAACTGGTGGACTACCAAACATTCTGATTGGTCAATTCTAACTGGTGGACATTGTTGTCTGTCTCTTGCAACAATGAGTGACGTCACTTGACAGAAGCCTATAGCTACCATAGCAATACAGCGAACTGGTGGACTACCAAACATTCTGATTGGTCAATTCCAACTGGTGGACATTGTTGTCTGTCTCTTGCAACAATGAGTGACGTCACTTGACAGAAGCCTATAGCTACCATAGCAATACAGCGAACTGGCGGACTACCAAACATTCTGATTGGTCAATTCCAACTGGTGGACATTGTTGTCTGTCTCTTGCAACAATGGGTGACGTCACTTGACAGAAGCCTATAGCTACCATAGCAATACAGCGTACTGGTGGACTACCAAACATTCTGATTGGTCAATTCCAACTGGTGGACATTGTTGTCTGTCTCTTTCAACAATGAGTGACGTCACTTGACAGGAGCCTATAGCTACCATAGCAATACAGCGTACTGGTGGACTACCAAACATTCTGATTGGTCAATTCCAACTGGTGGACATTGTTGTCTGTCTCTTGCAACAATGAGTGACGTCACTTGACAGGAGCCTATAGCTACCATAGCAATACAGCGTACTGGTGGACTACCAAACATTCTGATTGGTCAATTCCAACTGGTGGGCATTGTTGTCTGTCTCTTGCAACAATGAGTGACGTCACTTGACAGAAGCCTATAGCTACCATAGCAATACAGCGTACTGGTGGACTACCAAACATTCTGATTGGTCAATTCCAACTGGTGGACATTGTTGTCTGTCTCTTTCAACAATGTGTGACGTCACTTGACAGAAGCCTATAGCTACCATAGCAATACAGCGAACTGGTGGACTACCAGACATTCTGATTGGTCAATTCCAACTGGTGGACATTGTTGTCTGTCTCTTGCAACAATGAGTGACGTCACTTGACAGGAGCCTATAGCTACCATAGCAATACAGCGTACTGGTGGACTACCAAACATTCTGATTGGTCAATTCCAACTGGTGGGCATTGTTGTCTGTCTCTTGCAACAATGAGTGACGTCACTTGACAGAAGCCTATAGCTACCATAGCAATACAGCGTACTGGTGGACTACCAAACATTCTGATTGGTCAATTCCAACTGGTGGACATTGTTGTCTGTCTCTTGCAACAATGAGTGACGTCACTTGACAGAAGCCTATAGTTACCATAGCAATACAGCGAACTGGTGGACTACCAGACATTCTGATTGGTCAATTCCAACTGGTGGACATTGTTGTCTGTCTCTTGCAACAATGAGTGACGTCACTTGACAGGAGCCTATAGCTACCATAGCAATACAGCGTACTGGTGGACTACCAAACATTCTGATTGGTCAATTCCAACTGGTGGACATTGTTGTCTGTCTCTTGCAACAATGAGTGACGTCACTTGACAGAAGCCTATAGTTACCATAGCAATACAGCGAACTGGTGGACTACCAGACATTCTGATTGGTCAATTCCAACTGGTGGACATTGTTGTCTGTCTCTTTCAACAATGTGTGACGTCACTTGACAGAAGCCTATAGCTACCATAGCAATACAGCTAACTAGTGGACTACCAAACATTCTGATTGGTCAATTCCAACTGGTGGACATTGTTGTCTGTCTCTTGCAACAATGAGTGACGTCACTTGACAGAAGCCTATAGTTACCATAGCAATACAGCGAACTGGTGGACTACCAGACATTCTGATTGGTCAATTCCAACTGGTGGACATTGTTGTCTGTCTCTTGCAACAATGTGTGACGTCACTTGACAGAAGCCTATAGGCTAATAAGTAAAGCTGGATGATTCTTATTCTGAATTTTCTTGTATCAATGGTTATTCCTTAACCGATATAATGTATAATATCCAGTTAGCTCACACTATCTATAAACCAAACGTAAAAATAAATGTAATAGCCATATTGTGAAATGCCAAATAAAATAAAAATGATATTAAAATATGTCGATATTATTTCGAATTGCCTCATCCCAGTCTCAACTATCCCATCACACATCATACACACACGATGCATTCATGTTAATGATGATGCAACCGACACCTTCAAACCTGTCAGCTTATATTACAGTCTAGTATTGACGAACGTCCAGGAGGGGGGGGGGGGGGAGGGGGAAAGAGGGGGCACAGCTGACGCGGAGGGAAATTCAACAACATAAAAGAACTAACGAAGCCAAGATCACAATCAGTCTGAACCAGGAAGTCAAGGAAGAAACAATTGTTATTATTGTGCAAAAACCGTGCCGATTGAATAAGTCAAATCTATGAAAATAAAGGTCATATAAATCAAATAAGTTAGCAGTGTTGATTGGACAGTGCCACAAGTTGGTATTATTTATAGAAGAGTGCTTTATTTTGTCTATCGACAGAGATATCGGTTTGAGATGTCGGTGAAATTGAGAAAGGTGTTGATAAGTGATGCTGTGGACCCGACTTGTGTGGCACTTTTAGAACAACATGGAATCAATGTCACGTGTAAATACAAACTGCCGAAAGAAGAACTGCTACAAGAAATCAAGGTAAGTCATTAACCGTATTATTATCATTATTGTGCAGTGTTATTACTGCGTAGGTGAGTATAGGGCCTATAGTAAGGAACGATTATACTATTATTTCAAATGTATTATATATATATATATATATATATATATATATATATATATATATGTATGAATAAATTGAGTGAAACTGGGCTGTTTTTTAACCGTGATAATATTTATTTATGAATAACCAACGTTTCAACGAGAATGGTCTCGTTGAAACGTTGGTCATTTATAAATAAATATTATCACGATTAAAAAAAACAGCCCAGTTTCACTCAATTTATTCATACATATATATATATATATATATATATATATATATATATATATATATATATATATATATATATATATATATATATATATATATATATATATATAAAAAAAAAAATGAATAATAGAAGAGTGTAATAAATGCTTATCTTGAATACATAATTATATTTTTGTGCATTTTTGTACGTTCAAAATTAATATTCAAAATGATGCATTCTCTTTTTTAACAGAATTCATAAACGAGCTTATTGCCTTCCGTAATATAAATTATGTTAATCAGATGTCATATAAAATACGTAAAATGAACTTTCAAGATTCGCTAATAATATATACATTCAAATTTAATTATCAATTATGCATCTAAAGTCTGAAGAAAATCAAGAAATATTCAAGACACGTTATAAAGAGGCATACACCAAATTCTACAGTAACTGTTGTTGAAAGGATTGTTCCTTGTTATAACAAAAACACATATACGTCGATGAAATGAATTTATTTGACTTGTATCATTGTGCAAAACGTGTCGGTAATTAATTATGGAATAGTTATAACAACGTTTTATGATATTAATTGGCTTATATTACCAAATACTCTACTGATTTTTTTTTTGAAAATTGATAATTATGAATTGGCACATGGGGTCAGAGTGACCCCCCACTTCCCCTCCCTCTCTCATGCCCAACCCTTACACGAGCACATTGCATACACGTGCTGTGGTCAAGAGATAAAATGTAGAGCAAAACAATAAAAAAAACTCATTCCTGATTAAAAGACATCCCATTTAAAAAGTAGCGGATATGCGACTTTCTTATGTTCCATTGTTGACATAGAAAATGCTTGACACAAAGTCATTGTTCCCCAATTAATTATTTTCGTGTGGATGACAAGCTAGGATCGTTCGGACGGGGCCCCACAAGGGTCGATCTTATCACCCCCTATGGACATAATTGATTATAGTACGTAACTTTGTGAATGCAACCAAAATGTATGATTCAAACATTTGTATGGGTGAAAAGGAATGTCTGATCATCTCTTTTGGTCTTCGTCTTCTACTTCTTTATTCTTCTTCGTCTTCTTTCCAAATCTTCCTGTCTTCTCCATTTCCTCTTCATATTTATGTTTTTTTTTAATACCAAGGCCCGATATACTATAAGGCCGGGTATTACCAAGTCCAGTTAGCAGTTATCTGAGAGTTGGTGAAAACAAATATCTCAGGTAACCATGGTGATAACAACTTTTATCTGCCAGTTGGAGCTACTCCCACGTTGGTAATACCAGGTCTAAGTCAAGATGATATTTATCTGAGAGTTAGTGAAAACAAATAGCACGGGTAACCATGATGTTAACAACTTTAAACTGCCAACTGAGACGTGTGGTCGAGTGGCTAATACACTGAACCGTCATTCGGGAGACTGGGGTTCGATTCCTGCCATGGTCGACCATCCTGACAGGGTTTTTTCGTGGCACTGAGATGGCTTCTTAACAGGTCAAGACCGATTCTTCTCCAATATCTAAAAACACCTAATAAAATAAACCTTCATCTCATCATCTCATCATCTCATATACCATTCACCGACGCCAATAAACCCAATATATAAAATAATATCTAAATAATAATATATAAAATATAAAATATAATAAATATAATAATATAAATATAAAATATGATTATAATCAATATAATATATAAAATATAATAATATATAAAAAAATATTATAAATAGTATTTGCCAATCAGAGTCTCCCACGACGTTGATACTTCCGGCACAAATCGTTTGATTTTTCTTTTTTTAATAATATTTTATTGCTTCAGTTTGTTAATCATTATTAATCGATTCAGTTTTTGCTGAAAGTGAAATGAATTGAATTTATCGCATTTCAATATTTTTAGAAATACAGTTATATATTTATCAAAGTCTTTGGTCCAAGTTACGAATCATCCAAGTACTAACCTAGACTAGTATCATTGCTGAGACCAGGGAGCACGCGTGCTTACAACTGACCCGTTTAATTAATCAAACTTGATGTGGCCTTCTGAACTTTGCTACTTGGTCGTGAACATGTTCAACATAACCATCAGTCGGATATGAACGCGAAATTCAAAAAGAGTGTGCGAAGCTGCACCTATATAATATACCGATATCTAGTCAGAAAATCATTGCAATTATTGGGAATGAGACACAATAGAAGAATTTGAAAAAAAAAGATTTGAAATTTGTTTTGAAAAGTTTGATGTTTGAACATGGCAAGTGAAGATGATTAAGACTCGAGGGGTTAACAACTCCTGAAATCTGGTGTACACTTGTCATGAAATCTTCCTGAAATCCCTTGAAATCCTCTTGAAATCCCTTGAAATCCCTTGAAATCCCTTGAAATCGTCTTGAAATCTCTTGAAATCCTCTTGAAATCCCTTGAAATCTTCTTGAAAAGCCTTGAAATATTCTTGAAATCCTTTGAAATCTTCCTGAAATCCCTTGAAATTTTCTTGAAATCCCTTGAAATCAGCATCCAGGTGTACACCAAATTTACTAGTTTTCACCGCTCGGTAAGATCGATGTGTAGATGTTCCGTTCTATTTTTGATTTCTAAAATGGTTAATTTACTGATATGAAAATATTCAATCTTTATTGACGTTTCAACAATGTAATCGTCATGTTTAATTATGAAATAGTAAACGTGGATATATACTACAAAAGTTTCAAACTCTGATCCGTCATTTATAGCCAAATACATTTTCATTACAATACTTTAAATTTTTTTTTAGATTTCACGAAGTTCCCAAAACGTAGGAAATCGTATTTATAAATGTGGATTTTCACCAATTTTTCCTACGGGGCTCAACGGGGGGGGGGGGGGACCAGGCTCTTCCAGATTGTCTTCCCCTTCACATGGGCTGCGCACTGGGTTTTTGGGACGCAGTCCGACGCACGATTGAGTTGATAAAATATCACATACGTCCCTGCGTATATTTTATTCCAAACACGTGCCATATTCGCAACATGTCACTTGCCCAGACGATTGTTTGATGAAAGTTTTTCTGCGATAGTGAAAGATAATTATTCAATTCACGCTTGTTTAAAGTACTAGATTAAACTCGATGGAAAGTGTGTTGTACTACTTTGATCACTTTAGCAAACTGGCTCAAACTAGTTTTCAAGTTTTGCGAGTCAATTTTTTATTAGGGCTTAGGTCATGTCGATTATTGATGCGATCCAAATTCGTACATGACTTGTCTAGAGCCTAAAACAGGTGTCCTCTTCCAAGCGCTCTGTACGTGCAATCATTTATTAGCACTGCCATCTAGAAAACTAGGAACTTGCAGCTGTGAGTTGAGTTCAATTAAATTCAATAATTCAACCGACGACTCACAAAATTTATTTTTTATTTACGAGATGAGCGCGATATTTGTGAAATGAAATAAAAATCTACACACATTGGTAACACGTTTTTCGTGATAATGTCTAACCATATTTGTAATAATTAGTGATAATCAATGTTACAAGATTTAATCTTTTTTATTGTCACTTTTCAAAATATCATTTTCAAAATGGCAATCATCAGTTTCTCAAAATCTGACCAATTCTCACAATACAATATAATAATAATATATATATATATATATATATATATATATATATATATATATATATATATATATATATATATATATATATATATATATATATATATATAATAATATATAATAATATATAATAATATATAATATCATATATATATATATATATATATATATATATATATATATATATATATATATATATATATAAATATATAAATATATAAATATATAAATATATATTAAATATATATATATATATATATATATATATATATATATATATATATATATATAATAATAATAATATAATAATAATGATATAAATAATGAAGTGTTCAAAATTGCATCATACAATGATATTAGAACTGTCAGTAAAGTAAAAGAAATGAATACATTATTTAAACATAATCCTCAAGATATTCCTTCATTGAATAGATAACATCTATTCACCAGGAATACTTTCAGTTCAGATTAAAAATTATTATCCCAACCCCATATAACCTAGCTGTTGATGGGATTCTGGAAAATGTGACGATGAAGAATAAACTATTTTTCAATGCACATTTTGATTTGTGAATATTTCTTTTTTCAATAACATCGATACTTGTCAAAATCTTTGCTCTCCATTTAAGGTCAAGGGTAAAATGTGGGTTCATTCGGACAGAGTATACCACAAGGGAGATCTCACCATCCCAGCATATTAGAATATTATTAAAAAAAATATATATATATATATATGTATATATATATATATATATATATATATATATATATATATATATATATATATATATATATATATATATATATATATATATATATATATATATATATATATATATATATATATATATATATATATATATATATATATATATATATATATATATATATATATATATATATATATATATATATATATATATATATATATATATATATATATATATATATATATATATATATATATATATATATATATATATATATATATAAATATATATATAAAAATTGTATAGTAGAGCAGGTGAATAAAAATTGCGCCCGCCTCCGTGGCTCAGACAACTATTACATTGCGGTAGAGACTGAAGTCAGGTTGGGCGTGGGTTCGAGTCCTGCATAAGGCATGGGTTTTTGTTAACGTCCTTTCACCTATCATCATCATATGTATCTATCATCGTTTCATTATCTCATGCTCATACGTATCCCCGTATAACCTAACTGTTGGTGGGGTGTTTAAGCAGTATTAAGAGTCCACGGGAGTCGATTTAGCGAAATATCAGTTTTTGTTAATAGGCTACCTTTTGAACGGTATGAGATATCGAAATTCTAATACGCGTGAAACACAGATAATTATATTTGCTTCAAGATGATATAAGTCAACTATTTAAGTCATGTCGCATAACTGTCAAGCGTATAGAGCTAAAAAATGTGTTTTTTCAGCTGTATACGCTTGACAGTTATGCGACATGACTTGAATAGTTATAACTTTCATCATCTTGAAGCTATTATAATTATCTGTGTTTCTCGCGTATTAGAATTTCGATATCTCATACCGTTCAAAAGTTATCACCAAAAAACTGATATTTCGCTAAATCGACTCCCATGGACTCTTAAAAAAAATTCAACAAACTGCGGACAAATATCTTGGACAATTTCAATCAGCTAGTTTCCTGTTTTTATTCACATGCCCTGTAAACTTGGCATGGTATGTGCAATCTGCTTATGATAATGCATGCGTATGCAAATTCATGTAAATGAATACGTCATAACATTGTTTTATGCGCGCTACAATAGTGATTAGAATATCTTGCGAAACTACCTGTTAATTGAAACGATTACGTAGACCATGTCGTTATTATTCTCTTCCTATTTGTAAAACATTATCAATTATTAATTTCCTATTTATTGATCACCGATATATACTTATTGAATTCGATCACCGTAGGGCCTACTCCGCTACTCGTAATATGGTGCCAATTTTTTTTTTAAATGGTCTTTGTCTATAATTCATTAAAGAACAGAACCGAAAACATATATTTAAAACAAATCAAACGTATTATATAACTATTTGGTTGTTGGCAATATAAAAGTGTTGATGGAATAAGGTCCAATGTGGGAAGATAAATCTCTTAGAATATCATAATTTTATTTTTCATGAAGAAAATAATATTTTATGACCATCATTAGGCCTACTGTGAGTAGACCTGAGCTGGAACAAGGTGCTCTGAAATAATCCATGGCTAGAATATATATATTTTTTATAACATCGAAACTTGATACAAAATCTTTGTTCCCCAATTAAGGCTGGAATATTTTCTAGAATATAACATTATTATCTTCACAGGTCTGAGAAATATTTTGGAGAAGTAATTTCTTCAACATATTTTCGTTTTAATTATGATTTGCACAAAACATTTTACGTACTATTCAAAAATATTCGTTGAATTATTTTATTATGATTGTTGAAAATTTTCAAAATTTTTGTTCCATATTTACTTTTCTAAGAAGGTGAAAATTCTATATGGTGAGAGAATTAATTAACTCTTATTTATACCGGTAATAAGACAAAATTATTAAAGACACTTTTTTTTTTATTCATTGCTATTTTTTCATGATCCTCCAAACTAGTCTTTATATAATATATAAGTTCATTTATTTATTCAGCTTATTTTAACATTTCAATAAGATATCTTGATTGAGTGAGAAGAGATATTATGTGCTGATCATGCTTCTAACATTCAATTTTTACTTCCATTCAATGATTTTTTCATGAATGAATGAATATTAGGGTTTTAAGGCGCATCGACAGCGAGGTCATTTAGTGCAATTTTTTTTTCTTCATATATCACCCCAATTTTCCTTTTGTTATGTTCTCCTAGTTTTTCCGAACGTTCATTAAATGACAAACTTTTGTTGCAGAACTACGACGGATTAATTGTGAGATCAGACACCAAGGTGACCAAAGATGTATTAGCAGCTGCGACCGGCCTGAGGGTGGTCGGTCGTGCCGGCACAGGGGTGGACAACATAGATCTGGAAGCAGCAACAATGAAGGGTGTCATCGTGCTCAAGTGAGTAACACTACTTTGTACAATCTGATCGACAACGGCAAGATGTAAATATTATCGAGAGCGCAAATTAATTATATTTGAGTCCCCCGCCTCCCACTCTTTGAAACAATGACACTGTTCAATTGGATTAATCCTTACGTTAGAGTCTATTCAAAAATTAAACAATTTACTATTTAGTAAGAACAGTTTTGGCAAAAATTGTAATACTGTTAGGATAGGTGTTTTCCTAATTAGTAGTGTGTGTAGTAGTATGTAATATAGGCTGTCCGTATGATTAACTCAAAAATGTTTCATTTTCCACTTGGATGAAAATGAAGATGAATAAATAAATTAATTAATTAATATTAATTTTATTAATTTTATTAATTTAATTAAATTTAATAAATTTAATAAATACCATACATTAGTTTTTCTAGAAAATAATTGCAGACATGTTCTATTTTTTTTTTTTTTTACACTTGCAGTCACACAAAATATTTTTCCGAAATTAAAATTACAAAAAATCTCCGTATTGATTTGTAACTAATAAAATAATGATGATTATACTATAATAGGGGGTGTTAATAATATAATATAATAATAAAATGATAAAAGTAACTATAAATGAAAGAATGAGTGTATTGTAATAAGCATTATGTATGCCTCTAAATGCCTCTACAGTCTACACCAGTATTGGGCAATGGTGGCTTAAAGGTCTCTGGACTTAATTCTTTCCAGTCTGCAATCTCTCTTTCTGGCGAATACCGTACAAATTTTGTCTATAAATGAATGTTCCATGTTTTCTTTTAGCACGCCCGGCGGGAACTCGATCAGCGCGTGCGAGCTCACCTGTTGTCTGATCACGAACCTGGCGCGCAACGTGGCGCAGGCTTGCCAATCGCTAAAAGAAGGACGTTGGGACAGAAAACTATACACAGGGACAGAAATATCGGGCAAAACGTTGGCGATACTGGGACTGGGGAGGATCGGACGTGAAGTTGCCTCAAGAATGCAAGCATATGGCATGACGGTTAGTTGACCGATACGACACATATGTGTAAAAAAAGAATAAATAGCACGGTATCAATTCAATCCAATTTTAAAATTATTTTATTCTTGCTTCATACATACATTTATATAGATCCAACATAAATAAATAAACAAAATAATAATGATAGTATGCCTATATAGTAATGAAAAATCAACATTATTATGTTTAACGATGAAAGAAATGGTATTTAGTTTATAGAAATAATGATAGTATTTTTATATATTTATACATATATGAATTTTGCGATTATTTTGTATATTCCGGATAAAAATCCAAATTTGAGTATATAGAACAATCAAGAACGATCAACAAGCCCGCGTAAGACAATGTCTTATGTGCGGGCTATCTAAACAAATTAGAGAACTTAGAAAATAGAGCAATGGAGAAAATAGAGTATCTGAGTAAGCTAGTGATTTAATCATTTATTATCCATCACAAAAGAATACAAATATATTAAGATAATTGAATGATTATATTATGCTACTATAGTACTTTATGACGCCAATAGATCTCAGTCATCATTACAGTCCGTCGTTAAAAACCCAATATAAAAAAAAGTACTCTATGGAATTCAAATGTGTAATAATTGCCACATAATATAGTTTTATACTCCATACTGGTTAAATTTTGATAGTTCTTAGCTTCAAGAATTGAGATTAGTACTGTAATTCTTGTTACAGTCGATTGAAGACATATCAATCAGACAAGGTCCGATGAGGTTTCTACAAAACAAGAAAATGCTGACCATTGTCGGTGTTTAGAATTATTGCCATCAATAAAATATAAATAAATAAGATCCATTAGATTATGCCCCCATCTTCAGATTTATTACCCAAGATTTATTGCTTTGCCTTCATAAAGTCTAGCCATTATATATAGGTTAAAACAACCAAGAAGTGCCGCTTCAAAACGGCCTCACTATTTCATTCTTAGCCTCGATTAGGAATCACAATGATTGTATATCAAGATTTTCATGATGATGAAAATTAATTCAGGCCTAACAGTAATAAATCCGTGTTCTAAACATCCTTTCCTTTTAGTGAAAGTATAGATCATTGGAGCAATTAATTTCTGTTTTTCTATTATATATGAGATTTGAAAAAAAAAAAAAAAAAATGGAAAGATATTATTTATGTCAGAAAATATCTGTAATAAATGTGGACCTGTGTTTTTTTCCCGGTAGGTGATTGGTTTTGACCCGATGGTTTCCGCGGCAGCTGCCAAAGAGTTTGACGTAGAAAAGATGGAATTGGAGGAAATATGGCCGCTAGCTGATTACATTACAGTTCACACACCGCTCATACCACAAACGAGAAGTAAGTATTATTACAATACTGTTGTTTTATAAGTTGGCATTACTCGGGAGAATGAAAATCAAATCTTTCATCAATTCAAGAATGTTATCAATATTACGAACCGTCATTATATTGGTGCTACCATTGACAAAAGATATATACCTCAAGACATGTCAAACAATGACAAAATAAAACCGACTCGACCCGGGTTCGAGTACCGCATAAGGCATGGGATTTTGAATACATACTTTCATGTCTCATTCTTTCTTTGTTTCATTATCACCTGCTCATTCATACCTAACTGTTGGTGGGGTTGTCAAACAACACGTCTACTTTATCTCAATTCTCTTCCAACTGTGAGTCGAAAAATGTACTAAATGCAGACATTGTAGAGGGGGATAGAGGTGCAGAGAAATTCAGTGCTTTCTTCCCATAAGCGTGGAGTGTCTTGGTAGTACATATAATTATCTTTTGTCTTATTATGACGTACGATATCGATATTTTTCTCTTTGTTTTGCTAAATTTCTCAATGAATATTGACGAACCAACATATTACAGAGAGACAATATTTAGAAGACGACAAAGCAGCAGCTTACCATGAGCATGACAATATGGTCTAAACTAAAAAAAAACAATGGCACTATTCGTTAAAATCATTGTTAGAAATTGAACTTATTGAACCCTTATTATTCAATATTTCACAGAATAAGAAATAAATGTATTCTTTTCTGTTTCAGACCTAATAAATGACGCTGTTCTGAGCAAATGCAAGCGAGGAGTGAAAATAATAAACGTGGCGCGAGGAGGTATTATCGATGAAGCAGCATTATTATCAGCTCTTAAGGTAAGCTCTCTATTATATTCGCAGCAGAAAATAAGTATGAATCATTCTTCATTATCACCTCAACATACATACAAATAATAACAATATAAACCAGAATATAGTAGGCCTACCAATCAGACATTTACCTTCTATCAACAACTTGAAATGTACATCAAATTATATACAGACGAACCCTTCAGGCATAGTCAGTAACACTTTGCATTAGCAACCAAAGTGGTCATACGTGGTTTCAAGTTCTGAGTTCAAAAGCATGGGATTTTTTAAATGTCATTCACTGTCATTATCTTATTCGTATCCCAAATAACCTAACTGTTTGTGGGGTCATCATAAGTAATCAATAATAATAAGTTGTGATAAAGTGAAAATTATTTTTGTAGGACGGTCGTTGCGGGGGTGCAGCCCTCGATGTGTTCATAGAAGAACCTCCCAAATGTCCGACAACTCTCGAACTAATCCGCCACCCTCGCGTCGTAGCGACCCCCCACTTGGGGGCGTCAACAGACGAAGCACAACAACGCGTTGCCGTGGAGATTGCGGAACAGTTTGTGGGCCTCGGAGGTAACGGTGAATATGCCGTGAATGGCGTCGTAAATGCGCCGATGTTGGCGGCTGCGATGGTGCCGGATAATGAGCCGTGGATCAGGCTTGGCAATCAACTGGGCAGGATCGTAACTAAGATGATTCAAGGAGAGGTACCCGGCACGAAGATTCAAGTCGAAACTTCAGGTATAATATCGTGTTGTGTTAATTATTTTCATCTTACAGTTACTGTATTGAAACGTTTGATGAGATAAAAGTGCAACAGATTCAATTGTGCATTCTATCTCAAAAATTCCTTTCGCTCATTCAAGTGATTAAAAAATGAAATATACTTTTGTACTCCTCAATTTTTTTTCTTCGTGCTCCAATGTTCGGAGAGATAACGTCATGAATGGTTTCACCGAGATGAGATTCACATGTTGATTTTTTTTTTTTGTACTTCAAGTTTTATTTTTTCAAGGTTTGATCAATGGTGATTCTCTTCTTGACGAAACCAGAAAAAAATCACGAATTTGTATTGTTTGGACTCGCACCAATTTAGTTTCCTTGAAAATCAGGGCCTAGATGCCGATAAATTATTCACCAGTTATTTTACTTTTTCATTTATTGACTACAGTTATTGTGTACAATTAATATGCTGTCAATGCAAGTTCCTCTATCTAACATTCAAATCATCTTCTATTTCCGTTTATCTTTGCCAATTTCAATTAACCCCGATAATATTCACCTCACCTTGATTAAGTATGCATTCACCGTTATTCTAAATGGTCATTAATAAATTTGAAAGAAATGGGAAAATTTGAAAGTTTCTTTTAAAAGAGAAATGAATAATACAATATAAAGTACAATACCACATCAATTGTGTACTTTTTTAACATAGTTTCTCAGATAAATATCTATTCAGCTATAGCTGAGTATCTCAGTGACTTACTTACTTGGATTTGGAGCTGTTTTTCAGTTTTCGTTTTGAGTTTTATAATAACGAAGTGATTAAATCTGATGAGATAATACTTGTGATTACAGGCGAGGGTTTGGAGACGATGCGATTCCTAAGCACAGCTGTCTTGGTCGGAATGTTGACGGGACACACGAAGAACGGTCTGAACTTGATAAACGCACCGTCGCTCGCCAAAGAAGCCGGTATCGAAGTGACACTGACCCACAAGGGTGCTCAAGGATCAAGAGCCGTCACAGTTACAGTAATATCTGCAAAATCTGGAACACATCAAGTACAAGGTATATTACAAAAACTAAATATTCTCTTGGCCACATTCTCTTCCGAGCTGAACGTTGTTATGATATTTACAATATTTACAGAGATTTAATTCACCTGAATTGAAAAGTAAGTTGTTTTTTTTCATTTATTTTTTAATAACATCGAAACTTGATACAAAATCATTGTTCCCCAATTAGGGCTATAGATGAAAGAAAGGATCCTTTGGACGATATGGAAAAAATGTAACGAAGATTTCACTTGATGGATAGGGCTTATATGAATTTTAATAAGTACATCTTTTTGAACAATTACGCTGATGATTTGTGCAAAATATAAAAACAGTGAAACTTTGATGAATTGTTCCCACATCCATTGTTTTACTGCTTCCAAGGTATATATCTCATGTCACACGTAAATATGACCAGTTTTAAATTTTCCTTCATGTGTATTCTTTCCTGGTCAATTTAAAAACAATTGAGGTCTCACTGTATAAAATATACCATATATGGCGGTATATCGCCTGAAGATGGAGTTTGAAACATCTCTATATCGTTGCTTTGGATAGTTTTTTTTATATATTGTTCAACATTCATGAGAGATCTGTCAGTAAGTTGTTTTTATTGAATAAACCGTGATGAATAGATAGGTCTAAATGTCTAAGGTCTAGGTCTGAGTGGGAAATTGATTTCTGATTTTATCTGACTCATCTGATTTTATTTTTCATCGAGAGTGCAAGCAGAGAAATTATTCATTTTTTTAGACTGAACCACATTCTCGCGGGTCATATCATATTTTGAAATTGTTTTATGATCCAATAGGTACGGTTCGTGGAGACGGATTGCCGTATCTGCTTTCTGTGGACAACGCAAGTTTTGAACCTGCCGGCGTTCTATTCTCTGATCAACCATTCCTCCAGTTGTTCTGCGCAAAGGCAGAGGGCTCTCATCTAGCAAACATAGTTGCACAACTTGCCTCCAGGGGCTCCGTCATAGCCAGTATTGCCGCGGCAACTGGCAAACAGAACTGGTACGCCGTTTCTACAGTAGAGCCAACGCCAAGCAATCTAAACATTCCGGGCGTGATTGCTTATTGAATTAAATTAATGTTCTACTCAGTATATTGTCACGCTTTTGTTTGTTATTTTGCTTGTAATATTAAAATTAGATTATTTTATCACAATAATACTAGACACCTTGCCTCATAAGCCGTCTTTCTTTCCTCCATCTCTTTCCATCTTCCTCGTGTCCTCGTCTCTTTTTCCTTTCTTTTAACTATATCTAGATGGATCACTTGAATAGGTTATTATTCAATTATGTGCTGTATCCTACATATAACAACTATTATTAATTCAAGTGATTTATTCTGTTGTTTGAATATTTCTTAGTCGATGATTTTTTAATGTTATTACTTACTTTTATATATCTGATGCTTAAAAGTGATAAACATTGCAAAAGTGGTATGAATAAACGTAAGATTGAGAAAAATGTGTGATGAAGTTACATGTAATGAAATATAACAGTGATACTACTTTCTTGAAATGTGTAATTTTTCTTGAACATGAGATTAGATTCCACGGATATAATTATTTCTAGGATAGTATGCTCTTTGTGATCTTTGTGAAGACCATTTTCTGAAGACTATTTTCTATTGCAAAAATAAATTGATTAAAATGTTACAATCAAAGGTGGCAGAGCCTTAAGATTATTGATGTTATTGATAGTTATCAGAATTGTTATAGTTCTTTCTTATAATTAGGTCTATCACATAGTTATTGAGGGGTCAGCTGACCCTCCCCTCGGCACCACCACCTTACGCTTAGGGTACAAATTCGTACAATGTTATGCAACGTGAGGTATTGAGCTACTTATTGTCTTATTGGCGTAGGCTTTTTTCAGTACTGTTCGAAATCAACAAAAATTGCTGTATTCTCAAGGTAAAGGTATTGTTATGGTGATGATTGAAGCACGTATTATAGTTTGAAGCCGATGAACATTAGCCAATAATTGATTTCAAGTTTTCGTATAAATCACAATAACCAATACTATTAAAAAAAAATTAGAACATAGTAGGACTCTGAGATTATTTTCGTACTTCGCGCATTCATCACTCAGTAGTACTCCAAACAGGAGGGTTGACACGTCCGAGCGTTATTGCTAATGGGTGAGAAAGACTGCCGATTGAATCCGCCAATCAATGACGTTGCCTCCTACGGTGGCTCTGTGTCTCCTAGCGAAAAATTGTAATTTTGCGTTATGTTGGCGTTCTGAATAATAGGGTTCTTCGAGTTCGATTTCGATCTAGGAGTGGGAATGAGGCCAGACTAAAAAGTCGTGAAATGATGTGTCAATGGAAACTTGAGTGTTAATTAGTCATTAATAATTGAGACGCGTGTTTGTTGTTTATTGAAACATAAATTACAAGTGTAATCTTGTCTTGGGAATTACTTTTTCTTGTGAGACCTTAGGCCTAATAATGGTGAAGCTCTACGCATTGAACATTTTGTACAAGGGCCCTACTGGAGCGATTTGGCTGAAGACGTCATATGAATTAAATTCGTTTAGCTTTTTTCAGCGAGGAAGTGTTCAAGAGTTTATGGCTTTTGTTAGTAAAACGATAGTTGAGAGAACACAAACCGCAGCAAGGCAGTCCGTCAAAGAAGGAGGTAAGGCATAGGCCTACTGGGTCCAATATGAATTAAGTAGAGTAACCTGTGGACTGTGCATACATGACCTAGCCTAGGCATCACCTGGGCATAGGCCTAGGCCATTTCTAGGCCTACCTAGCTTGGACCATTGAGATTGTAACACTAGGCCTACAATCTCAATCCGTAGGCTATTGAGTAAGCCTAGGCAATCAATGGCACAGCCAGGCCGAGGCTTGGACCCCTAGATTATTCACTTGTAGTAAAGGGTAGGCCTAGACCTAGACCATGAACAATTATTAGGCCCTACTTCAATTGTCAACAATTTCAACAGCTAATGTACATTCCGCAAACTTGGCCTAATATAGTTATTTGGTTTTTCAGATTACATGTGTCACGTATATGTCAGAGGGGACAATTTAGCTGGAGTAGTTATTTCAGACCACGAATACCCAAGTCGAGTTTCTCATACTCTAGTGACTAAGGTAAGGTATATAGCAAGTTGGAGCCTGTAGGGTTAGGCCTCTAGGCATCCAGTTTTTGTTTTGTTTTATTGTAAGCTCGGAACACTCGTTTGTCAGTAACACTCGGGACGGCTGAGCGCCAATGGAAGCGGGCTGTATAATGATTGTGCATTGTCGACTACTAGCCGAGTACACACCGTACACACAATAACAGTTTGTCCCACGTGTGACATAGCTCTTCCTCTCCTGTGCAATAAGTTATTTCAATTCCAACTGGGAAGTGTGATTTTCGTGGAAAAGTAGTTTTTTTGGTTGACCCGAATTTTTATAAATCGAAATAATTTTTTTGGGGTCCCTTGCATTTCGGATTAACGAGCGTTTACTGTATTAACATATCTTCATTTTGTAGGTACTAGACGATTTCGCGGCAAAGGTTCCTCCAGCTGCGTGGCCTACTGGTTCGGAAGAATCAATTGCGTTTCCACAGCTAGCAGCATATTTAGCCAAATACCAAAACCCAAGAGAGGCAGACACCATGACGAAAATTCAAGACGACTTGGATGAAACAAAAATTATTCTGGTTCGTATTTTGACAAGATCTTCCGAGTTTTCTTTCTGTAAAGTGGTAAGGCCTACTAGTAGGCCTAACCACCTTGGGAGACCCCCTGTACCTAGATAAACCCAGACTAACTAGAACTAACTGAACATGTAGGCCTCCCTGGTATTGAAGAACCAAATTAAATTGTACATGAATGTGCCCTCTGTAGTGTAACTATCAAGACCTAGGTTGCCTAGGTACCTCAACATTGAGAAAAGGAAAAGCTGAATTTCCATGCACGCAATTCTCATACTATGAGAATTACTATGAGATACTATGTCGCGCGATACCATGTCGCGCGTCATGGCGGCTCAAAGTCGCGAGGCGGCAGACCACTGACCAATCAGGGACAAGTCGCGAATCGCTTCACGAAAGTTGAGGTATGTTCAACATTCGAGCGCGCCGCCATGACGCGTAACATGGTATCGCATGCATGGAAATCCAGCTAAAGACTATTCTTGGTATTTTCTATTTTGATACACTCGGAACGTCTTAAGGATTCCAAATAGGCGTAATGACCTACACCTAGTGACCACATTTGGAGGCTCAGTTTGCACCAAACTCGGAGAAGAAAACACCTATAACGTACATATATTAGACCCTAACTGTTGGACGTGTACGTGGTACTTGTCAATGAAATAAAAATAAGAATAAAACAGACTAAAAATATTAACAATATTTCCAGAGCACTTCAGCTCTCGTCCTCAGGTTGTTGAATAATGATTTCATTAATGATTCATTATTCAACAACCTGAGGACGAGAGCTGAAGTGCTCTGGAAATATTGTTAATATTTTTAGTCTGTTTTATTCTTATTTTTATTTCATTGACAAGTACCACGTACACGTCCAACAGTTAGGGTCTAATACAGTTCTCGTGGTACACTACTTCGTTATTTATTATTTATAACGTACATGTGAGGAATTGTTCTGTGCAAACCTACTACGGTGAAACCTCGTTACAGTAGAACCTCAGTTATAAGTTTCTTGTTTATGATTTATCACATTTATAAGTTTTATTTTTTGATCCAACCTATAGGCCTATGCTCCACATGTAAATAGTTTCATTAATAAGTTTTTGGCGATAATACACTTCTTTAGTCTGGTCCCCTGAAAAACGTATTTAAATGAGGTTCCACTGTAGTATTTTTTTCATGGAACCAGATTTTAAAAACTTGTAAAGGTGAAAAACTTAGTACGGTAATGAAATTATTCAGCATGGGGCGCATATGGGTGTGATCAAAAAATAAAACTTACCAAGATGGTAAATGAATAAACGAGAAACTTGTTAAAGAGGTTTTACTGTAGTAATTACTTCCATGTCCTTTCCTGTGTCTGTCAGGAACAAAATGAGCACTATAAAATTTAATTGATATTGAAGTAGAAAAAAATAGAGATTGATAAGAAGTCCCGTTTTTCCCGAGTACCGGTGCCAGAAAAATCCTTGGAAATGCTTGTAGAGAGAGAGAGAATTCCACCAAAGTGATTTCAAACACATAGAACTTGACATAGATTGTTCATTCTATTGGGCAGATAGATATAGTCGTCAGATAATCAGAATTTCCATAAGTTTTGCTGTCCTATTGCTACAGATTCATTTAAAATTCCATGAAACTATATTTAACCCATGTTTTGTAACCCAAAATATGAATAATAATTGAACAGCAAGACTTCTGAAAATTCTAATTATCTGACGACTTGCTCAATAGTATGAACATCGACTACGATAAGTTTCAAGTGTTTAAAATTATTTTTGTGGAATTCTCCATCCCTACGAGCATTCCTGAGAAATTTGCCAGTACTGTACACGCGAAAAACGCGATTTTTTTTTTTTGAATATCAATTCAATTCATCTTTATGGTGTGGTTAACTCATAGATAATTATTTATTGAAAGTAGTTTCGCTCATTTTTCATACATGGGGAAACCGTCGTAATTCAAATAATGCTTAAAACATGTCAAGTTTACTGTAAGTCTAACAGTATCAGAAGTGGCAATCACCTGGGAAAAGTACTTTTTTGTCTATTCTATTGCACTTTCTGTTTAAATGCCTTTTGTGGTCCATTGGTTAGGAAACTTGAGATTATGATTATCTTTTTCTATCTTTTTTCACAATTTAGGCTGAAGATGACAAGGTATGGCTGTTGAAACAAAGCATAGGAGGACAACATCAAAAATCTCTGAATTAGATATACAAACTGTACAAATAATTGGTAAAATAGTGTCCAAAGTTACCCCAGTTGACGGTAGATAACTTTTTTGAACTTTCAGGCCCAAGAAGAATAAAAACATTGAAACTTCTAAATGAAATAGGTTAACAGTACACACAAAAAAAAAAAATGAAAAAAATAAGAATACGACACACCCCACAATTCAACCTGTGGTGGTATTATGCAAGATTTCCTTTCCTAAAAAAAAATCAATTCATGAATCTTTTTCAAAAAAATCTAATAGAAGTTGATAAAAAAAAACGAGAAAATGAGTCGTTTATTTCCGTCGACATGTTTGCTTTGAATAATAATTGTCTTCATTTATTGTTCGCATATATGAATGATAACATGATCTATAACGATGGTCCATGATATAAATAAGTGAATACCAGTAGAGCCTCTTTAGTAAGTTTCTCTTTAGTACATTTTTCACCTTAGTAAGTTTTATTTTTTGATCCCATCTATAATAGCTCTCACATGTTAAATAGTTTTTTAGCGAGTTTTTCACTCGAGTAAGTTTTTTCTGTCTCGTCCCCTAAAAAAACTATCAAAGAGGTTCCACTGTAAACAAATAGCTGAACTGCATGCAGCAGTTCGTTATGTCAAACAAGGATTAGATTAGAAGATTATTTGAATAAAATTATTGATAGTGGTATAATTTTTATTTGTTCCCTTGCAGCACAACACGATCGAGGCGGTGTTACAACGTGGCGAGAAGTTGGACGACCTAGTCTCCAAGTCCGAAGGTTTGAGCTTACAGTCCAAGGCTTTCTACAAGACTGCTCGGAAGACAAACTCATGCTGTAGTTTTGGTTAAAAACGATACTAATACGTAAATAATACGTTATATCGAACACTTATTATTCCAATTTTCAAATATCTCTCCGGAGTGTCGCTCGTAAGTTTATACACAATTATTCTTTATAAAAATATATATGAAAGCCGTGAGCTTGGTTTTAAAGTACTCTATTGAAGATGAATTAAAAATATAACTGAATTGAACTTTTCATTTCACAATCAATGTGTTAATGCAAACCAAATGATTTGTTTACATATTCAAAAAAAGAATATTGAATATTGGCCTGGAGAAATATATTTAGGACCTACATGATATAAAAAAAAGCTTACTACAGTGAAACCTCTATGCATCGTTCCCGAATCCATTGTTTTCCTGGTTGTATCATTGATTTTTTCTCTCCCCACTCCCATGTAACCAATGTTAAATTTTCCTGGATGGATTGTTTTCCTGCATGAATAGTTTTATTTTCCTGGTCCCTTGAAAAACGATGGATAGAGGTTTCACTGTATCTTCATGTAGGCGATGAAGGATTTAAAAAATACGCTTCGACGTTAATTATTTCAAAACTTATTTATTTTTTATAGATTTTCACATTACTTTATACGTATAAACTTGAGGCCCGAGCTTATCTAGGCTACCGCAGTAATGCCAGGAAAGAATTTTCCAGTTTGATTAGCTAAGTAGCCTAATGTAGGTATGATATTAAAAAAATAGGAATAATAAGTATGTAACTACTAACTATATAAGCTACTTATTGCTGGAGTAGTGTTCTTGGTGCAAACCTGTTATGTCACGTACCAGTAAATATTGTGATAAATTGCACAGTATGCGTGTTGTCATTATCATGTGTATACCCGTGGTGATATGGATACCATATAAATGTTGTTATAACCATATTAGATACAAGTTCTCAAGGTTGGTAGTAGATTATATTATCTCGATATTAGGTAAATTATAATTGGAAAGCTGTGTATTATGTAGCTGTAGGATGTAGTCATCACAATCATCACACTGTCAGAAATCAGTCATCACATTTAGTGAATCAGTACAGCGTATGCGTGCGTATTATACATTTCATTTTTGAGATTCTGCTTGCTTGTAAACAACTTGAAAACTATATTGTGTGTATGCTTGAAGAATTGGTGCAGTAATTATCATAGGCATGACTACGTATACTACTCCAGCAAGTAGTAACGTTAACTCCGAGCCCCCCCCCCCCCCCGTTCAAATTGTCGTTCAGTTATCTTGCCCGAAAACATTCCAGTTCGTACATATGCTTTGGTGTTCAAAATTATGATGTTTGCTTACTGGTAACTTGTAATTTGGTAGATATTCTGTGTTAATAACTTGCGAGGGGTGTAGCAGCATTGACTTTCCATCCAAGTCTTGGGCCTTTAGGCGCTAAATGACCTCGCTGTCGATGCGCCTTAAAACCCTAATATTCATTCATTCATTTAAAATTCAGCCAAACTTGAAGATATTGATTTATTAGTAGTTTTTTGGCTTCTGTTTAAATGAAATAACTCGATGATAATTTTAAAAAGCGCTCATTACGATGTAAACAATCGATTATCAACATTTGTTTTTGTTACACACCTGTTCTCTGTGGATCTATTACAGAATGTCTACCAATTTGAAGGCATGTTATGCTTTTGAAAAGAGTTTTTAAAATTCAATGTTCTTTAATGTCTATATAAATCTTTATATATTGGGAATAGACTTATTTCAGGCAAGCACATTTTTACATTGGGTCCATTAAAATGGACACTATTGGCCAAGTGATGGTTCTTTTGTTTTCATTGTAAAAACCAATGAAAATACTGTTTAGAAAGATAGACGTGGTCGATGTAGCAAGTTAATTGAAATTAGGATTATCAAAACTTCATCGAGTCGAAGAATTTAATTTTCAATCGATCTCGAATCGGAAAAAATGCAAGTTTTGTCCGTGTATTATGGGTAGTTATTAGTAGATGCTGGGGGAACATTTGAGCTCTTTCCAGCTACCATGTCCATGAACTGAAGCCTACTGCCTTGACGATAGTAATGTGACACTTTGTTTAAAAAAAAAACAATTTCATTAATTTCAGGGTTGTTGTTAGGCCTACCGAGTTATTTCTAATTTCAGTTATTGACAATTCTTCAATTGATATTGAATATTGTTTCAATATTATATGCTATAATATTCCAATTTGATATTGTATAGATCGAAAATGTCCAAATCGAACGACAACCCTATTCAGAATATTGTTTGATGAAATAAGTTTATTACATTGCCCAAAACAAGGTTGTAATTGTATCGTAATACAATAACATTGTTTGTTTGTTCATGTTGCCTGTACTGACCAATGTGTTTGTGTATACAATAATTAATAAATGTGGCCAAACTTTGATTAACGATGATTCTTACAGTCGTGTCAACTTCCTTCTGTTTTCCTAGAAGAGTTTCTCCTGTTAAATCATAATCAAATAAATCATGGCACCTGAAGAAAGTGTCGTCGTTATTCCAAACCGAAGTTGTTAACGTATTTAAATAAGCAATTAAGGTGTTGAGCTCGAAAGAGATTAATGCATTTCGTTCAACCGACGTAGGTAAAAAATATGAAATACGACGCTTTCAAAATATTTATTGGTTATCAACATATCGAATTAAAGGAGTGTTATAATTTTATTTAAAACTAGTCGAATGAAGTATCAGTATGTAGTACTGTTTACATTGGAGACTACGATGAACCTCTCGATACTGTACGTCGTTTCTAGCATTCATTTTCTCACTGGTCAAATTCCCTTAGAGACGGTACATTTTCATGCGTGGATGTTTTATCCCTGGTTTCTTGAAAAATGTCGAATAGAGGTTTCAATATATATATAAATGATCAAGTTTCCAGTTCTGGTGGTGCGGTTGGTACCGCGGCAGTTGAAGAAAGATGTCAGATTTGCATATTGTTACCTTATAATGTATACCTGTATGTTTCAAGTTGTGTATTTGGTAGTAATGTGCAGTGGTAACAGTAATTATTGTTGGACAAAAGGTCTTGCAGTTTATGAAAAATATCAATGGTTGAATAGGAATCAAATACAGGCCTAAGTGTTCCTTTGTTGAACGTTGAAACCAAGAATATATTTCGTATTTGAGCTTAACGCATTAAACACAAATGTAACTTTAAAATACAGAATATTGTTCTGAGTGTATGTTTGTAAAATATGTGGTTACTTATATTAAACTATATTATGTAAAACCATGTTTAGTTTATTATTCCCATATTACATATAGGCCCTATATATATATCTTTAATTCTACCAAGTTGTTCATTTGAGAAATGATCATTGTTTGCTCAACGACCCCACCAACAGTTGGGTTATAAGGGGGTACGAATGTATGGATGACATATGTATCAAGTTCACAAAAAGTCATACCTTATGCAGGCTAGATCTCATGCCTACCGTGACTTTAGTACAGTGAAACCTCTTTGAAGCATCGTTCCCGGATCCATCGTTTTCCTGCTTGTATCATTCATTTTGTCATAACCCACTCCCATATAATCAATGTGAAATTTTCCTGGATGGATCGTTTCATTTTCTTGGTCCCTTGAAAAACGATGGACCCCAAAGTTTCACTGTAATAGTTTTCAAGGCACAGCTTTGGCTAACTGAACCTGATGGCCAGCTGTTATTTCACAATTATTTTCAGTTATCATTAGTTGTCCTTGTGTAGGCCTACTTCAGGGCACACATGACATTCCAGTAACTATATCAACTTGGACCAACTTGAACCTGTGCTGATTGTGTTTTGAATAAGTGAAAGTAACTCGCTACAAACGGATTGAATCGTACTCGAATGTGCTTAATGGAGAAACTGATCAATGTCATACTTTCACAACATCAATCTCATAACACCAGAATATTCTCGAAAATTGGCCGTACCAATTCTCAAAAAATAGTAAGCCTATGTATTTGAAATTCTCAAAGTACATACAAATACGTACTATGGGCAGATTATCCTGTACTGAAAACTCATTATCAACCACTGTCAAACTGGTGAACGGAAAGCGAGCGAACCTGGCTTCGTGGTCTGTAATTTATGCGATAATTAAAATCCAATCGAGAAAACGCTAGTGAGCATGACACGTTTGAGATGTTTGGCTACAATGTTATGAGGTTTCCAGTATTTACTGCCACAGTAGTCATTTGGTAGGTCCATATACTAAACAGTAAGTTACATTTTTTACCGACTCTGAAATTAGAAAGGTATAGAGGAATAACTGGACGGATGACAGTATGTTGATAAAACATCGTTCAAGTCAATTGTCTGTATTTTATTGTGATTTCAGATTATTATAATCTTGGTTTTATAGTCTTCTCGTAGGCTTAAAGAACACATTGTACATCGTATGGTGATATTGATACAGTAAGGCCACCAAAGGACACAACTGAATTTCATCGAGTACCCTACATGTAACCACACTTCCACCCAAATAAAACAGGCACATACGCATAACAATTTATCAAAACTGCGGCTGAAGCTGAATATTAATTTCAATTCCATAAATGTGATAGTAGCGTGGTTTGGCTTCATTTCTAATTTAGATTATTTATAAGAGACAGTATGGTATTGTAAAGAGTTGTAGAATTATAGCATTAGCCTAACTTTCACTTTTTACAGCATTGCATTATTTATAAAATTACGGTATTTTAAATTCAACATTGATTATTTTAAATATTGATCAATGATCATTTATGTTAAATTTTAAATTTTGAAAATTTCGAATGTTGAATGTTCACGCTCAAGTCAGAGGGTGGTTATTCCGATGCAAGCAAACTCTCGATCAACAACAGCCGAAACGAAGACTACACTTTTAGCTGAATCGGCTGAAAATGACGCTTGACAAAATTAGTGAGATAGAATGTGTTGTTGAACAAATCGAACCACCACTAAACGTGAAAAAAAAAAAAACTCTACAAAAATAGCGTTTTGGGATATTTAAATTTATAGCGTTCACTGCTAATGCTACATTTCTAGACCTCTAGTGTTTGAGAAATCATTTTCATTTCGCAAACTCGCATTGGAAACATTTTAATTAATATATGGCAAGACATAACTTGGTACTTCTATGGACTGGAAGATAGGCCTAGATATTTTGTTTGATATACCGTAAGCCGACATCAGGCTTGGACGACGAATTCTCTCAGTGACTTCGTTTACCGCAGAGCTGGGAAACAGCCAAATTGTTTCAGCCTGAAACCGTTCTAATATTTGACGTTCATCACAATAACCAGAGTAATTTTGGTTGAAACAATTTGAAAACGATAAACATCGGCCATATTTGTTCACCGGATTTGACACCATCTTGTTATTGGTCTAGAGTTGCGAGCATACACCTCCAAACCGTTTTGGCCTGTTCATCACATATTTTAAATGCGATTCGACACTCGATAGCTTCACAACCGCGTCAGAACTTGATCGCTTTTGCTGAAAATCGGCACAACACTAGAACGGTTTCAGCTGAATCGGTTGAATTAAACTGTCTCCCAGATGTGTGATGAATGTAGTTCATGTTAACTTGATTGAAAAGAGCATTCATCAAGTTACTATGGCTTTCATTGCATAGTAAATAACAGCCAACAGTAAAATTCATATAAAAAAAAAACATGTCGACAAGTTAACAGAAAAGGAAGACAACGTAGTATTGACGTTTACGTCAGTAGTTACGTTGTTTCAGCGGATCTAGGCCTATATATATTGGTAAACCTAGCAGGCCTGTGTAACTACTATACAAGTACGAAAAGTATGTGTATGAATGGAGTGAATGTAGATCGCAGGTAAACCGTGATGAGAAAGTTTACCGAACCATTCAAGATGTGAAGTCAAAGTAGTCGATCGGTTCCGAGGCCCCGGAAACGGGCGTTGACGTCGGCGCGGCAACGCTTGGGGTCACAACGGGAGCGGGAATGCTTCTGAAAGGTAACCAAACGAGTCCATTTAAAATCAATCAAATGAGGAAAAAATACATTACGTTGCGGAACTAGTATTGCTATTATAGTGAAACCTCTAAGTATTGTTCTCAGATCCATCGTTTTCCTGCTTGTATCATTCACTATTTCTCACCCCACTCCCATATAATCGATGTTAAATTTTCCTGGATGAATTATTTTCCTGAATGAATGGTTTTATTTTCCTGGTCGCTTGAAAAACGATGGGTAGAGGTTTCACTGTAATTGAAAATGGTCTGTACTCTTTACATAGTTATTTATATGGGCGAGAAAACTGCCTTGAAGACTAGGAAAAATAAACCAATTGATCAATTCAAGAACATTCAACTTTGGTCACGAGAGTAGGGTGGAAAAATATAAATGATAGGAAGTGGGAAAACGATGGATCTGGGAACGATGCATAGAGACGAATGGTATATCTGTATGACAAATGGTATGTCCATAGTTATTCAAGGGACCAGGAAAATAAAACCATCCATACAGGAAAACAATCCATCCAGGAAAATTCAACATTGGTTATATGATGGAAGTAGGGTGGGACAAAATAAATGATAAGTGGGACGACAATAGACTCGGGAACAAGGCATAGAAGTTTCACGGTAGGCCTATATGTATGTGCTCGTCAAAAACCAGGTTCAACTTGAATGTTCAGCCGTTTATAGCGAACCCGCAAAAATTCAAGTTAAAAAGCTTATTCAACTTCAATTTTTTAATTTTTGCAAAGCATTAGCCTGGTTTGACAAATCCTATTGTTTATTATTGATTCACGATTTTCATATAAGACACAAATACATTGTATAAATCAGGTCAAGATACAAAAATTGAAAATCAAAGTTCCAATATTTTATGTTCAATTTATGTCGAGAGTTTAAATAATCGTCAATATTATAATGACATTCCTTCATTAGGTGATGCTTGACAGCTATCTTGAATTGAGTCTACTCTAGTGATTTTATTGCAGCTGGTGGGTGATTGTATAATCGTCTGCAGGACTGCAAGACGCCGTTTGACGTTAGCTTCAAGCGGCAGAACTCGTGGGCAATGTCTGTTGCATTCCTAGTATTGTAGCAATGGTGACTGTTATCGTTGAAGAGAGCTGCATTAATCTTGGTGAAAATACAAATAGCTTGAATGTACAGGCATGGAAATGGAAGAATTTTTTGCTCCTTGAACGCTGATCTACAAGATTCTCTTGAGCTCATCGATAGCATCGAACGTATCACTCGCTTATATCGGTACATTGTATGAATCAAATGGAGTGTAAATAAATAAACCAACTCACCGCCACGCTGTGTTGGGAGCGGTGCCCGTGACTATGGTCGTCGTTGAACTTGTGAAGTTAATGACAGGCTTGGGTATCTTGCGTACCCCGTTCTCGCGCTGAATCACCTCCATGAGGCTCATGCTCGGCAGCCACACCTTGTCGCGCACCGCCGTCGCCACGACGTTGCGCTTCGGCTCGGGGTCGTACGCCTCCGACTGGCAGCCAAAGTGCTCGCAGCACTCGTGCACAAAGTGGCGCTTGTCGCGATTCATCGGCTCGAAAGAGTAGCTGCGGCTCTTCTGCTTGGACTGGGGGACAAACAAACGCGATTTCATTCGTTTATTTATTTAATTATTCATTCATGGTTTTTGGGTACAGTGAAACTTCTATCCATCGTTTTTCAAGGGACCACAAAAATAAAACCATCTATGCAGGAAATCATTTCCTCCAGGAAAATTCAACATTGATTATATCAGAGTGGGGTGAGAAAAAATAAATGGTAGAAGCAGGAAAACGATGGATCTGGGAACGATGCATAGAGGTTTCACTGTACATCATTCGAATGTTTAGGATCTAACAATTGAGATAATAAACCAGGTCATACAACATACAAAATTTGTGAAAGTCAAAACATAGTAAAATATATAGTTTTAACATTTAAACAATTTAATTTGAACGATTTAAGGAGTGATACAAATTTATATGTTGGATATGATCAAAGTTGTGGGAATATAGCTTTTATTTTTAGGTTTGTTAGCCTGTATTCATGTGAAACGTAGCATTTTGTAGCCAACTACTAAAAACAGGAGCTGCCAACCATATATCAACAACTACGGGATTATTTGATCAACGAAAATTACACATTCTCTCGAAATTTTCAGTTCGAGGCAGGAAGTTGTCCGAATACCACTTATATTCGAGGGAAGAGGTACCGGTATCGATTCTTTTCAATTTGACATTTGGTTTCTCCAGTTAATTCTATATTTGAACACACTTTTCAAAAATAATATTTTATATGATCCAGCTTAATATCTTCAAAATTGTGCAAATTTCAAAAAATCGCTTAATGTACCGTACCTAAATATAGTAGAACCTCAGTTATAAGTTTCTCGTTTATACATTTATTACCGGTACATAAGTTTTATTTTTTGATCCAACCTATATGCTATACATGTTAAATAGTTTCATTAATAAGTTTTTGACGTTAATACACTTCTTTAGTCTGGTCCCCTGAAAACGTATTTAAATGAGGTTCCACTGAAGTCTAAAGGACATTTATAGTGAAAAGTAATCCAATTTTTCCTTAGTTTGAGTTGTTTGACAATAATTACAGACGCGCTTGCTTGTACAAGTTTGATCAGATTCAAGTAAGTTGCTCGCTGTATGCATTTCAGTACACTGTTGTAGTGTGTCTAGATTTCTGCTCGAGTTCGTATGAATATCTCACTTATTTCACAACGCGTATACCGCGTTTTCCTAGATATTATAATAACAAGCTCGTACAATCATTTACTAGATAAATGACTTGGTGTGTCTAGGAAAATAGCCCGAGGCTGAATATATGAATTGGGTGAAAGGGAAAGAAAGAACAGCAGCTTACCAAGATTTATGAGTGGAGAAAGGCCTACTCATAGTGGAGAGCCTGTAGATAGAACACAGAGATGAAAAGTACACACGAGATTCTAACGTTTAGGCTATTGCCTACTCTACTGTGACCAAGGCAATAGCCGAAACGTCAAAATCTCGTGTGTACTTTTCATCAGCTGTGTTCAATCTACGGGCTCTCCACTATGAGTAGGCCTTTCTCCACTCATAAATCTCGGTAAGCTGCTATTTTTCCTTTCCCTTTCACCCAATTCATAGATTTACTAGATAGTTATTACAAGTAGAAGTACGAGTTACCTGTTTCGCTAATTGCACCAGCTCGGTCAGTTTGGTGTGTATCATTTTACAGAATGACGGATCCTTCTTGGCCCAGCCGCGCATGAACTCGGAATACCGCGGGGTCAACTTGGCCGAGAGGTCGGGGTTAACGATCTGCAGTCCGATGGCAAGACGTCTGTTACGTTCGAGCACTTTGCATTCTTCGTTGCAATCCAACCTGTAGAATCAACATTAGTCAACTGCATGTATGAACTGAAGTAAGCGTAATAATACGCGCTTTTAAAAAAATCAATATTAGGTTATAACGACGCACTGTAATGATGACTAAGATATAATGATGTTGGTAAATGATGAATGAGATGATGGGAAGATGTGATGAAAGGTTATTTTCATCATGTGATTCTGAATTGAAGGAAGGAGTCGGGTTGTGGACTGTTGTCAAAGGGGAATAAAAACGTTAGGATGGGCAACTATGGCGGGAATCGAACTCCGGTCTCCTGAATACGATTCACTTGTCTCAGCTTGTAATACGTAACCGAGTGTAGGCCTATATGCTTTCATCAATTATCGTAACAGATAACACGCATGAGTCTTAGATTTAGTTTTAGTCTAAATAAACTATAAAGGCAAACCTCGATAAGATGAAAGATTTTTCAGGGATTTGATCAGATAGCAGATAAAATAGCTTCATAAGCATTAATAGTGGTTTTAAAATGGCGTTGAAGATACGTAAAACATTTAAAACCTGTTGATTTTTTGGTTAAAGCATGTGCTTTTGAGAGTTTCTATTTTTATTGATAACGCCGGTCACGGGCTAGTATAAAGCAGGAAAACAAACCTGAGTAAGACTTTTATGACTTCCAGCTTCACATTTTTTCGAATCCCATTGTTTGAACAATTCTATAGGCCTATATTCTAGTGATAACATCGATTATTCGAGGTTCGATTCAGAATCAATTCTTATGTAAAACGATTCTCAAATCAAAAAATCTTCTTTTTTTCATTTTTTTGGGGGGGTCAGTGCTGTACTTCTTCACGTCGTAATATGTGCTCATTATGTTGTCTATATTATTTTGCATCGTTGAGATTTTACTATCTGGACACAAGCTATCCCTTCGGTTACGTCTGACAGCCGAACGTTGACGGAAATACCCGAATGGTACAGTACAGTTCAAAAAAGTCTCCAGCAGCTATTTTTCACGTAAAACGCCGCGGGAAGGTTGAACAGAAAAGTTTTATATTAGGCCTACACAACTTTTTTTGAAGATGATTTTTTCCATTTATTTTTTCAAAATCGATTTTTAATAGATCTTGGAACTTGGAGAATTGATGTCATCACCAATATATTATCATCAATATTCGGTATAGGAGTTCCGAAATCGTTCCGAAACCTTCGTACCGCACAGCGACCGTATCCGATGGTCGACAACTCACGTTTTAAGGCTCATCTTCCTCGAGCCGGCGAGGTCAGCGATGTCCACCGTGTGCCCCAGCTGCATGTCGGCCATCTTGGACGCGAGCAGGCTGGTGGCGATACGCTGGTACTCCTTCGCGTTGTCGGCGCACGCTCGGCTCACCGACCGGTTGCCGCATTCGCACGTCACTTTCACCTGATCAGACAAAACAGACGTCACGTCTCGTGAGCAAGAAACTGCAAATGTACATTCTGTTCCAACGTAGGGTACTATACTAGCTTTTATTAAATAAATATTCATTCATCCACTTCAATTTACTGACGAATTTCAACACTTAATTATAAGTCTTAGACTTCAAGTACATAAGTGAGAAATATTTATTGTATAATGTTTCTTTATGTATTTATTTGTAGGCCTACAATTGTATCACAGTGGAACCTCTTTAGTACGTTTTTTATGGGATCAGACAGAAAAAACTTACTAAAGTGAAAAACTTACTAAAGTGAAAAACTTACTAAAGAAACTATTCAACATGTAGGAGCATATGGATGGGATCAAGAAATCAAACTTACCAAGGTGAAAAATGTACTAAAGAAAAACTTACTAAAGAGGTTCTATTGTACTATGAAGTAAAAAATAAATATTTCAATATTTCAAATTACATTGCTTTCATATCAATTGCTATTTTCACATGTCTCTAGTCACAGGGGTAACTCTTCATTGCATGTCGTTACTCACCATCTCCTTGCACGGGGTGTCGGGACAGTTGGCGTCGTGGCATGGCGCGTTGCAGACGTGTCCGCACAGCACGCGCGGGGTCGTGCACGCCTGGACGCAGCGCGCGCCCGGCTTCAGGCACACGCCCATGTGGCACGGCAGGATGCACTTGTGGCGGCCGCACGGCAGGGCCTTGTCGCACGCCAGCCCGCACGATATCTCGGTCAGGTAGCATGGCACGTTCTTACGCAGCTGAACACAAACAGTCTCGTTCAGAGGTCAATAAGTGAGGGATGAATTTAATGGACGAGATTGGCTTATACAGTGAAATCTCTATGCATCGTTCCCGGATCCATTGTTTTCCTGCTTGTATCATTCATTATTTATCACCCCACTCCCATATAATCAATGTTGAATTTTCCTGAATGGATCATTTTCCTGCATGGATGGTTTCATTTTCTTGGTCCCTTGAAAAATGATGGATAGAGGTTTTACTGTATTACAAGTAGAGAGAGAAAATGGTGTGGTAAGATCGCCCTTGTGGTGCTCCGACCAAACGATCCTACTCTCACCCATGTAGCCTCAATTGGGGAACAATGATTTTGTATGAAAGTTTTGATGTTGATAATAATTTAAAAAATATTGTACATCAACTAATTCTATTGAAATTTGATACAATTTAAATGATTATTTGGGGTGGTAAGATCGCCCTTATAATGTCCCGTTGAAACAATTCCATCTCTCATCTATTGCCTTACTTGGAAAACAATGATTTTGTATCAAATTTCGATGATATTGAAAAAAAAAAATTGAAAATATAGCCTGTGCTGTGCAAACATTCAGCTCTTACCATTACTGAAAAATTACTGTAGAGCTGTTGTTTTTATCAATTCCAATTCCAATTTTGTGAATCGAAATAGAATTTTATGAATTTTTGGGGCTAAATAAAATTGAACAGAAGAGCTGGCAGGCTTTCGAGACGAGCTCGTTGCTCGGGTATAGACAATCATTCGTCAAGTTTTGTACGTGATTTTATACAAATTCTGTATTGCCCATTTCATTGAAAATTCTGTTCATACATCATTACGAACGCTCGTACAGCTTACCAGATGTTTACCGTAGCAGTACTTGGAAGTGAATATGGTGCACGGTGGGCACTGGGGATAGCTGTGGCAATTGTGCTGTGGCGGGTGGTCGCAGATGTGCGCGCGCGAACATGGGTTGGTGCACTCGGGCGGGCGGGTGCCGCACGGTATCGGCGGCAGCGTCACGGTCTTACCGCACTCGCAGAACAACTCCTCCCAACCTGACGACATTGAAAACGACAATTAGTAAAGACCTATACCAGGAAAGCGTATCGTGTGAACTGCGTTGACAAGCGAGCATGCATGGAAAAATGCGCGTGAAAAATGACAATTTTTTTCACCAACTGTATTACTATTAGTCGAGCCCTCTTTCTCTCTGGTTCGTGTACTCACCGACTCTGTGGCACGGCTTACAGTGCCCTCTGTGGCAGAGAAGCTCGCACTTGTGGCGGCCGCAAGACAGCTGGTGGTTACAAACCAGCGGACAGACGTGGTCAAGGTCGATGCAGCACATTTGATTGCACTTGTGTTTACCGCACGCACGTTTCTAATGGCAAAAACAAAATGGCAATAATGAATAAATTTCACTTTTGAGTTGTCAACTGAGACTTCCCTTTGACAAACAATGTGGTAAATCAATGTGATATCTGCATCGCAGGACTGACACAAACATCTGACTGAACCTCGCCCTTTTTGAATGTACCAACTCTTGTTATTCATGACGAATAAAGACTTTCTATGATTATTACTAGCCAAACGCAACATAAGCGTTGTAAGATGAGCGAGATATCTGAATAAGGTATAATACTCGTTATACACTTTATCGACTCTGGTATTTTACACACCTTGATGCATATAAAGAAGACTTCATTGTTGGACAAATGTCGAATCTAGAAAGCAGTGAATCTCTGCAACCTGAATGTGCTTCACTTTCTATGATGATATTTGATGAATAAAACCAGTTATTTTAATTTTTTCCTAACCAGAACGGCTGGTTAGAATTGCATACAAAATGGTGATAATGTGTATTATTCATGTATAGGCCTACAAATTTCATCTCGTTTGGAGAGATTTTATTGTTCAATATTTTCCGCCCAGCCAAATCTTATGGAGTTTTTAGAAACTTTGAGATGATATTTCTCAAAATCAGTCCAACCGATTAATTCCAAAAACTATACAGTTCTACGTTGGATGAGTTTGCGAGTACAAAAAAAGTTTCATGTCGATCAGTCAAACCCTGCGACCTGTGGAGTGCACAGAAAAAAAAAAAAAAAAGCACACAGACAAAGCCCTATAAGAGTGGGATGGAGACTTCGCTAAGCTCATCTAATTATTATCATCAATCTATTATACACCGTGACCTAGACTCAGTGTTGAGACGCACCTTTGCACACTTCTTGCTGCACCTCGCGTCGTCTGCCTTGGTCGTCAGCTCGGTGCACGGAATCTCCCTGTCCATGTTGCCGCACCGACATCGTACGAGCGTGGACAGCGGGCAGTCGGGGCACGCCCCCGAATGGCACACCACCTGGCACTCGTGGGGCGAACCTGACACGAGAACACGGTTAATGGGGACTGGTACAACTTGGGGCAAAGCTTAAATGACCAAAACAGATCAGAACGACTTTGGAACAATCAATACAATTTCAATTTTAAATAATTTTACACATCTCTAAATAAAACGGAATACGTAGGCCTACACAGACAATAAAAACATACACAACAAGACTACTACAGTCGGACCCGCATATAACGAATTTCAAGGGGAATGAAAATCTGTTCGTAAAAACAGAATTTCGTTATAGAGATTTATTGCTTTTTTTCATAACAGCACTTAATCTTGAGCTTCTTAACTTGAATTTCAGAGATTTATAAAGATAGGCCTACATTTACGACTTAGGCCCTAGTATAGTACTGTATTAGGTGACATATTATCATCGCATCGTATCATCACTTAGTATGTTTGTAGAAAGTAATACAAAACAACAATGTCCTTTCATAAAGAACTTATCATCTGCTATCACATGACACCACAACTCCACACTTATCGTGTTTTATTTCCTAGGTTACAGGACACTATCACGAATGGGGATGAAGGAATGTAAACAAAAAATAGATGAACAAAGTGATTGAAGATGTCACCATCACGTTATTATTTAGTGCGCGTTGAGCGAATGTTTGTTTATGGGCCGTTCCACTTTGCGCGGGACGGGGAGTGAGGGGGGTGCAGCAAGAGTTATGACCACGTGCTGTACGCGTCACCAGCTGCTACGATGTACAGTCCGTTCAAAATAAATGTAACCTGAAAATAAATTCACGCAAAATGCTCCGATTTTCGAACATTTTGTTGGAAATAGCTGAAAATAATGAGCAAAATATGCTGAAAAGTGACAAAAAATTCGTAATAACCGAATTTTGAAATATAAATCACTTTGTTATAGGTCTTTATTTAACATTGTAAGGATAGGAGCTTTGAAGGGGGATGGTAATTAATTCGTAAAAACCGAAATTTCGTTAAAACCGAGTTCGTTATATGTGGGTTCGACTGTAAATGAAAATAAACAGTATGAAGTTGTAATTTAGATTTGCTGAACTATTGAGCAAGAGGATTATAAGATGATAATGAGAAGCTCGCGTAATAACAGAAGTTCTTGTGTGCGGGCTGACTAATATTGTGTAAATAAAATATTAATAAGTACAAGGACGTGTATTACGGTTTAGATAAGTAGGCCTATATATATTCACACATCATTTACGCGAATCAATGTATTTACATTAATAAATACACATGAAAAAGAAAATATCCAACATACTTGGTTGTCCGCAGGCGAGTTTCTTGCAGCACATCGCCCCGCATGTCGGGACCTCGTCGAGACAGCTCTTGCGCGCATCGCGCAGCACCTGCTTGCCGCACGGGCACGTCTTGATGGCGTCGGGGGTCAGCGCACACGCGTCGCACGCGCCCGGGTGGCACTGGCGTTCGCACGCGTGGTTGCCGCAGGCCAGCGTCTTGTCGCACCGCCCCTCGCACTCGAACGCCGTCACGCGGGCCGTGTCGACCGTGCACACGAGCTCGCGGCTGCTGGCGCCGCAGTGGCACACTGGACAGAAGAAACGCACGCAGTTTGAGAACGATACCAACTGACTATCATTATAGATAGGATGGATTGCGAAACGGAGTTTAAACCCCGGCCTACCTTGGACGCCGTCCAAGTAAGAAGTTGCATTGTGGCTGCAATGCAATTTCTTACTTAGACGGCGTCTAAGCTAGGCCGGGGTTGAAACTCCGTCTCTGCAATCCACCCATAGAGTCTCTGTTCTTTTGGTCCTCCTACCAAAGGTGACTAGCTTACACTTCCCTGCATTCAATCCCATCTTGTTCAACTAAACACAAAAATCAAGTGCTGCCAAATCTGCCTGAAGAGCTACTACATCCTCTTCTCTATTGATTTCCCTATATAACACGCAATCATCCGCAAATAACCTTATTCTCGAATTACCAACGCTAGTCAGATCATCTATATATGAATCAAATAATAATGGACCTAACACACTAGGGTACTCTGTGGAACTCCTGACGTAACCTCAATCTCACTTGAAACCTCTGAACCTACCCAAACTCTTTGCACACTATCCTGAGAAAGTTTCCAATCCTATTAACCAACCCAACATTCTCAACACACAGGTTCAACTTTCCAAATAATATAGTGTGATCTACGTTATCAAAAGCGTTCTCAAAATCTAAAAACACTGCATCAACACACCTCCCCTAGCAACTACCCCTGCCAACTTTTCTGCAAAACCCAACAGCTGCATCTCACATGAATACCCCTTCCTAAACCCATGCTGCACATCTGAAATACCACTTTGTTCATCTACCTTCTCCACTACTCATTTTATTACTACCCTTTCCATTATCTTACACACATGCGACGTTAAACTAATTAAGAGGCCACAGGCGCTCGTATTTTACGCCGCAAACTCTCACGACCGTAATTTTTTAGATATCAATATGATTGTTTTTGCATTCTGTTAGTAATCGAAAAACGAAGGTTACGGCATTTACAGAATTTTGAACAAAAAAATGTGATTCTTCAAATTCTTCAAATGGAAAATGAAAAAATTTCTAGTTTGGAAAAACCTAGATACATATTATTGAATACCAAAAAAAAACATTGAATGTAAAATATATCAGAAGTGTAAGCTAGGGAATTAACGGCGTTTACGTGAATATGAGTTCGGCGGGCTAGTCTACGAGTTGCGCCTAGCACACGATGCACGTTAAAGTCGAGTCAGAAGCGAGCGAACAACGAGCCCGTGTCTCTTAAGCGACTGTCGTCGTCACGAGCTCACCTTGCACGACCGGCTTCTGGCACAGATCGCAGTCGCCCATGTGGCACGTCATCTCGCACGCGTGCTGCCCGCAGTTCAGCTTCTTGCCACACACGCCTTCGCACAGCAGCACCGCATCGCCGCCGCACTTGACAATCTGCGACGTCGCTCCGCACCCGCACTCTCTGAAACGAGCGACTTGCTGTTATCACCACTTCCTGTACATACCGCATTTATGCTTGGGTTGCCGTTGGTGATAATATCGATTAATTGAGAATCGATTCTAATGTAAAACGATTCTCAAATCGAAAAATCAATTTTTTTGGGGGGGGGGAGGGGTTAGTGCTGTACTTCTTCACGTCGCAATACGTGCTCATTTCGTTGTCTATATTATTTTGTATTGTTGAGATTTTACTATCTACTGACAATTAGCATGATTGAAGATACAATGTATACCTGCAACTTGTAAGCTGCATTGCATTGGGATGGGATGGTGCGATAGGAGCGGGGTAAGGGGAAAGAGAGGAGAACGACACAAGCTATCCTTTCGGTTACGTCTGACAGCCAAACTTCGGCGGAAATACCCGAATGGTACAGTACCTACAGTTCAAAGTCTCTAGCAGCTATTTTTCACGTAAAATGCCACGGGAAGGTTGGAAAAAAAAGTTTTCAATCACACAACTTTTTTTGAGAATGAACTTTTTTTTTTAAAATGGATTTTCAATCGATTCTTGAGCTCAGAGAATCGATTCCCGATTTTGAGAATCGATGTCGTCACTAGTAAGTATTTTAAATCAGTGGCTCACCGTTTTACTTGCGCCGTGCAGATGGGGCATGGCCCTGGATGGCACAGCAGAGTGCACCGATGTATGCAATGTGCCGATTCAATCCTAGACGCGCGGCTCTTGTTACAGACTTCTCCGCAAGAGTGAGCCACCTCCTGACGGTCGTACTCGGGATCACGCACCTGCAATCAAAATTCATTCATATTTCCTGTTTGGGTCATTCTTGAAAAAAAACTGCTCGTAGTGTGTCCTGTGACTTTGTTATTCTACTGCGTGCCGGTACATACTATTCATCCAATTTCAATTAGTTTGATGATTTATTTTTCTACGATTATATTTCTCTATAGCCTCTATTGAAGTTTTCACTCAAGTTTGAAATTTGAAAACGTATAAATAAAATAATGATCATATTTGTCAGAAATTTGCTCGTCCCACTGCGTAAGACTGTTTTATCATCTTCTGTACAGTTCAGAAATTTTTCATCTTTTTACTTTTTTTCACATTTTTTTTCATACTTTTTCCTATATTTTTTTTCCATTTTTTTCAATTATTTTGAAGAAAATAAAACTCTGAAAAAGGCAATATTTCACTGCAATATTTCATATTGCACTTCATATTGCACTGTTTATTGCACTTGCATTGTTTCCTGTATGCATGCTTCTAAAAATCTAATAGAATGAAATTTTCTACACTTGGAGATTTCAATGCTCGTTTGAACGTTGCGGTACAAATGCATCAAATAACATCATGAATAGCCCCAACCCAATTTTTGTGTTGAAATTGACGACTCAAATTGGGCGTGACTTTACCAGTCGGCCCTCTAGATCTATATCACCTAAGGTCATTTAGAGACACTGTGATTGGATACTCGAATTCCACCTCAATTCTAACAGTCCCGTCGATTGGACGGTATGATTTGTGACGTCATTGGGGCGGAGAATGCGAGTCGTTGATTGTAATTAGGAAACTAAGGGGAAAATGAAAAAATAAACTTCAATAATGCACCTTGAAGTATCTAATTGATGCATAATTAATCAAAGCCCTTATATACAATTCACTCATCATCTAAAAAAAGACTCATAAAAAACGAAAAAGATTTGGAGTTGGTCTAGAGTAGTCCTAATATCATCCACTACCATTATTTATGGTCTTATTATCAATTCAACTTCAGCAGCATTACAGTTCACAAAGACAAGTTGAAAGTTTTTCTTTGTCCATTGTTTTTTTTTTTTATATTGGGTTTTAACGACGCACTGTAATGATTACTAAGATCTATAGCATCAACCACAATTACCCACTTGGTGACGTCAAATATCAGAGCCACATTGAATTTTAGGATTCTTTAATGTAAATTTTAATGACATATTATAATCAAGAAGACCGTTTTCGGACACTTCTTGTCCGAATGTGTCTAAAAATAGAATTGTGGTTAATGCTATTGGCGTCGGATGAATGATTAATGGGATGATGGGATGATGAGATGAAGGTTTTTCTGGGTAGTGGGAAGGATAGTCCATTGTTAGCAGGTTGTCTGTGAAACGTCACTGAAATATTCATATTAAACTGTACAACTGTAGTTTAAACTTACGCTGGGTTTATGTTTTCATTACCTGTCCGCAGAAGCAATAATATTCGGAAGGAACTTTCGCTGTGACAAACTGGCAGGCAGGACACCGCCATCCGTTATCTAACGGAAAAAAATTGTGAAAACAATTTTCGACACAACGAACATTCATTTGATGCAGAAACATTGTACAAGTTGAAATTACGAATAGTTTGGGATGAATAGAGACGTGTAAACATAGCTTCTATTCTTTCTTCTCATAGCAATTAGAATTTGAAAAATCTATCTATCTGTTGACAATTAGCATGATTGAAGATACAAGATAGCACTTTGGTGCATCTATTATTTTGAAACATCGTGTTTTGCAGCGCAACAACGTTTCGTAGCGTAACAACAGTACTGTACAAGTAAAACCACTACACAACGTACAATAGGCATACAGGAGGAACATTTCTATTGATATTTAAAAAAAAATAGTCTCCACAAGCAGGTTAACCTTACGCCTCATCTGCCGACTGCATTTTCAACTGCACATTTTTCCAAATTCCCCAACTAACTTCACCCGTTTACACCTCATTTGAAATAATTTCGAGAAAAATAGCATCTATTATGGTTCTATTCTGAACATAGCGTCTATATCGCCAATACATTGAAAAATAGCGGATTCAGACGTTTGTAGCGCTTTGTCGCCTTTTCAAAAGCATGATCGAACAAGATCAAATGTATTGAAAGATGAAGAAATATCAGAAAAACATGTAAAGAAGCACTTTTAGATTTCATCGCTTTTATAGCAATTACTATTTTTACATGGCTAGGGATGACCCAAACGAAGATAATTGTGAAGATCTGGCTTGTAGTGAGAAACGTAGTTGCGCACAGGGTAGGTCTGCGCTGGGACGGCCTTGACCGTACCCAATGTACCGGTGTCACAAAGAAGGGTACACTGACATTCTGTATTAGGCCTGAATTATCTACAGTAGAACCTCATTTAAGCCTATAAGTTTCTCGTTTATACATTTATAAGTTTCATTTTTTGATTCAAGCTATATGCTCCACATGTTGAATAGTTGAAAGTTTTTCACATTAATACACTTTTTCAGTCTGGTCCCCTGAAAAACGTATAAATGAGGTTCCACTACATTTTCATCTTTTCATTTCAATATTTCATTTTCAAATTGATATCTATCATAATTTTTTACAACATGTGATTCTTAAAACATACAAAATCACATTTAAAAAACATAAAACTTGTAAAATTTCCACGTGGGGCTGAATACCGCTCATAGAGAGCAAATACGAGGCATAAAATGAAATCTCAAGCTCAGGCCGTAAACTTGTTCCGCCAGCCAATAAAATGCAATCCTGGTAACGCAAGTGTTCGGTTGAATCACTTTGAAATGCATCCTGATAACATATTGTATAGGCTTAACTGTCAGGTAACAAATGACAAACAATCGTTACCATAGCAATACAGTGAACTGGTGGACTACCAAATATTCTGATTGGTCAATTCCAACTGATGGACATTGTTACTAAAAAATCAGCAGACAATTATACGTAGATTTACGCAAATTTGAATTTCAGAAATCCTCACTCCATAACCCCACAAGCGTAATTTGTATAAATATATAGCAGCACTAAAAAAAAGTATTGTAATAATCGGCTATATAGCCGTACCAATTGAAATGTCTTTTTTTTATGTTGCTTAACGACTCCACCAACAGCTAGGTTATACGAATAAGCGGGTGATGATAAAACAATGAAGCGCTGATAGTTGAAAAAACGTTTACAAAAACCCACGCCTTATACGGGACTCGAACCCACGCCCAACGTGAAACTTCAGTTTCTGGCACAATGCGAGTGAGCCACGGGGACGGGGAATTGTTCTGGTATGCAACATATTTTGGTAAGTCACGTTGGGTATAGCTCGTACCTGCTTTTGACGTGAACGCCCACTTTTTGACGCATCGCAAATGAAGCACGTGGAAGCACTGCGTACACGACCAGACCGCCTCCTGCTGTCGGATGCGATCGCAGCAAACCAAACACTCCAACGTTCCCCGACCCAGCTGATCAATCAGACGCTCACGCTGGCTTGCGTCGTCGTCTGCAACACAGTCCAGTTTACATTTCCACGTTCAGTTGTCCAATACCGTTTGAATGATGAATTATTTCGTATTATCAAATTACCAAATATTTACACCATGTACTAGCTGCCAAGAGTGTGACAGTTGGCTAGTATGGAAAATAAAAAATACCATCTTACACATAGCCCAAGCATAGGCTTGATTGGTGACAAAAAAATCACAACATATCAGACCTAAGCTTATACAGATAGTATTTCTTATCTCCGATCACTATAATCAAGTGGAGATTAGTTTAATGAGATTAGAAATTATTCAAATTAAAGGATGGGGTAGGTTGATGATAGCAAATTTTGGAGAACTGAACGACTATCATGAGCTAGGCCAACTGGCTAACACTGCCCTTGTCAACAAAACTTCAACGACATAAAAATTAGTAGGGCCTACCGATACACCACGCATGCATTTCAGATCTAGTTTCAATCTACAAAAGACTTGTAAATTGTATTTTTAAAGACTCAATAACGTGGCAGTCAAAAACGTTTTTGAAAATAAGGTTATGAAACTGAAAATACGTGAATCATTCATAACTTGTTGATTCAATTAGAACACATGCTTTTGAAAGGCTCTGTCTTGATCTGTCTCTGTCAATCTTATTGAGATTAAGCAGGAAGACGATCCTACCTAGCAAGTTGTCAACTCATCACGTATCATGACAAAGTATACGATTTTTTGCAAAACCAAGCCATGTCCATGTTGAAATAAAGTATGGGCCTACCTCCAGAAATTTAGAAAACATTGAAGAATCCTTGATTTTTACTTGTTGGTTAGGCCTACAACATGAAAATAATGAAAATATTTCATACGTGTTGCCCAATGCTAATATAGGTCAACACCAATAATTAAAATCACCCATTCATTTTATTAACGCTAGGCCTATTCGATTCACAAATATGCCTTCCACATTAGTTACTGTCCGTTGTTAATTAAACTCCATGGTAGAAGCTAATTGGTTTTGATTGAACATTTCTCACGTTTATTATTCCGGACAATTTAGAAAATAACCAAATGGCATCTAAAATCTATTCAACCATCATGAATCAAAGGATGAACCTAAGAATATAAAGAACCTAAGAAAATAGTTTATTTTATAAAGGTATTAGATTATATAACTCACTTCCTAATAGTATTAAGAATTCGGATAAATTAAGTAATTTTAAGGATAATATTAGTAATTTTGTACGAAAAAATTAACTTGTGTTTTTTAAGTAGCAGATTGCTTGCTAAATAAAGATCTTAAAACAAAAACAAGAATACCGGTGCCGGTAATACTAGATCTCTCACCTTTATTTGAGTGGAATGTGTCTCTTTGCTCACGACGAGGCGACGAATGGTTGCTTGAATATCCATTACCCTGTCGACTTTGTTGAGCACTTCTCGAATTAGTACCGGTAAACGTTTCCGTGGAATAGACTGTTCCTTTGACGTTACCTCTCCAGTTATTGCCGCCTTGAGACTGGTAACCCTTGTTGTAAGGCTCAGGAGTGCGACGTCGATAGGCATTATCATATTTCATCTGTTGTTGGTTTCTACTGCTATGAATATTACTGCTCCCATCTCTGTTGCCTTGGTAATTGCCATTGTTTCGATATCTTGAACCGGTATCACCACTGACATCACGTTGAGTTTCTCGGACAGTGTTGCTACTGCTGTTACCGGTACTACTTTCAACGGAAATGTGTGCCGCTTCTGGATTTGACATCGAAGTAAGAAAAGCAGCAGCTTCAGACAGAAGTCTTTCACGATCATGCGTCTTAGAATCTTCCACACAATAACTTCTCTGATTGGAATCAAATCCTCTACGGTTGGAAAATTCTTGACTTCGTCCCGGCTGTGAATATCTCGTATCTTGTCTTTTATTTTGTGGACCATTTTGATACACTGTTTTAGTAGGACGAGTTTCTTGAGCTTTTTGTACTGGAACTGGTTTCTTCTTCTGAATTTGAGACAATTGGGAACGTGGAACAAATTCACCAGCAGTTGGTGTTAAATTAGAACTAGCTGCTATTGCTAGTTCTGAATCTGTCAATGTATATATTCTTTCACTAGTACGAGGAACATTGTCTACTGCGGGTAGATTTTCGTTTGCTAGCGACACTGGTGAATTTTGATATCCAGAGTTTCGCTGTACATTATATTGTCTAGAATTACCACCTCTCGACTGATGTCTTGTACTTCTGGGAAAAGCAGCAGGAAGACCAAGGCCTGATCCCGAATTGCTTTGATTCCCTTCAATTGACGAACCATTCCAACTAGCCATTCTAAGAGCAAGGCTACATAGCCAATGAAGATTGAAATTCTTCCAAGTACCGGTACCAAGTTCTACGGTTTTCTTGTATCTGCAAAAAATGTGAAAAATACAACAAACATTCAAGGTTCTAGCTTTCTCTAAGGTTCTACGAAATCAATATCAAAATTATGCAGGATTGACCCATGGACTATCAATACAGCACACTACGCACTCGGAAATTACGCTGTATTCTCCACTATAAAGCAAGAGTAATCTTGTGAATGTGAAACATCTCAAAATGGATCCGATTCAGATAATAGGCCTAGTAGACTTAGTAGGCCGAGGTAGGTATTTCAGTAAGCAGGCCTAGGCCTAGCCAGGACCTGAGACACTAACTATGAAATGATGATGTGCATGCAATAGCCTACTGGTACCATTGAGTAAAGAAGTATCCTACAGGATAGAGTGGCAGCGCCCTGCTTAAACAGTCTACAGACCCTGGTAGTGTTACGCCTGGTAATTCTGCTAGGAGCGCTTTGATCACCAAGAAAATACCATTTGCTAGAGCACTGTTGCGAGTGAATGCTGCTAGGAGCGCTTGGATCAGTCAACTTTTTCACTGTTGGTGAGCATAGGCTCTGTCATACGGCGTTGCCATCGTTGCCTATCTAGAGACTACCTTATCAATGCCAGTACCGGTACGGTACTTAGAAAGTAGGCCCTAGCCAGCCTACTGGTACCTCTAGCCCCAGATGTTGGTCTCTAGTTGCAAAAGTTGCATTAGGGCCTAGTGAGTGCAATGGTGAGAGCATGCATGCATGCACCATGTTATTATGACACCGAACATTTACCGAACATTTTCATCAAGCCCTAGGCCTGGGCCTAATTGGGTCTTGAATAATACAAATATAGGGCTCATATAGGCCTATGAGACAAATAGCAGTATGTCCTAGACCCTACATGATACTACATGACCTAGGAAAATTCTAAACTAGGTCTAGGCCATAGGCATAGGCATAGGGCCAACCGGGCTCACCAATGTGTCAAGACTCATAGCATTGCCATAGGGCCAGACATGGTCGGGACAAAAGGCCCCAGGCCCAGCTTTGTCATAAAACCAAGTGTTGGCATGGTTTAAGCTATATTGTCAAAACTAAAAATCATCTCTTTTGAGAATGATTAGCGTGCGTTTACTTACCACTATTACGGCACGTCAGCTACCGACACTAGCAATCGTAGACTGTCCACTAACCTCAGATTCTTGTCCTTTCTCAGGGTCGTTCGTGATTGCACCTTGGGTGATTGACGATTTGACGATTATTGCAGCGTGAAGTAGGTAACACACCTTTTGTAACAACATAACTTAGGTTGGCATCATGTTCGATCGAAGCGCCACCAGTGGACCATTAAATAACTAAAAACTACTGTAAATATTTTCGGTGTTTTACCCAAGTGTTGTGTATAGTGTAAATCAATGATCCGTTTGATATTTATTGTTTTATGCGTACAAACGGTTACAAATTCTTACTGTACATTTAAGTACGTGTTCAAAAATTTGTTGCATTTTCACTATGTCAAACGATTCTCCCATTGTTAATGGTGAAAATACGGGTGGAGTTGTAGACTTCGCGACAGACGCGTCAGTGGATATGGTCGCTGCAATTCACGATCATAATCGTATTTCGTGTGGAAAAGCTGTGCCTGTAGAAATTGATCAATTCAGTTCCGACAGTAAAGCAGGAATATTACAATATTCTTGCGAGTTCGACCACATGTACGCCAGTTTAACTGATGGGACGACGTTACAGAAGGACAATGTAGAAGTCAAACATCTAAAAGAGCTGTTATTGTTACATTTGGATCTAATACAGCAACAATCTGAACAATTAGTTACGAAGGATAAACAAATAGGTGTATTAAGGCAAGAAAATGAAACCGTAAGTAAAAATATGGTTCAACATTTAGGTAAAACCCCAAACATTTTAACAGTTGAACTTGTTAAGCCTTTTATTAGCTTGACCATGAACATTGACCATGTAACTACTTTTGCTTTCAACCGCCAGATAGTAGCGCTAAAAATAGAAACGTCACAATAATTATGTATTTGAACAGCTGACAAGTGCTGTCAAAGTGTGAAGTGCCGCTATAATGGCGATAACTGCCATCGTATAACAAACGAAATTAATTGGGGCTGTCAGTTACTTAAGTTTATCTTATGTCTAGTCCTACAAGAACTCAATGCTGTAGCTAACATAATATGAAGGTATTGTTATAGCCTAAATAAAATGTCTAGGCCTAGTTTCTGGTAAAACCTATCTCAAATATAGGCTTAGCCTGTTGGCACTTTGTAGGCCTGGGGCTTTTCCATAGCTCAACGACTTTAATTTTCAACAAGATCAAGGAGAAAAAGATCACATTACAATTGCAGTAAAGCTTTACTTTAGTTAGCTTTAGGCCTATACTCGGATATATTGAAGTTGTTTCTAGCTTATTTGGGTGACGGTTGAACCACCTAATTCAAATCGACCACCAAACCTAACCTTACCACTGGAATTTCCATTTTTCTCATTTCGTTTCACATTTGATTATTTCATATTTCAATTTGTGTATTGATGCAAGTGAGAATGTGGTTAAGGACCTAGTTGTAGTGGCTAATTCAGGTGCGGGCGGCATGATTGATAATGTGGCTACCCACCTTGATTTCTATTGTTGTGTTGATTTTATTCATCATTAAGCCTACTCACTGTATGCCTATTCATGACATTTCACTCACTGCATGACATTTCAACATTATTTTACCTATTTATTCCCCTCCTATTTCTTTAAAACAGTTGGGAAAGTGCTGCATGTGTGGTGCAAGATGAGGATATAGGCCTATTTATATGAAATGTAATTTGGAACGCAAGGCAGCACACCTTGATTTTGTAACTTTTAAGACACTGCCATCCTGTTTTACCTGTTGATTCATTTAATCATTTTACAATCTAGGCTAATTAGGTTTGGGCCTACCTGTTGGTCCTCCTAATTCTTGATAGCTTTAATTGATGTAGGCTGTAAAAAAATTACACTCTAGAAGCATAAATTTTTTTTCTTCAAAAGGGTCATCCAATTTATGTAATACTCTGGATAAGCCTAGTGTTTATCATTTTTGTGCTTAAATTCTGTAAGAATGTTAATTTGTTTGAGTTGAATATTTTTTCCAACTTTTCTTCTCTGGGTTATTCTTAGGCCTATTGAGTTTTTCAAAAATTTTGAATGTTTTTTTTCTCAGGAGTGGGTTAAAACTATGCAGTACCTATCAAGTTAGATGGTGACATGTGCCAAATTTCCTCAGAATGTATGCTTTCGTTTGGCCTGGTCTACGGAGCACAAACAAAAAACAAAGATAACACTTCCGTTTTTTCAAGGACAGTGAAATTGAGTATTTGGTTATAATCTGTCTCACCAATATTAAGTAGGGCCCAAGTGTTGCTATCTCATTGATTAGCCTAACTGCTGAATAGGTGAACATGTCAATTATAACTCGACAGTAATAAAGGAATTCACTCTCCTGCATTTTGAGGAAAAGTTTGTGACTAGGTAAGGGTTGATGTGCGACATTATTGTGTTATTGTAAGCCTAGTTGTTAAGATTAAACTACCGGTACCAGTACAAAAAATATCATTTTCTGTCTAGGTATAAAACATGAAACTAGTGAGTATAATATGTATGTATTATACCGGTACATACCCAGCGCTGCTATCAACTATTTAATAATTAAAAAACACATGAAATCTGACCATTTCAAATTTTTAACCAATGTCATGGCATTGACTTCATAATGGTCACGGTAAACTATGCAGCCATTTCACCAAAATAACTTGTAAGCATTTGACTACTGATAGGAGGATGGGAGTAAAAATAGAATAAAGAATAAAAAGAAAAAAGTCGATAGCTAGGTCTACTACTTGTAAACGTCATAAAGGTCACAAAATGACGTACTGTTACGCTGTGAATGATTTTGTTGGAAACTTGCCAATGGAATCACTGGGCCCAACGACCTAGGCCTGTACCGGTATCTCTTCATCTTGATCAGTATTCCACTGTGTGTTGCGTGTAGTTTCTTGGTTTAAACTATGTAGAACAGATCTGTAATTCCAGTTCCACATATTCCCACAAAATTTCAAGAGTCCATCAAAGACCTTAAATACGAAAAGAAAATCTTGGTTAGGCCGATCCTTTCAAATGAGATGGGGTGAAAATCTTGTAAGGTTATAATGAAAATAATGTAAAAGACTAGTTTAAAAATGTAATACCAGAGGGCCACAGTCAGATTTGGTTTTATCGCATATCATAATGTTACGTGTCTGATATATTTCCTTTTCTTAATTTCAGTTGAGACAAAGATTGGAAAGAATGGATCGACGGGTAACCCTTCACAAACATCGGGAGGTACTGTCAGATGTTTACGCACCTGCCAGTACGACGTCGGAAAATATAATGGTGCAGTCGATGTCTTCGCAGTACACCTCTCCCAGCCCCTCAATCGTTCTCACCATACCACCCGATGAAATCAAACAAGAAATAACTGCGGAAATGTTGTTGGAAGATCTTGAAAATATGGACAATACTCTCGTCAGCGTGAAACAAGAAATTCTTACGCCCACTAGTGATATTTTGGAAGCGTCGACCAGTACAACTTGTTACGGTTCCAAGCGTAAGCGCAAAGACGACGACAGAGAGAGTGATTCTAATAGCAATGCTAGTCGGAAACGGAAGCGTGCGGTATCGTGGACGTCGAGTGCTCACTCGGACATGGTTTCGGACGGGAGAAGAACACCGAAAGAAATTAAAGGATCTGTAGACCCACCTTTAGAAAATAAGACGACATCTAAGAAAGCCAAAGTGGCTCCTAGTCCAAGTCCTATTAAGAGTAAGTTGAATATAATTAATTTTTATTTAACCCTCACAAATAATTTCGTTATTGGCATGCCGTTTAATCTATATACCAGACAACATTAAGCACAATCAAAGTGCTGCAATAGACCTTTTCAAAATGAATGTGCCATCTAGCGGCGATCGTTTGAACTAGAATGGGATGTTATTACCCGAGCTCGAAAGTCCTACGCTACCAATGCTATTTAGCACGTTTGATCTATATTATTGTGCGTTACAGTGAACGTATCAAGTTATAATATGATAGTAGTTACAATATTTAAATGTTGACCATATATTGAGAGATTTACACACTGTCAGAGTGAGTAAGATGAGAGATAATGCAAGTTATATATATCTCAATGTTTTGCCCTTGACTCTGTGTATAAGAGAGCCGACTTTTTGAACAGTACTAAACTCCCAGAATGCAATACCAGCGATCTCGGCTGCTAGGAGGCAGGACGCGCCTGCGCATTAAATAATGGAAATGGTCTATTGCTTTCCAAAAATGTAATATTTTATAGACTTACGGTACCTATAGGTAGTAAGTAATGATGACAACGATTCTCAAAATCGAAAATCGAATCTTCAAGTTCCAGATTTGAAAAAAAAAGTTGTGTAATTTTAAACTTTTTTTTTCAACCTCTCCGCGGCATTTTACTTGAAAAATAGCTGCTAGAGACTTCTTTGAACTGTACTGTAGGCCCTACCATTCGGGTATTTCCGTCAACGTTCGGCTGTCAGACGTAACCGAACGGATAGCTTGTGTCTAGTAAAATCTCAACAATTCAAAATAATATAGGCCTAGACAACGAAATGAGCACGCATTGCAACGTGAAAAGTATAGCACTGTAAAAAAAAGATCGTGCGATATGAGAATTGTTTTACATTAGAATCGATTCTGAATCGATTCTGGATTAATCAATTATATCACTAACTGTAGTAAGGATGATATAGGTACAAATTTAGTAGGATACTAGTAGTACATGACCCATTTCTTGCCCTATTTATACCTAATGTTTTTTTCGCAGTGGATGTTTTCAAAACGAAAGATATCTTGACGACCAGTGATCCGTACTACACATACATTGGTGATGCAGACAGTTATTGGGGTGACGAGGAGCCTGAACTGAACGGACACACGGAGGTGAGTAGATAATTTACGTTACCAACAGCTTACCTCTACAGTTGGCAACAGGTTGAAGTGGTTTGAATTTGCTTCTTGTTTGTGTTCCAAAAAATTACGATCTCTGTTGCAAACGGTATGCTGAGAAATTCTGCACAATTTTCTCGACAATTCTGAAGATTGTCGTTTGTAGTTTCCTAAATCTATCTGAAAATTTTGTTTTTATTTGTTTGGAATTTTTTGTTCAATTTCAAATTTTCAGTCGAAATTTTTTCTATTCGACTTCGATTCTGAATGAAGAAGCTTTCTATTACAAGTATAATGTAAACCTTTCAAAAAATTCCTTCGATCATGAATGAGACCACTTTTCAAATTGCCCTCAACAATCGACAAAAAATAATTGCTCATTACCAGTAGAATATTCAAAATTTTAAAAATTATTTATAACATTGTCATCAGCTTTTGTAATTGCCAATTACTACAGTACATTATGAAAGTGACATCTGCCATAACATACGAGATGACTGATGAGGTTTATTTATTCTCTGCTCTAGACTGAAGCAGCTGTCCAAGTGCCAAGCTGGAGATTGAAATCGTACAGCAGTTGTTACACGATGGAGGGTACCGAGAATTTAGACGACGAAGTATTCAATAAAAGACATTCGAGACTAGAAATCGACGAGCGCAGAAGGAAACGATGGGACGTTCAACGAATACGCGAACAACGTCAAGTAGAGAAATTAAAACAAAGAGAATCGTCGAGGCGATCTAGCATAGCAACGCGACCGAGAGATGGTAAGAGATGTGTCAAAAATTTTGAAGCTAGACCTTTTACCTCAGTACCGTCCATCTTTACGCGGGTTTTTCGTGGTTTTCCTCTGTAGTCTAAGCTGATGCCGGGATGGTTCCTGCAATATCGGCCACGACCGCTTTCTTCCCACTATCCTTTCCAATACCAGAAGAAACCTTCATCACATTATCCCATCAGATCATTAATCATTCATACGACGCCAATAGATCTTGGTTATTATTAGGGCCTACAGTGCGTCGTTAAACCCAATATAAAATGAAAAAAGCATCATTTATCTATTACGAGCTCGTTCGCCCCCTCCAAATAGCGTAGCTGTTGTGGGATCTTGAATAATCATCATGGTCCACAATAAAACAAAATAGGTGTGTTGTGTACTGAAAAAGTAATTGTATTTTTTATCGGCAGAAAATGAATCACCGAAAGTACACTCGTTCTGGCCGCATGTGGACGATGTTGAATACCTTGAAGTTGCCGATACGATCCCAGTCGCTGCTTTCGGTTTACCTATAACGGAGTTCCTAGACAGGTAAGGCAACGGACTTTGAGTAACAAAACGTTGAAATTTGTTTTAAAAAAAAAAATGTTGAATGTTTGAATTTGCTTCTTGTTTGTGTTGAAAAAATATGATCGCTGTTGAATACGGTATGTTGAGAAATTCTGCACAATTTTTTCGACCATTTTGAAGGTGGGTATTTTTTAATTTCCCAAATGTGTCTGCAATTTTTGTTTCCATTTGTTGAGAATTTCTTGTTCATTTTCAAATTTTCAGTGGAAATTTTGTTCCTATTGGAATTTATTCTAAATGAAGCTTTCTATTGTATAAATGTAAACCTTTCAAAAAACATATTTCCTTTGATTGTAAATGGGACCACTTATCAAGTAGGCCTAATTGTCCTCAACAATCGACAAAAAAGAATTACTCATTAGCGGTAAAATATTCAAAATTGAATTAATTATTATTTATAACAAATGTTGTCATCAGCTTTTGTCAAATGCCAATTACTGTTCGACATTGTTGAAGTGCTATCTACATGGAATTTTCATTGGTATCCATATATTATGGAATATTTCGTTACTGTGTATTGCGATGGTCAAGTGAAATTGAATGACGCAATTTTCTATGAATACATCTCTATTGAATTTTGATTCCTTCAACACATTGAGTTGAATAAAGTATTTTCTCATCCATTGCATTTCAAATGTTGAAGGTTTTGTGTCAAACTTGAAATCTGCAACGGTCTCACATTTTAATTGTTCCTTCATTTACATTCACAGCGAGTTCTCCCTACCTTGGCTGATGTACGTCAATAGTAGAAGAAAGCAAATCATCACAACAACAGCAACAACAACACCAAAGTCACACCGGAGACGGAACCGTCCTGCGGTGAAATCGAGAAGATAATTCCAACGTGGCGTCATACCATGTACTTTGAAGAGCACATTTCTTTCTTCGGACCATCAACATGTCTGGTCCGAAATTATCACGTGTACAAAAATAGAGTTAATTACCTACAATGATTAAGCAGTACATCAAACAGTTTGGGATGTTTTTTAATAAAATCAAAATTCAATAAATTCAACTATATTTATATGAATATATTATCTTGTTCTTGAAATATTTTGTACGTGTAGGCCTAATTGCTTGAAATTTCCTTCTGTGTATACTTTTTATCAGCCAAATTGACTTATGTATAGACCCAACCATTAGTGACAATTGGTAGGAAAGATGGTAGGGTCCGCTAACTTTACTGACGGCAGATGTAGTAGTCTACAAATATAATTTATTTATACATTTAATTTCAGAAGATTAGGTTTACTATAATATTTATTTCGCCAATCAGTCAAGATTTCTGAACTGCTCGAGAAAGAATTCATGTTCTCAGCTAGTTAGAAATTTAGTTTAGCGGAAGTTATGTCACAGGCAACTTCGAAAAGCACACGAAGAGATGAAAGTAGCTTCGGATCATCTAAATTATTATAAAATCTTTGGAAATTACTGAGAAACTCTAGGTTCAGATTGCAGTTTGTTTTCTCAAAATCTAGCTCAAGGTCTAGCTGGTGGACTGCGATACTTATCTTTTGAAATATGTAGTTATGCTTTTAATCGTACATCTTTTCATGAAAAATAATTAATATCCAAAATGCCTAAGCTGTACGGAACGGAATAGTAATGTTTGCTATGCTAGCAGACGACCATCAAGCTTCGTGGATACAAGTATAGGCCTAACATACGAACGGTATAGCTCTTGATCGTGGCCCAACTTCTTGATTGCTTGATTTGCCTCCGGCTGAAGTTACATACATTTCTAGTACAGTGAAACCTCTAAGCATCGTTCCCAAATCAATCGTTTTCCTGCTTGTACATCATTCATTTTTTCTCACCCCACTCCCATATAATCAATGTTGAATTTCCCTGGATGGATCGTTTTATTTTCCTTGTCCCTTGAAAAACGATGGATAGAAGTTTCACTGTATACCGAAATAGCGTGTATGAACATCCGTTGATTAAATTGAAGTTGCAGTTCATTACTACGTAATATGTAGTACGCACTATTATTGTTGCCTGCAGCCAACCGAAGAATATTTTATTTTCTAGTCTAACTAACTTGTCAGTTTATGTTGATATTATTCTTTCGTTTGGTCTAGACTTCAATTGAACCGTCTTGATATGCTGTTTGGTGTACAAGCTGCATCTTGTAGTGCGTTGTGTGTAGATATTGGATCGTTTATGGGAAACAATTAGTATATGTTGGGCCCGTCATGCGGGTACTTGTCCAGAATTAGGTTGTATAATATAGAGAAATATTAATTTAAAACAGTGACTGATACAAAAACCTAATCAATAGTCATGTATATTTGATTTTGACAAAAAGTAGCATTGTTGCAAGAATCTTGAAGTAGAAATGTATGGGTATTATTGATGTTCCGTTTAAAAATATAAAGTTCATTGTTTTACTAATAAATATGATTTGCTTGTCTGCAAAGAAATGAAAAGTTGAGATGTCTGGTATCTAGTATCTACCCAGATTGCGGGTCAATCAATCAGACATATTTGAGGGTGAATAACTAAATATTAAACTATATAGGCAGAGGTATTACGCTATTAATTGACTTTATTTTTGAGAATACTCATTGGTGTATTACAATTCTGATTGGTTCATGTCTATCTATGGTACAAATTTTCTGTACAAAATTGTCTATGGCATGGTTTTTCTATAGTTTGTTAAAAGTCAATCAATAACTGTTGGCTGGTTATAGGCTCATTGCCATTGGTTACCTTTGTTATTTTAACGACTGATCAGCCGATTAGTATAACTGGAGGCTTATGATGAACTATTGAAATACAGTGCTATAAAATTAATGAACTACTTTTTTATTTTCTATCAACTCTGTATGGTATTTGGCTTTACATTATGGTGGGATGGATGATACATTATGTCAATGAAGCCGATTTATTTAAAAATGTGTGGATAATTGAAAATGTTGAATTTAATGTTTTTGTTTAGCTTAAATCTTTGCCTATCCTACAGTCAAAAAAATAATAAATTAATATTTCACTTTGCAGACTGAACGCAATCTGTCAATTACATTCTCATCTTCTACCTTGCAATCTGACTTTTGGACAATTTAGGTATATTTGATGTGTAGTAGTATAATTCACCAGCAATTGAAAGTTAAAAGTTCCTTATTAATCTATTTGTTACCATTTTTACTGTTATCAGAATGGTATGGTGTCTCTTATTATTTAGATATTCTTGCAATTTTTGCTGAAATCAAATACAATGCCATTAGTTGAAAGAATTTTGGTCTCGACCATTATTTGGCTTTTACAAAGCTGTTAAATGAAAGCAAGGCTAGGCCATTCATGAAATGAACTAGTTTTTTAAATTGCGACAACCAAAATTCTTCCACTATTACACGTAAATAATGTTTTAGTGTTCACATGTCTTTTGCTAGTCTGTTTTCGCAATGGGCTACGGTAACTTATGCCATATTAAATTTTTAATATCATTAAAAGGTTATGCTAAAGAGGAATGGAACCGGAAAAGGTTAAATTCGATCGGTTGGGGTGAATTGAAGTTCGTTAAGTGACTCGGAATGATGTAAATATATATATTAGGGAATTGTTTTAAATATGGTAAAATGTACCCAGTACTATTTTGCCAATGCCTGTCTAAGATTGTTTTTAATGTAAATGATGAGCGTTTAGAATAATATATGGATATACATGTTGGCGAATATGTGAAAAGGAACATAAGGGTATGTTTAGGATATCTGAATGCTATTGTTGTCAATGCATTCACATATCCAGATGAAGAAATATACAGTGATAGAAACAATCTTGTTCTGTAATCAGTCTATTCAAGATCCTACCCAGTGCCTACCATTTCTTCTCCCTAATTTGAAATGTTATACAGTGAAACCTCTATCAATCATTTTGCAAAGGACCAGGAAAATAAAACCATCCATCCAGGAAAATTAAACATTGATTATATGGGTGGGAGTGGGGCTAGACAAAATGAACGATACAAGCAGGAAAACGATAAGCTCCGGGAACGATTCATAGAGGTTTCACTGTACTGTACTAAGAAATACTTGTTACAATCAAATCAGTTTACTGTAGCTTATAAGTTATAGGCCTTTGCAGGGCTTGCGATTAGTCTCTAGTGTGTTGAAATATTGGGAAGGAGTGGCCTAAAATTGAGGAATCATCCCGGTATTCAGTCAAACGAGAGAGGAAACCATGTACAGTGAAACCTCTATGCATCGTTTCCGGATCTATCGATTTCCAGCTTGTATCACTCATTTTTTCTAGCCCCATTCCCATATAATCAATGATAAATTTTCCTGGATGGATAGTTTTATCTTCCAGGTCCCTTGAAAAACGATTGAGAGGTTTCACTGTGAATCCTCCGTCAAGATTGGTCGTCTATCGTGGGTATCGAATCTTGTTGATTGAATGACGGTGCAGTGTGCTAACCAGTGGTTCACCCATTTCAGCATGGAAAAGTAGCTCTTTTGGTTCATCAACTGAATTTTTTTTTTTTTTTTTTTTTTTTTTTAATAACATCGAAACTTGATACAAAATCATTGTTCCCCAATTAAGGCCAAGGATGAAAGATAAGATCGTTTGAACGGGGCACCACAAGGGCGATCTTACCACCCCACTCTAAATTTATAGAGGTATCTTGAAGCCGATCACCGTAGTATCGTAATCAACAGTGAAACAAGATCGTAACTTGGTATATGTTACGTTGGCAAGAAGAAATTAACATATTAATTATGTGCACCATACATTTTATTACCTAACAAAATATTATAACATACAATGATAATACATATTATGAAAGTTACAAAATTAAATAATACAGGTACAATAAATTAAAAATATACTTTGAATAATATTATACATTCAAATTTTGATGATACTGTATACCTATCCGTGGGTCTATAATTTCGTCATTCACTAGTTACAACCAAATCGAACCCCTTTCGCACGTCGACAGATTGTTTACCTGCTAAATTTCTAATACATTTTCATCAAAATATCGTAAATACTGTATCCTCCTTTACGTCAAACTAATCGAGTACTGCATTTGAATAATGTAGGAAGGTTGGCAAAACCTTCACAACTAGTAAATTAAATAAATATATTTTAAGGACTATCGGAAAAGAGCACGGAGCAAATTTCTCAGTTCATACTGCAGTATTTATATTCAATGGCGAACATACGTATGCCATTTTAGAATATCTGCAACTCTTCCAACGTACATGCGTACATTTAGAAGCATTTCCTGTGTACGATCGATGGGCCGGACTCGTCGTACTCTTGCTTGGAGATCCACATCTGTTGGAATGTGGACAACGAAGCGAGGATCGAACCTCCGATCCAGACGGAGTATTTCCTCTCGGGAGGAGCGATGATCTTGATCTTCATGGTCGATGGGGCAAGGGAAGTAATTTCTTTCTGCATTCGGTCAGCGATTCCTGGGAAAAAAGTATATTCTAATTTAATTCTGATAGGGCCATGTAGGGTAACTTGTCATGATTTTCTTTGAGAGTTTGATAGTAAAATGAAACCTCTACGCATCGTTCCGGATCTATCGTTTTCCTGGATGTACCATCCATTTTTTCTAGCCCTACTGCCATATACTGTAATCAATGTTGAATTTTCCTGGATGGATATTTTTCCTGGATGGATGGTTTTATTTTCCTGGTCCCTTGAAAAACGATGGTTAGAGGTTTCACCGCACGTACAATCAATGTTATCCAAAATGGTTGAAAAGTGTCGGACCGTTTATATCAAGTAACACATTCAGTCCCTTGCTTGAAATTAAATATTATTCTAATTTGCTATCAATTGAATAAAGAAATGCTTTTATCCATATCATCTTGATTTAAGCAATTAGTTACTCATTTTTCATTCACAAGCTCAATGCAAACACAAAAGCTGTCTGTGTGCGTCTCCTTCGATGCAATTATTCAACAACAGTCTAGTCAGCGATCTTGATGTGTATTATTTATTCTATTTGTACGTAGTCGTAATATTTGTTGTAGTATAACCTTGATGAATGACAAATTTATGATAATGTCACTTCAAAGAAGCAGATTCACTACGTAAGAATACATAATATTAAAACCATTTCAAAAATACGGGAGTGTTCCCTAATTTAGTTACCTGGATACATGGTGGTACCACCAGACAGAACAGTGTTGGCGTACAAGTCTTTACGGATGTCGACGTCACACTTCATGATGGAGTTGTAAGTAGTCTCGTGGATACCGCACGATTCCATTCCGAGGAAGGACGGTTGGAACATGGCTTCAGGACAACGGAATCGTTCATTTCCAATTGTGATCACCTGAAATACAATATAACAATTCATTAATTTGTCTCGGGTTGAACATTATAAAGTGGGCATCGAGATTGGGGTTAGCCATGTTATGTTCAGGTGGCTATTACCTGCACTTATGAGCTGATTGTGAATTCATAATTGTAACCGGTATTTTTATTTTCCAGAACTGGCCGCTTCCTATTCATCTATCAAGGTAAGCTGCTGGCGCAATTGCGGTCAGATAAAATGTTCAAATTCCCGGTTGCCAGTATTTATTAAAATGAAATCTACGCTCAGCTAACTGCCAAGATTTTCACAGATTATGCGTGGAGTGCGTATGCACATCGTCTTCTAGTAATGTGTATAATACATTTTCTTCAGGATGCAAATCATACATCAGGTGACTGCAAACGTACGTTACATAAAAATCAGGAACAATATTTCAGAAGCCTCGTCATGTGCATTTTGAGCCATAGGTCCTTTTACCTGGCCACCTGATGCAGGTAGAATTTGGGCGAGTTTTTGTACCTGGCTAAACAAGTCAAGCTGCAATATTGCACTGGATTCATCAGTTCTCAATCCAAATAGAAGACAGATGTTTACTTTTGATTCAAGCTCTATTTTATCCATTATTTAAACTGTTTTCTGAATTTATCATGCCATTTTGTGTACTAGTGTAATTGATTAATTTGAACCAATCAAGTTATCAAGTGATCCCAATTAATATCGCGTACTACGTAGACAAAAGAGTTATCCATACCTGTCCGTCGGGAAGTTCGTACGACTTCTCGAGCGAACTGGACGAAGCGGCCGTGGCCATCTCTTGTTCAAAGTCCAACGCGACGTAGCAGAGCTTCTCCTTGATGTCGCGCACGATTTCACGTTCGGCGGTCGTGGTGAAACTGTATCCACGTTCAGTCAGGATCTTCATCAGGTAGTCGGTAAGATCACGTCCGGCAAGATCCAGACGTAGAATAGCATGAGGGAGCGCATAACCTGTAAGCAAACAACAATATTAATCGTACTCATATTTTTCTATTCTTGCTTTAATGGGATCATCAAATAAAATATGTGATCCTATTACCTACAATATTATTTGTTTGAAATATCCCAAGTGAGAAATCTTGATTGTTTAAAGAGTTATTGCCAACAGTGGTGTGGTCAGGAGTTCAAGCTGGTATACCATGTAGTACCCACTCTTTTATTTCGAGTTTGGATTGCATAACCCAATTTTGTATTAAATACGCAGGATATCAGGTTTTAAAATATTCACAACAAATATTAATCTCATTAATATATCTCTACATGGACATGTGGATCAGTATTCAGTATACTGAGAATTAGTGTCAGATTGAGAATACAAAAAGATGCGAAAGCAGCAAAGTTCGAAATTTGCTCATTTTGTGAGGAAAAATAAAATATATAAAACAAGGGATGGCAGCAGTGGGTCAGGGAGTCTATGCCAGAAATGATAGATTTTTAAGGAATTGTAGAAATCTATATGGATTACTAATTAGTGATTGATGAACAATGTGCACCTACACACATAAACAGTCAATTGTACCAGGTATAACTGCGGGATAAATTGGGAGAATGGTTATTAATTGTATAGGATTGAAGAAAATGCAATTCTATTAGAACAATTGATTGATCGATGTTCTTCACGATACGTACTTATTTAGGTGAGCTGTTGGTTTTATGACCACAATTAATTATATTTCTCAATTTTCTGTTTACTTTCGTGTTTCAAATTAATCTGCAACTGCTACATATCCATAATTGATCAATGTTATATATTAGTCTATGTCGTTGGGCAACCCCAAAACTGGGCAGAGATAAAAATAAAAATCTACGGTTATATATTTGCGGGTAGCCTGGTAATTGATACCATTATCAACACGTTTGGAACATTACCAACAGTTGACAATATTTTTCAGCAACACATAAAAATGTGTAAATAGAATCTGATCATGTAATAAATTATTAATACTGTATATCATAATGATCGATTACTATATTTAATGTGTCTTTCAGGAGCAAGTAATTTCAATTTACTGATTAGGTTTTCTCTAGTGGTTTACTTTAAAACCAGGATGGTAATGGGTAGTAGACATTTACCTTCATAGATGGGGACTGTGTGGGAGACACCGTCTCCAGAATCCAGGACGATGCCGGTGGTACGCCCGGAAGCGTACAGGGAGAGTACGGCCTGGATTGCCACGTACATGGCAGGGGTGTTGAAAGTTTCAAACATGATCTGGATCAAGGAAAATATTTGTTAATGAAATGCCTTGTGCAGCCCTACTATCATTTACCCAACACCGCTGAATGCTACCTCTCAACGTTCTTGAAATTGATAAAAAGTTTTTAAAAAATGATAACTTCTCTAAATGGAAAAGTGAAATTGCCAAATTAGGAAATAGAAGTAGGCCCCATGTTCAATATTCATCAAAATTTGATGAAATCCATTTTGAAAACTAAGCTTGATATAACTGAAAATGGTTACTTTCTTCTATTCGAGTCCAGTAAAGAATTCTTCAATAATTTGAAACTTGTCTTCATTCTAGATTTGGCGCAAAAAAATCTGTTACTTTGAATTACCTTCTAGATTTGAATGACATTCGAATTTCGAAACATAGACTACTAAGACTAACACTTTTCGACTGTTCACAGGTGTAAGCTGTGCATTTTTTGTTATTCTATTGTGGTATTGTTACAACATGAAAATGATTACGAAGTTGGCCGACCATTAAGCTAAAATATTGCAAAGGTCTGTTAGTGAAACATCGGTGGAAATTCTGCTGCATCAATTTTTGAAGCAATATCTAATACAAGATAGCAAAGGAACCATTACGGTAATAATTCATCCATCATTTTTCATTGTATAGGCCTATGACATGCTATTGGTACTGGCAGGCGTGAAGAAACTTTGATTCAAGTTGAGGGGGAAGCATAATTGTGAATCAAAATGGGACATCTATCCAGGGTTTCTCGCACATACGGGGTCTGGGGCAAATTTCAAGCCTTTTTATTGTTCGTTGACCGGTTTACCATTTGCCTCATTTCAACAACTATTAACTGGAGTTTAAACCCGGTTTAAATTTTTAACCCAGGTTTATATTTAGGGAGCCGTTTCATGAAGCCTAAAGTGGGATTAGATTTGACCTAAACTGAGCTCATCCACATGGCATTTAACCCAGTTTATCATTAAACCAAGTTTTACAAAGCCAAGTTCAAACTGAAGTTGGTGAAACTGGGCTTAGAAGCTTATTCAATAAGTTACCATGGCGTGTATTCTGACGAAAGTAAAAGTAAATTTTGAGGTTCGGGCATATATGGCTGGGGGGAGGAGGGTAAGGCAAATTAATTGGGGGATTATCTGCTCCGTATCCCCCTTCCCGTTCTACGCGCCCAGAAGTAGGCCTAGTTTTGTATTCGTTTTGTTTACGTTTGAGTATAACCTAGCGTAAATCACCGCACCTGCGTCATCTTCTCCCTGTTAGCCTTGGGATTTAGGGGAGCTTCTGTCAACAATACAGGATGTTCTTCTGGAGCCACACGCAGCTCGTTGTAGAAAGTATGATGCCAGATCTTCTCCATGTCGTCCCAGTTAGTGACGATGCCGTGCTCGATCGGGTACTTGACGGTCAGGATGCCTCGTTTCGATTGGGCCTCGTCACCGACGTAGCTGTCTTTCTGTCCCATGCCGACCATGATACCCTGCACACACAAGAATACATATCGAGTTCCAGTTCCGATTTTTTCTCGTCGTCCGACACGATTTTCAAGGAATTGTCAGGAATTGTTCAGGAAAAAGTCAAGGAATTGATTATTGCTAGGTTGATGTAGCAACAATAACTAGGTTATTTTGCGGGTACAAATAGGCGAATGACAGATGTTTACAAAACTCGTGCCTTGTTCCGGACACGAAACCACCCCCCGACTTGGCTACATTTTCCAAGGCCAAGCGGGCCCGTGTTTTGCTGTCATAATTAATATTCCCAGATCAATTAATTAATTCGTTAATACTTAATACATTATTTATAAGTTATACAAAAACAGTAAAGATGATAATTGAAATGGTGCAAGGTCACAATTAAGTTTGGCTCCATATTTCACTGACGTATTGACTCATGAACAAATACAAAGATACACGGACAATAATAATAATAATAATAGCAGAGATGTAAATGGAAGCAACAAGTTGAAAAGCGTAAAATTGTAGGCCTAACTAGATTCAGTTGGGAAGTTGGCTATTCGTGAAACTCTTTTCTTAGACTGCTCCTTATATTGTTGATAACGTGTCCAAGTTCCCATGATTTACCGACCAGTGAGTGCTGGTCACACAGTATATATACATGCATTCATTCAATCTTTTAGTTTTGGGTTTATTCTTATACTATATAATAGTACCCATTTACGAATCACGCAGGAATTTAAAAATTAAACATCGATTCCGCAATTATTTTTCCAACTATTAGAAAAATGATCCAAAACGGAGCGTCAATATTGAACTGATTCAAAATATCGTATACACCTCAACAAATTTGGTACACTAAAATAATTGAATATTCGAAGCACTTATTTTCATTTTCAGAACTACGGTATCAAAAAAAGAAAATATATATATATATATAATCTCATTCTTCATACTTCCTTGTAAGAATTGTGTATGTCTTACATTCATTTGCTCAAAATGTAGCATGTAAATAATTGTTTGTGAATAATAATTAAACATAAATTTCAGTTTATACGTAAAGATTCATAACATTATTACAATGAGTGTCATCGCTGCTCTCTACTAAATCAACAATATTATGTTAATTTATACACATAATTATGTTTGGGTGATCTCTTGTTTGATACCAGTTCATACACGGCTACAAACACGAATCAAGATAAGTAGGCTACACATTGTAACCTGCAAGTACATTTTCTTGCTACAATTGGTAAAATGATAATTATAAATATTATTATCCCACACGGTTATTTTGAGCTCGTCTACTTTTTCTATTCATTACCAGTTATACTTTATACAGGATTTACTGTTCGTTCTACAAGTACAGTTGGTATTAGTGGTACACTTTTAGAAACGGATTTTCACACGAGAAAATATTTCTTCAAGATTGTATTTAAATATTCTCGACATACAATACCTCATGCAAATGAGGTATCATGTGTGTGTGTGTAATTGTCAGGTATCCACGAAAAAAGTTGTGTACTATGATAATAAACACAACCATACTTCGAACTCCGATTCCAAGCCAGACTATAGACAACTATTTATCATCATATTATACCAATAATATTATTTTCTATCGTTTCTTTCAGTGTACTTATTTTTATTTTTTGTTTTTGTTATTTCCTATAAATGCAATTGCAATAAGTACAAATCTGTGGAGCAATGTATAAATAATAAATAAAGCATTACATAGCTGATAGATATACACGAGTAACAACGATTTTCAGGGCGAGATTTACAATTATAAACGATACTACTACTTTCAAAAGTGGTATTTTTTTCTAAGTTATACTGTGTTTTCTTGAATTTCCACAGTTTTCACATCAACTTTCTTTACGACTAGTAAAACATTTCACATGGGAAACTTGTAAACGTGTCGTGAGATTTGGCGGTTGCGAACGGCGTTTTCAGTATACATCAGCATGATCGATCAAGAGTGTCGATCTGCCAACTCTTACTTCTATTTACCGTGTATTAGAAATACATTCATCAGAATGATTTGTGAATGTTATTGTAGTAAGATTTTGCTCTTGAAAAAACTATACCACATTCATTGAATAGTAAAGACTCATTCAGAGAGCAACGTTCAACTTGAACTTTATTATACTTATAGACCTACGTAGTCGCTTATTTACTGGAGTATGACTTATGAAACTAACGTAATATTCCAAGCCTCCACTCACAACAAACCACAATCGGCATTTATTTGATACTAATAAAACGTACTCAATTTTGTTTGTAAACAGACAAGTTTCATATTCATAATATTATCCGTTTATGTAATTTGCTTATGCAACGTGAACATTGGGGAATGAGACCCTAGTATAAAAATAATTTATGAAAGTATATATTTATTAATACAAAAAAATGACAAAAGTCTGTTCAATTATAAGGCTATACGAATGCAAAGGTAAGACCGGATCGATAATTTTTTCAACTTGAAAATATTCAAATTTTGTAATAAATTCTGAGGCATTTGATTCTGACTGTCCAAAGTCGCCTTAAGACAGTAAAAAATCAGTTTTTAAAATTAGTATTATATAAATGCTGGAATTTCGATTTCATAAAATCAATTTTCAGACTCGTTATTTTAATATTATGAAGTATTCTCAAACTCGTGCGTGATTTTTGTACGAATCGATAAGTTTGAATAGATTTTCTATAAATAATATTTTTTGTAATATAAATTGGGAACCACATAAATACCTCATGATGACTCGTCAAGACGATAGAAACAAGCCACTTGGGCTCCAATTCCCGCCAGTGGTTGCTTCTATGCTATTATTTTCATATAAATAACAATTAAACTACGATTTATGGACAAGCTCTTCCAAAAACTATTTATTATATAGAGAACAAAATTAATCGCACCGGTCAAGTAATTCAAATTGAATGTCAGCTTTCCATTTACCATTTAAAATATATTTATCATAAAACTTATGATCAGTTCAAAGCCTGATAGCTATAGCTACCACTTTTTTTCAATTTTCTATAACATCGAAACTTCATTTGATACGAAATTGTTTCAAGTGAAATTTGAGACGCCAATTAATCAATTAACGATCGAGAAAACAAATTAATGACACTTATGATTAAAAATTGTTCTTACCATTATTAATTGTTAACAAACCATCATCTATTGTTAGAAAAAATTGACGGTAATTAACAGGGATGATTTTGATTGGTCGAAATTACTGTCAATTGCTTATAGTCAATCAAACAATTGAAAAAATGAAGAAATAAAGTATTTTCCCAATGCCTCAAAAAAATACTCTCAATGGATTTATATTAAAACGAATTTAATTATAGCTTACCTGATATCTTGGTCGTCCAACAATAGACGGGAACACAGCCCTAGGTGCGTCATCCCCGGCAAATCCAGCTTTACACATTCCAGATCCATTATCCACAACAAGGGCAGCTACATCGTCGTCACACATTTTCAACTACGTTCGTTAAACGAAACTACACTCGGAAATAATAAACACTGTACACAAACACACTGCACACACGATGTTCACTCACTGCTGACAACAATACGAATGAGAAATGTTGACGTCGGGGTTACCTTTATATACCTCGGCATTATGTGACGTCATCACGTACTTGAATCGCGACCTAGTCTATCGCTTCAACATGGACATTTCACTCAATTATGCCTTATTTTATGTCTGGATAAAGACGAGTTTTTAAGAATTGATGTCTAAAACGGAGTTACTGGTATCACACTTCCCTCGGCATGTTTGTAAATATGTAAAATAAATATGTAAATTTAATCTCGAGAAGCAGATGGAATATGTTACCATATTGGTTGATTCATAATATTAGAATAACTAGGAGCGTGGTCGAGTGGCTAACACACTGTCATTCAGGAGAACGCGGTTCGATTCCTGTCATAGTCGATCATCATGACAATTTTTTTTCGTGGTTTTCCTCTGTTGTTCCAATTTGATACTGGGATGGTTAATCAACAGCAGGCCACGACCGACTCCTTCACTCTATCCAAAAACACGTAATAAAATAACCTTTCATCTCATCATCCCATCATCTCATATATCATTCACCGACGTCAATATATCGTGGTCATCAGTATACAGTGCGTCGTCAAACCCAAAATAAATAAAGAATAAAACACAACTAGGAAAACGCTATATATGTATATATATATATATATATATATATATATATATATATATATATATATATATATATAAATATATAATTATATATATATATATATATATATATATATATATATATATATATTCATATATATATATAAATATATATATATATATATATATATATATATACATATATATTTATATTTATATAAATATATATATTTATATATATATATATATAAATATATATATATATATATATATATATATATATATATATATATATTTATATATATATAAATATATATATTCATATATATATATATATATATATATATATATATATATATAAATATATATATTTATATATATATATATATATATATATATATATATATATATATATAGGCCTATATATATATATATATATATATGTATATATTTATATATATATATATATATATATATATATATATATATATATATATATATATATATATATATATATATATATATATATATATATATATATATATATACATACATATATATATATATATATATATATATATATATATATATATATATATATATATATATGTATATATATATATATATATTCCGTTGAAAGTTGATCGAATAATGGTTCCAGCAAATCACAATAAGCATGAATTATTACTATACACTTTAGTGTATAGTCGTTTCGGACATCACTGATTTTGACTTGAACCCAGCATGAATTAACGGTGTGCGTGAAGGCTAATTATTGCATTGATTCGAACACATTGTTGTTTTTCATTGATGTCATAAATATATGTGTTCATACATTTTCTTTTGATGTGTGCTCAACGACTCAACCAACAGTCAAGTTATTTGTTATTTATAAATATTCATTCATTATCTAAATCACACATTTTCTCCACAGATGAACATATTTTGGACAAATCAAATTTTCAGGTACATTTTGTAATTTTTAGACTAGACAAACGCGAAATATGCGTTGTAAGATGAGCGAGATATTTCAATAAGGTATAAAAGTCCTTAAAGTAGTTCTACCCTTGCTACTTTATCGACTCTGGTATTCTACACACCTTGATATCTGAATAAGCTATAAAAGTCGTTAAAGTAGTTCTACTCTTGCCACTTCATTGACTCTGGTATTCTACACACCTTGACACATATAAAAAAATACTTCATTGTTGGGCAACTCTTGAATCTAGAAAGCAGTGAATCTCGACAACTTAATTCTGTCACAATTTTTATGATGTATTTTATGAATATTATCAGTCATTTAAATTTTTTTCTTCAAAACGACTGATCAGAATTGCTTAAAAAATCGTAATAATGTGTAAAATCCATGTATATAATTTCATTCCATTTGGAGAGAATTTATTTTTCAACATTTTCCGCCCAGCCAAATCTTATGGGGTTTTTAGAAACTTTGAGATGATGATTCTCAAAATCGGTCCGACCGATTTATCCCCAAAACTATACAGTTCTAAGTTGGATGAGTTTGCGTGTACAAAAAAGTTTCATGTTGATCAGTCAACCCTAGCGACCTGTGGAGTGCTTACAAAAAAAAAAAAAAAAAAAAAACACACAGACAAAGCCCTATAAGAGTGGGATGGAGACTTCGCTACGCTCATCAAAAAGATGGCATATTGATATGTACATTTAATATAGTGTAACAGGGATGCATAATATTGAATTGTTCAATTTTTTGGAATTATTGAAATCTTTCTTGACTTGGCACCATATTTTTACATTCAATGTTTTCTGTACAAAAAATGGGGTCTTATCTCTGGATCTAATTATGTTTTCCTGTTGCAACCTACTCAACTTTGTTGATTCATTCAAATAATTACTATACAGCATGGAAAATATATCGTCTGAAAATGTAATATATCATTTTTTTAGAAATTTTTTTCTATGTTCTTTTGTCGGTTCTCCACAGGTCAAACGGCTACAGTTATCAACTTCAGACTTTTTTACATCACGGTTCCTCATCTAACTTAGATCTGTATAGTTTTTTGGCATTATCGGATGATAACTTTTTTTTATGAATTTTAGAAATTTCAAAAATACCCATTAGAATAACACGGCGGAAAAAAATAAAAATATTTTTATTTTCCCAAAAAATGAAATTTTGTGTGAAGTTGAATAACATTTTGATACACATTTCTGAAAATTTTCAGCTTGATTGGGTTAGCCGTTTTGAAGAAAAAACATAAAATGTGCTAAATTGGTAACACTCGAAGCCGTTTTTACCCATTTCTAACTTAAATATCACCCAATTGGCGAATGTAGGAAATAGTTTGGCAATGAAGTCGACATACTATTACTTTCCGTTCGTCTAACAACGCGTATATAGCGTTTTACTAGTACTGATATTTCACACTACATTTTCCTACCCCTATACACGAACATCGCCTTGGATTTATTTACATTCAGTTTCAACTTATTTATTTGTAACCACTGTTCGATTTTACTCAACTTACTGTTCATACATTCCGACCTTTCTCTTGCATCCACTCCACTTATCCGCTCATTCGTATCCCAAATAACCTAGCTCTTGGTGGGGTCTCTAATCAAACAATAAACACTATCATCAAATGTCCAGTTACAAATTGGATGTAGTTAAACTTGATCAGTAAAGGTTACATTTGCTATAGATGTAAATAATTTCAAATGCATTTTTTAAATATAATTTTTCAACTACCTTATTATTTTTAATGTTCGAGAAATACGTCCGAATTTGAATTGTACTTATAATTCACTATTTTAACCCACAGTTAAGCCTTTTTTGAAGGGCTTTGTGGATGTTTTTTTGTTGGAATTGTGTTGTTCTTTCTGTATCAGTGTATGTGACCAATAAAAAAAATTTAAAAAAAATTATACTCGACTATTTCACTGAGGTTAGTTTTAATTGTCATATATATTGTTCAAAAAGAAATGTACAAATATTGGCTTCTGAGCTATTGAATGAATATGAGCATTATTATTATTATTATTATTATTATTATTATTATTATCATTTTGATATGAATGATGTTTACAAAAACCCATGCCTTATGCGAAACTCGAATCTATACGCCTGTTTACACTTCAGTTTCAATTTCCAGATACCTTGACTGACTTGGGCCCGGTATTACCAAGTCCAGTTAGTATTTATCTGAGAGTTGGTGAAAACAAATAGCACAGGTAACCATGGTGATAACAAGTTTGAACTGTCAGATAAAGGCTAACTAGACTTGGTAATACCGGGCCTTGGTCAGACAGGCGGCTAATGCACATTTCAATTTTCTTTTTTAGCAAATACAAACTACAAATTTACAAAGTATACATTATTACTACGTGTTTGCGACATAATTATATACATTATATGAAGAATATATAAAGAATGAAGGAACCTCCTCATATATCCTGATCATGGAAAATGAAATTATTTTTAGAAAAATGTTAGCCACATTATGGTGGTGCAAATATACGAAAAATTAAATTACAATTTTGATGCAATGAAGCGTACAGTCGTTGTCAGCCATTATTCTGCGAGATTTGACAAGCTATATCCAGGGTAGTTATACATAGACTGGCCTGCTACTGGAGGTCATATTTGGAAGCTTGCTGTTCACCAACCTTGAAGGCAAAATCAGCTAGGACTTAAATTTGGGATAAATTTCGAAACTAATTTTTTGAACTGAATTTTTAAACTATCGAACCTACTAGTCAGTATTTTTCGATGTTCTTTTATGTATTTTCTCAGTAGCAAAATGAGTATCACGAATGATATGTAATTGGGAAAATGAAGTAAAAAAACCCATTAATTTTAACAATTTTTAAACATTTTTAATATTTAAACATTTAAAAAAACAAAAACATTATTAATGTCTTTCTAAGGGACAATACGAAGGAAAGAAGTGTATCCAGGTTAGTTTTAGTAGGATGTATGTAGGTTCACTTAGTTGGTTAACAACAACAACAACAACAACAACAACAACACAAATATTCGTTGGCCTCAGCACAGTCACACTCGGGCTGTGAATTGTGTTTATAGTTAATATAGTGTATAGTGTTATAGTGTAATATAGTTTGTACAACGGGTTGCATCACAATTATCAATATACAGGATCGCCATTGTGGTGTCCAGTCCGAACGAACCCAACTTGTCATTTATTGGAGTACAATCACTTTGGTTTCAAGTTCCAATGTTGAACAAAAAAATACTGTTTATTTGTGTATTCAGATATACGCTTACATATACAATGAACCACAGAATATATAAAGAAGAAATAACCTTTATTGGTCCCTGACTAAATTATAAAACAGGATAGCAATCAGTATAAAAAATACATAGAAAAATATAGAGAAATAGATTGAAAATATTATATATTGATACATGAAAAGGGAATTGATCCCTGAAATAAAAAAAGTTTACAGTATCAGTATAACAAACATTGGAAAAATATGAAAACACTGAATTCACTGAAATAACAACATGGCACTAATATATATTATTTGTGTATTTGTTTCAGTGTTATTTAATAACACTGGAGACAATAATACATTCGATATACTGAAATGACAAAAAGACTGAAATAACATTGAAATAACTAGGAAAACGCGGGATGCGCGTTGTTAGACGAGCTTAGGGGTATAGAAATCTAGAATGAAAAATAATTTGTCAACCCAATCTACATCTACAGACCTTGGATCACTCCAAACGTTCAAAAACCTTACGAGAATCAGTTATGTCACGGCCTTCCTCTTCATTCATTTCAATCGTTTTGAATCAATTGGTGACACTTGTTGCTATAGATTTAATTGGTTCCCGTAATAGCCTAAATTGATGGGAAAATGCTTTATAAATGCGTTTTCTTCGTTATTTCTCATCCGATTGATGCGAAAAATCTCTCAAAATGTGCTTAATAGTTTCCTTCATATTCGGCGAAAATTTGAGAGGTCTTGAAAAATTTTGATTTTTCAAGTATTTTCCTCCGGGTTATTCTAATGAGGATTTTTGAAATTTCTAAAATTCATAAAAAAAAAAGTTACCACCCGATAATGCCACAAAACTATACAGATCTAAGTTAGATGAGGAACCATGACGAAAAAAAGTTTGAAGTTGATAGCTCTGGCCGTTTGACCTGTGGAGAACCGACAAAAAAACATAAAAACAAAAAAAAAAAAAAAAAAAAAAAAAACATAAAAACGAACACCAATTTTTTTCAGTATGTCAAATTGAATCCTCGCTAAAGCTCGTCTAATTATGTATAGAATAAGAATATACCATTAAATACTTCACACAGTAAATTCGACAAATATATATATATATATATATATATATATATATATATATATATATATATATATATATATATATAAATATTATTATTTAAGTTATTTCCTTGATCCATATTTATATTAATGAATGAATTCCGGTATATCAAGTACAATTTAAGGTTTATTTAAATACAATATACCTAAATTAAATTAGTTAAATTATTTAAATTGTACTTGATATACCGGAATTCAATTATTAATATATATATGAATATATATATATATATATATATATATATATATATATATATATATATATATATATATATATATATATATATTTATATATATATATATATATATATATATATATATATATATATATACATACATATATATATATATATATATATATATATATATTTATAGGCCCATGTAAATATATATATATATATATATATATATTTTTAAAATATTTTTTTTCCACATTTTAATGAAACGTCATTGCATTATACGCTCCATGATATTAATATTCTGTAATAATGAATAATATAACCTAATAATAATCTCACACCTAGAACTGATATTCCAAACTATAGCCTGCACCAACTGTTCGTTGTCGTTATTACACTCATTATTACAACTCAACAGCTGTTGGGAAGAATTTAGAAGAGATGTGAATGAAACTGGATCGAAGTGGATGTGAAGCATAAGGCAAAATGACTTGCGTATACTTAAATTCACGAGAGAAAAAGGTTGTTTACAAACCAAATAATTGTAACGACTGTAGAA